>JACEVL010000351.1:165000-615000 GCA_020284085.1 Aporrectodea caliginosa
TGATTAAATCTGCACCCAGAGCTAATCAGTAAACTTATTTATTTAGTTATAAATAATATTGCATTCATTACTCAACCATGTTCATTTCAAATTTATTTATCGGATGTTGCTCCTCGCCATTTAAGTGGGTGCCTCACAAAGCTAGTACTTCATGGGGTAGCAAAAAGGCGCCATTGTTTGAATACATACAATGTGATACATATATGCATTGCATACATGCATACATGCAAACATACATATATATATACATACATACACACATACGTATATATAATATATACATACCTACGTACGTACATACATAAAATACTTCCATCCGTCTGTCCATAAATACATTTAATGATAATTACTCAATTATTATAATTTATAATAAATATTATAGGCTAAATACATACACTATTCTGAGTTCCCATAATTATAAGGACCCTCTTAGCTCAAGATACAAATCTCCTAAATTTGGCCACGATCCTCTTGCACAGCCTCTGAATAGTCTGCGCTGCGAGAGGCGCTCTATAAATTGTTAGAAACGATTCGATACGAGCGACGCGGTGGCATAAAGCTCTCGCTGAGCGGGCGCACGAGGCCAACGCCCGTCGTTTGATGGACTGAACCCGATGAGCGAATGATGTGTAACGACCTTGGGCAAGTTGTGTGTGTGTGTGTGTGTGTGTGTGTGTGTGTGTGTGTGTGTGTGTGTGTGTGTGTGTGTGCATGCATGGCTGCCTTTGTTAATAAGCTGCAGAATATGGTAGCATAGAATGCGTCGGAGTTGATCGGCGAATCCTTCAATGCACTGGGCACGTGGTCGGTCTAATGAGAATTCCAGATCTGGTCTGACATAGATCAACTGACGAGCGCTGCGTCAAGTCAGGGGTGTTATCAAAATACCAAATGAATAGGAAAATTCGTTTCAATGGATAGTGTATGAATAAATAATAATAATATGGGCAGATGTCTTGGATCGGTGGCAATTACTTGAATCGAGTACTTGGATGAGTGTATGTGAGAGATACAGAGATAGAGAGATGCAGACAGAGAGAGAGAAAGAGACAGAGAGAGAGAGAGAGAGAGCGCGAGAGAGAGAGACAGAGAGACCAGTACACAATACAATACGACTGTATTTTATATTGCCCTCCTTCCAAAGTTCAGAAATGCACACGACCATACGACAGAACCCTGATGGCTCTGAGCATTATTGTGAGTGAAGAACTTACCCGAGGTCCCTACACTGTACTTAATTGCCTGAGTGGAGGCTCGAATCCGCAGTCTCCGCGTTACAGGCCAAGCGTTCTGACCAGCTGTCCACCGTGTCCCACGAGTGAGAGAACAGGCAGATACAGAGATCGACACAAACAAACACTCTCTGAAAGAGACAGAGACATAGAAAGAGAGAGTCACAGAAAGAAAGAGACACAGAGCGAGGTGTCTGCCTAGACTAGTGTCTGAGTCGTAGTATGCAGTCTATGAAGCGCAGAACTCATGGCCACGTACATCGTCATGTGAACGAACCTCGGGATCCACAAAGAACGAGGATTTATCCCAATTAAAGACATTTGCTTCAAATGATGCAAGACAGAAGTCGTTGCTGGTCTTATTAGACACAGATCAAATGCAGAGTCTCATCCAGGGATAGCTTAAATGTTCGCTCTTTGATGGTCCAAACATTTTAAGACCCTTTCAACTGGCTGCTCTGTTCTCTGATCAATAGAGATTTCTATCTGCCTTTTTATTGTATTTGTTGTTATCGGAGTTGTAATATTTTATTACCCCAAGGGCAATTCTTCAAAAGAGGCGTTAGTGCCTTTGAACAGTGTCTTTGATAGGATGAGTTAAATACTCCGGACATTAAACTTAATTCATGTTCTAGAGTTTATAGTTCAGAGACTGTTGTTGTTGGTCTCTTTTTCAGATGATTCCAATATTCAGGATTTTGAGCAGATCTCCGAAGAAACGAAAATTTCTTCAACATACGACTTTCCAACGTGGAAGAATCGGATTGAAAAGTTCAGCAGAGAGCCAAAGCAGCGTGACCTAAACGGAGGTAAACATTCGCAAGAACGTCAACAAAGAGCGCCTCCGATTTGCATCACAATAGAGTGCACATTTTATTTGCTCAGTTGACTAGAATGGACTACTAATGCAATAAAACCGGCACGAATATTGACTTAAGCCAGGCACAGTAAAAACCAAGATAGGTGCACTGCTATAGAAATCTTCCGGTCGTGTTTGCCATGGTCGTAATCTTTCAATACCGCGGTCACATTTATGAGGAAATCCTGTGCAGACATGCAAGCAAGTGCTTTCCTTATCGTTTTATTATTTCGATTTGATGTGATAAGCAACACTAAAAGCCTATGCATTGTAAGCTTCATAGAAGAAAAGCATTCCTTTAAGCTAGCCCAAAAAGGCAGCTGTGTGCATAGAGCATTAACCTTCGCCATACGCGAGAAAAAAAACTACGTCTTCTATGCTTGGGGGTCCAAATGACCCCCAAGGTATACCTGTTCCTGGGCATGGAATTTGATAATTTTTGTTTCGTTTTTAATGTTTTATGGGTCAGGGAATTTATTGCAGCTACTGCCAAATGCGTGACCTTCACGGATGACCTTGAAATTCAAGGTCACATGCTTTTTTACGTGACCATACCATCATCAGGTGTATCTCTGCTTCTACGCATGCTATCTTGAATATTTGTTTTCAGAAATTCAAGGCCAGGTGATTATGCACGTGACCTTACCTATCTCAACTGGAACAGCCATTTTTGTTTGTTTATATGTTGTAAGTCTAAAAAATGTGCAGACAATATACAGTGAAACGTTCTACCAGACGATGGCCCTTGACACTTTTCTTCACCCTCTGGATATAGCTGCACATAACGCATCCGTGATATGGTTTCATCAACATCCTGAATGGGTGGATTCTGCAAACACTAATCAGAAGGACAGAAGGAGAGCATTCATATTGGAAATGGGGAAAAGTATGTGTCTTCCATGGATCGACAGCAGAAGAAGCAGGCCCTGCGTAAGCGGCAGAAAATCGATAAAGCGGGCTTTGGAATACGTGAATCTGCCTGTTCCTACGATAACACAGAACGACACAGTCATCACTCCTCAGAGAGGACGATGTCACATGTGCGATCGAAAGAATGACACCAAGACGAAGCACAGATGCAGCACGTGTGGTCAATTTGTTTGTGGTAACCATTCCACACAATCATTTACCTGTACCGAATGTAGTTAGATACACTGGCAACAAGCCATAAACAAATTATGAGAAGTGAAACAATGTAACATAAGATGTAACATAACATATTCCAGTTGTGTTTTGTTTATATTTTGTTGAGTTCCTTGTACCAAATAACCATAGGAACAAAAAAACTTCGTTGTTCTAACAGGTATAATAGCAGAGATAGGTATGGTCATGTAAAAATCATGTGACCTTGAATTTCAAGGTCTTCCGTCAAGGTCACGCATTTGTCAGTAGCTGGAGTGAATTCCCTGACCCCTAAAACATTAGACACACAAAAATAATCTTCAAGATACCTTGCGTAGAAGCAGAGATACACCTCATTGTATGGACACTAATGATATGGACATGAATTTCACTCTAAGACCTCACCAAAATGACGTCACAGCGTCAGAACTAAGCGTCAACGTATGACGTCACTCATACCATTTTGACAAGGAGGAATTTATAGGAAAAGTCACCAAAGGAAACTTTTTGGTGCCCACATTTTAGAAAGTTACAGATGAAAATATAACCCTGGGGGTAATTTTGACCCCCAAACATGTGGCGAAGGTTAACGACTTTATTTTGCTTAGCCTTGGCTAATATGGGCGATGGAAAAAAACTCTCTCTCTCTCTCTCTCTGACCATTTAATCTTCCCAGTGAGAGGGTATACGGTCAGTGTACTCATCATAGCTGAGTTGACTAGGATGCATAGATGGCGCCGAAATCTTGAACTAAATTTCTGCCCAGGTAGAATCAAAAACCTCTTGGTTTACAGTCCAGTACTCTAGCTACTAGACTATTGATTGTGATTTAATTCGAAGAAACGGTCGACTGATGTCTTGGTCATTATGATAACGGAGCTATATAAGTTGTTGCATTTGAATTGGCCGCCTTCCTAACTATGCTTCTGTTTCTGTCTATATGCATGATGTTCTTCACTGGCTCCCTGTTTCTCAGCGCATCTGTTGCCGAGTTGCTGCACATGTTTGGCTGTGCCTTCTGACTTGCTATTGCTGCCTCGGTTACACTAGCTTGCTTTTATAAGTCCTTAAAATCACACATTTTTAAGCATTGGCTGTGCTGGGAGCGCCTCTGAGTAGGTCGTCGAAGAGGTGCTATATAATTCTCAGGATGAATGAATAAATTCATGATGTTGTTGAATTCCAGAGCGGATCGTTTATCGAGAGGATCCCACTTTAGTCGGAACGCTGAGGACAAACGCCGCCGCGAAGGAAGACAGAGGAATTCTAGGAGTGGCCTTCTTGGACGACGAGCTGTTCGTCGTCAGTCGAGGAAGTTCTGAGGTCGAGGTTTTCGACTGCAGGCGATTCATCTTCAGCTGTGAACTGGATCTCGACTGTCTGCTGAATCCAGAGGACATCGGGTCCTGTGCGCAGAGGAAATGCCTCTACATCATGGACCGCAAGAAGGACCGATCAAGAAGCGAGATTCTGAGGGTCGACAAGGACGGCAACCTGATGAAGAGATGGTCGACCGGTGGCCAGTGGGGTCGGATCTCGGTCACGCCTGAAAGCAACATCCTTCTCTGTATGTACAAGACGACCACGCTGAATGAATACACAGCGGATGGAGTCCTACTCCGTGTGATACAGTTCTCACCTGAGGCCGGCTTAGACCATCCAAGACACGCTGTTAAACTGGCCAATGGTCACTTCTTGGTCGGCCATGGAGAGACTGGAGATGCAGTGCACCGTGTGGTGAAGGTTGACGCCAGCGGGAAGGTTGTGGGTTCGTTCTGTGGGTCCAGCGTGGATTCAGAGGAGGAGATGATGAAACGTCCGTTCTACTTGGCTGCTGATGCAGAAGGGCAGAGTGTCCTGGTTGCAGATGCTGACAACAGACGAGTGTTGATGCTGAGCTGTGCTCTGGAACTCAAGAGAGAACTGCTTTCTGCTGATCGTCATGGATTGAGGTACCCTGCCCGAATATGTCTCGATGCATCGAGTGGCCTGCTGTTCGTTGCTGACAACAAAGTTGGAGATAAACGCATTTTAGTTTTTCTCATAAAATAATCTCTTTCATTTTTTGCTATTTTGCTCTGCTATATTTCATATTTTCAATTATGATATCGTTTGCAACAGCTTAACCTATCCGCTTTTCGCGTGTTTGCTGTTTTAATGTTTTTGGTATGCATGCTTTAAACAGTCATTTAATTGGCTTTTGTCTCGAATGAATATTTTATTTAGTCTTATTTTTTTCAATTATTAATCTTGCGGATATTAATTTGGTTCATTTCTATTGTAAATTTCTCACCGAAATAAATATTGGTTGTGTGGCTGTAGTATTTTCTTATTAATTTTTAAATAATCCTACCACATGAAATCGTTTCGCCTTCGGTGCATACGACACCTACTAGGACCCATTATTATGTTCTGAAATAGACAAATCAAGGATGCCGCAACCAAAAACAAGAATACATTACTCGCCGCATATTTTTAGATTTGAAACTGTGTTGTGATTTACATAGAAATACGATCTAAACTTAAATTCTGATACTATTGCAGAACTCATTAATATGTTGCCCTTATTTAATCACATTTTAAACAAGAGCATGAATTTAAAATACCCAAAACACATTGTTTAAATCTAGCGAATATTCGCATTTCATTCAGTTCAAAGTAGATCTATTTATTCCTACCTATTCAATCTTCTACAACAGTCATAAGCCACACAATCTGTCGAAACATTAGCATTGGCCCAGCGCCTTTAGGAATAATTTGTTGGCTATTCACTAGCGCAAAAATGTCAACAGCTTTAAACTTCATTAAGAACATCGAATATTCGTTAATTTTCATTCTATAGTTTGTATCTGTGAGCTTGGGTGCGGTGTGTCATCCTTGAGTTTGAATTTATAATAAAACGAATATATATATATATATCGAGTGATAATAGCAAGGGATATTTTTCATCGGGTGGCTCTCACACTCCATCATTTCTTGTTCTAAGATTACATATGCAAGAATTTCAGCTTCGTCATTTTCCAAGCAATAAAAGTTACAGGTGGTACGTGATGAATATTTGAGCTGCGGTGCGCAGTTTGCAGGTCATTGGAAAATGGCAGCTGTTTAGTGTTTGCAGAAATCGAAAAAACACAAAATCTATAACTTCCAAGCAGAATCACTGTTACATCAGACTCAAGTAAACTTTAGATGCACTTAAAAAAACCGACACACCCATATTTCACCATAAACGTGACACACTGCGAATGGCGATTATCATTCAATTACAGTTCAATATGATAATTAGGGTGAAATAAACAAAAGTACGCAAGGTACTCCCGAGTTAACCAGTTTCCTGTTTTCAAGGAAAGTATCTCAGAAGACAAATCTCAAATAGTTCAAGAAATGTATATTTTTCAGGATCATCACGATGATAGGAATGATCGATAAATTCTGTTTCAATTTCAAACATTTCATCACAGACTCCACAACCATAGGCTTTCGAAAAGAAATGATTTGTATCAAGATCAACTGATGAATCAACTATAGACAATTGTTTTTCCTCCGATCTAGGCTTCCTATCCTTCCTAGACGACTTAGTTTCCACAGTTGGCGCCTTCTTTGTATCGAAACGTTTGCCGTCTTCACGAGGTATGCTGAATCTCACATGTGAATTAAGTGCAAACTGTTTCTCTGTTCTACTTAAGAAAATATTTGGACGATCCTCTGAATTTTCTCCAGCGAGTGTTTCTGCCTGGGATATTATATCATCAGTACAAGCAAATGCTGAATGGCATAATTTACAATTGCATAGATTCCTGCCATGGTGGAATCTCGTGTGCTTTTCCAGATCTTTAGTATTTGGAAATACTTTCTGACATAAATGGCATTCACATAATGTTTCCAAAGTGTGGGTTTTTGCATGCTTATAAAGGGTGCGTCGTTGTGAAAACAATTTGTTGCATGACAGACAAACGTATGGCTTTTCTCCAGAGTGAGTTTCTGTATGTGATTGCAGACTCTGCTTAGATTCAAAGGTTTTGTGGCATAAATTGCACATGGACCGCTTTTCTCCAGTGTGGGTTCGTTTATGTTTCTCACGAGAACACTTCCACGCAAACGCCTTGTCACATACATTGCACTGATATGGCTTTTCTCTAGGGTGAGTTCGTGCATGTAGTAGCAAACTCGGCCTACATGCAAATGCCTCATGGCATGAATTGCACTTGAATTCCTTTTCTCGAGTGTGGGTTCTTGCATGCTTACGGAGATTATTAAGTAAAGAAAACATTTTGTTACAAATCAGACAAATGTATGGTTTTTCTCCAGTGTGGGTTCTTGCATGGTATACCATGCTAAGCCTGCGTGCGAATGCTTTCTGACATAAGTTGCATTTGTATGATTTTTCTGCGGTGTGAATTTTGTTATGTGCTTTAAAACTTTCCCTCCTTGGAAACGTTTTGAAACATATATTGCATTTGTATGTGCTATCACCAGTGTGAGTTCTTAAGTGCCTATGGTGATTACTACGTATGGAAAACATTTTCTTGCAAAACTGACAAATGTATGGTTTTTCTCCAGTGTGAGTTCTTGTATGTTCTACCAGAACATGCTTTTGTGTGAATGCTTTCTGGCATAATTTGCATTTGTATGCTTTCTCTTCAATGTGGGTTCTTTCATGTTCCTGGAGATTACCACGTTGTGAAAAGGCTTTCTCGCACACCTGACAAATGAATGGTTTTTCTCCAGTGTGGCCTCTTGCATGGATCTCCAGATAACACCTATAGGCAAAGCCTTTGCCACATACATCACACTTGTATGGTTTCTCTTCAGTGTGGGTTCTTACATGGCGAATGAGGACCCAATTCTTTACAAATATTTTGTTACACAAATAACATTTGTATGGGTTTTCCTGGCGGCGGATACGTGCGTCCATCTTTAGATCTTTAACACAGACAAACCACAGTATACATAACAGTCGTAACGAGGAATTTGTACAACTACTCTACATCATTGATTTAACTGCAGGAATAAAAAGTTCACAGTCAAACTATTGGGAACTTACTGTTATAAATCACCAAAGAGGGCATAGAAGCAGAAAAACCAACTTATGAACGTTGAATTATAGCGATGATAGCATATTCAATTATTCATCATCTGCAGAATGTAGGCCTGTAGCAAGACAGACGAGCTAGTCTAATCCAAAGAGGTAGGCCTATCAGTGGGCAGAAAATGTTAGCGACTTCATTTTCTTAGCCGTGCCATATGAGGTATCCAGGGTCCATTCTCATCCTTACAGTCTGTTCTTCCCAGGGACAGTCAATTGTCACTGTTACAGTACTTGTTAATAGCTAAATTCGTTTGGGGCTGCGTGGGCAGCTGGGAGGGAACTCCTGCAATTTGTTTCCTTCTATAAAATGTTTGTGTTAGGACTATCCTATTGGTAGAGATAACATAATGTGAGGTTTATAGTCGAAATCAAACGAGCTAAGGTCTTCGTCCGGTAAAATTGTATTTTACGTTGCCAAATTAAATATTTTATATTGTCAATTTAAAATGGAAGCTGGATTGATGAAAATAATTGTTTACCCAAATGGAAGTTAGACTAGCCTAATGGATCTAATTCTTTGCTTAAATCGAAGCTGGATTGATGGAAATAATTGTATTCGTAAATAGAAGATGCACTGATGAAACTAAGTCTTTGTTTCAATAGAATCTGGATCGATTAAGTTTTTTGCTTAAATTGACGACAAAAATTCCTGTATAAATAGAAGTTGGATTGATTACATAAATTTTTCTTAAATGGAAGCTGGATTGATGACAGTTATCATGGACACTGGTAGACTGCTCCCTTACTAACGTCAATTTCTGCATTAAAAACAGTTTTTAAAAATTAGCAACGAAACTGCGAGATAACGCTTCTTTCTTCATAAGTCAGATGATTGAAGAGCTCTGACTTGTCTGAAGACATGTTCGCAATTCGTTGACAAGCGACCTCAACATTCGGAGATTTTACTGAAGTAAATTGAATCGCTTTTTCTCTATGCTGTCGTTCACTATTAGCAGAAATAGGTTGGTGCGACATAATGGGCACAGAAAATTGTATATTTCTTATGACACTCATGAGTCGTTACGGGTGATTGGAGTTCTTTATGTAAAAGAAAGTATTTTGGGGCTAAGATCTCCCTCTTTAGAAAGGAAGAGTCAAATTAACGGCCAAAACTTTTTTAAATCCGACGTTGCACACCACAGAAAATTAACCATTAGCCTACACACTCATTAAATATGTTCACAAGTCGTGTAAATTTACAAATCTGATCCAGTGAACAGTAGTAGCGTACGTTATAAGCTTATTAATTATTTGGTTATCCCGTAGTTTAGGTTGGTAAATTAATTATTTGACTATCTTCAATGCCGAACTTCACGTTGGTAAGTAAGCAGTCTACCTATGTCCATGATAACTATCATCAATACCGCTTCCATTTCATCGAAAAATATTTTTAATCAATACAGCTTCCAATTAATAAAAAAAAATGACCCAACTTCTATTTAACCAAAGAAATATTTTTCATAAATGGAACTTCTATTTAAGCAAGGACTATTCTCATGGGTCCATCTTCTACTTACGGAAATAATTATTTTCGTCAATCCAGCTTCAACTGCATCAAAAACTTAGTTTCATCAATCAAGCTTCTATTTACGGTAAAAATTATTTCGATCAATCCAACTTCTATCTAAACACTGAAGTGGTTTAATCAATCCCACTTCCGTTTAGGGAAACAATTTTTTTATCGTTCCAGCTTCCCTTTTAATTGACGATATAAAATAATCTACCAACCTAAACTGCGGGTTTTGGTTTACCAATTATTTCAATGATTTCAATGATAACTGTTACGAATCAAACTTCTATTCAAGCAAAGAATTATTTTTAACAATCCATCTTCCATTTAGGCTACGGAGCCAGGTAAGAGATAGGCTATAATAAAATAGCCTAGTCTACGCTAAAATGCAGGATACGTTCAATGCAAGAATAAAATACGCTAAAATGCAGGTGTAGGGCCTACCTTACCGAAAATGTGTTGAATAAAACATGTTTCAACGGTAAATTTAGCAGAAAGGTTGAATATAACTCACCGTATGCTACTCAACTAACGAAATAGAAATTAGGATACAACGTCTACGTAGGCCTAATCTGTCCGTCAAACGTAGGCCTATCATTAAATTTTGTGATCTCAAAAAATATGGCGTTAGGCTATAATCAAAAAGCAAAGTCCTTTCGACAAAACTTTGACTATGACTATTATTAGGAACTAAGTAAGTAAGTAGCATTTTAATAATTCAAGTTAAACGCTAACAATTTACAAAATACCCAGTTAGTCCAGTCATTAAACAACAATTTTTCATGGAGGTTCAACAAAATTTTTCCAAAAGGTTTCTCGATGGGTTTCACCTCTTTGATATGTCTACGTTAAAAGAAAAAAAAGTTTCCCAAAATATGACATGGGGAACTATGTGAAAATGAGTGAAATCCAAGATGGCCGCCGTCAAAATTCAGATCAGTCACCTGGAAATATATAGTGGGGTATGGGAGCTGAAAAATACTTCACATATGGCAACCAATTAGCCCCTTTGGTTCCAGATAGTACATGGGTTGACGAGTCTAAAAAGCCCGGGACACAAATTTTGACGGTCCTCTAGCGGCTGTGGCAGCCATTTTACAAAATGGCCGACCGAAATACATATTGTTCAATATCTCAGCTTCTCCTTCTCTTAGAATCGTGATTTTGGTGTCTAAACATACATATTTAGGGGCAAGGATTCCATTGGAGCTAATTGCAAACACTTATCTGCACGAAATTGGCAGCCATTTTCCAAAATGGCCGACCGAAATTAAACTTTGTCAAGATCTCAGCTTCTGATTAACTTATAATCGTGATCTTGGTGTCCAAACATACATATTTTGGGGCAAGGATTCCAACAGAGCTAACTACAAACACTTATCTACACAAAATTGGCAGCCATTTTCCAAAATATGACATGGGGAACTATGTGCAAATGGGTCAAATCCAAGATGGCAGCCGTCAAAATCACCCAAACTTGGGAAAATTTGTATACATGTGACCAGTCAAGCTGATAACCTTTATGAAGAGTCCATTCATATTAGCATATACTTACACATGTTATGGAATGTAATTTTCAAGTTAAATGTTACAACGAAATAGAAAGGGCCACCACTATTTGATGAAAAAAGCAAAATTATCATATTTACACTACTAACGTCATTATAAAGTAGTTTGAAATCTCTATAAATCAGCATATATAATATACAAATCCCTGTCACTTTGAAACAGGTAATAGTGCATAACTATTAGTCACTGGTGTCACTGGAATCGTGATTTTGTCCATTTGTGCATGTTATGCCTTTACAGTGACCACACGCCAAGCTACACATGAGTCCATTTTTCCTGCAGGAGCATGTTTTTTTGGCGCACATTCCAGTACAGTTACATTTAACAATATTGAGTAGAGAAGCAGGTGCAGCGAGTTGATCCATTCTGTGTGGCTTCAAGATAGACTCAGACTGGGTCTTGCAGAGCACCCAGCCCCATTCTGTCGCCTCCATTTTGTTGCCTAGCCAGGCCTGCACTTGGAGGTAGACCCGCCGACTGTGGAATCTGGCAGCATCTGATGTGGGTGGAAGACGTTCAGGGGGCAGGTAGCCTGAGCTTGAAGCAACCTTCTCAGTGAACTTAGCTGCACGTTCTAAATTCAAATCTGAACCACGTTTATAACCATAGATAGTTGCAATGGCCTGATTACCAGCTAGCTCAATTTCTTCACGATCAATTTCAGCCACCATGAACAACTCTGTGAATTCCTTCAGGCCACGGTATTTACCCATAGCTGACAATTTTCCTATGCCATAGGGCTTCGATGTCGTATCACATCCAGATAGTGCATGTATAAAGAGGAGTGAGCGACTGAGATCAGGGTCAAGTTCCTTCTTCAGGATAGATATATCAATGAGCTTTGTGCTTGTTTGAAGATAAATGGTCTCATGGCTGCTGAACGAGAAGTGGTGTTGCAGCAGAATGAGAAGGTCAGTGTCATCACCTACAACTACCACAGGCACTGTTAGAGCTATTGTGCAGGCAGTCATTGCAATGTCATAGTCAGCATCTCCACATGAGTGAGTGACTTGAATACCTTCCTTCTCCATCTCAGATCCCAGAAGATGAAGGAATTTCTGCTTGTTTCGTATGTTTGCCAGAAATGGCTTCTTCTTCATTTTTAGCAACATATCTGGGGTAAAATCAACATCCACTCCCATCTCACTACCAGTTCTCCTTTGATGTGTCTCATCTTTGGTAGAAGGGCCACTACCATAGCCATCAAACACAACGTGAGCAATGTGATAGTGGTTGCGCACAAAACCAATATAGAGTTGACAGAGATTGGCATACGATGTGGACTTGGCCCAGGGCAGGCGCTGTAACAGAGCGCCTCCATCGATGACATAGGTAACACGGATGGGCAACTCCTTTATGACACATGTTGGTACTTCCTTGAATAGCCCATTCATTAGATCAGACTTAACTGCAAGTCGCATAAAAAGTTTTGTGTCGAACAAGGATGAGGGATAGGAGCACAGCTCATACTGGAACAGTGTCTGGAGATCGATTGTGCCAATGCCTGCAACAAGGAGGCGCTGATATAGTTGCTTAGGATCGATCTGAATCTTCTCACCATCAACAGCTACATACACTGAGGAAGCTAGGTTATTAGCCTGTTGTTTCTTTGTGAATTTGTGTTTAGAAACTGACAGTCCCTCCATAGATAACAGGATAGTAGCACCAACAGTCTGAGCAGAGTCAACGTTTACTGACTCATCTGCTATCAATCCTGATGACAGGCTCCGAAGTTCTTTAGAATTCTGTGAGAATGGCTTTCTCTCTTCAAGGTAATCAATTATGGACTGTAGATCTTTGGCATCACGCTTGAGTCTTGCTTGTGTCAGATCTTTGTGTATCTCCTCTGGACTTGAGATAGCTGTTACCTCCAGCATAGCCTTGTGCACTTCACCACATGCAGGCGTAGATAGTAGCCAGACCAGACTGGTTGACTCCAAGAAACCACGTCCTCTAGTCAGCCCACCGACTGATTTTACACTTCCCATAAGAACCTGTTCAATATACAGGTCACTAAAAATTCCTGACCAGTAGCTGTCACTGCGACGGAGAACGAACAGTCCTTCCAAAAAGTTTTTATAAACAGTGGGATGTGTCTCCTCAAGCTTATCCATTTTCGACAAGAACAGGACAAGTGACTTCACGTAATTGTTGTGGCCTGATGCAGCAAGATATGGAAGCATTTCATGAAGTGATTGAAGATAAACCTTCCAATTTCCAGTACGAGCAGATCTAATGAGTGAACGGAGGATGCTCACCATATGCATGTACATGATCCAGAGCTTGGCTGTGCGGTATGGTTCCATGGATGTGCTCCATTTCTCTGCAGCTGACTGTAGCTGTGAAATGACATCTGATGTGAGGGCATCATCCAGACTCAATTTTCCATTACTAACCTTGGACATCAGCTCACTTGCACTCTCGAGAAGGGCATGGACCCGCATAGTTCCTTCAACTGTTACATTCCTATCCACTACATCCAAAACTATATCAGTCATGGGTGTAGCTCCTTCATATTCATCACTGGCCAGGTCCTCAACATCTCCTGAGAAACTCTCATTGTCTATAGTATTGTCATGGGCACTAAAGCGCGATGGTGACTTCACACGCTGATCTTCAAACACTTTAGGCACATCAGTGTCAAAAATGTACGATGTGGCAATGGCATTGAGGGCGCTGTCAACCAGGAAATGAGCCCGCACAGCTCGTGCCACTGCCTTGCCAGAGAGCATCTGCTCCACACTCCCCTCTGCATATACTTGAGAGATGATCTCCCCTAACCCAGATCCATCCATCAAGCTACCAATTGCACCCAGGAAGCTCATTTCGGTATGGAATCCTCCCAACATCAAAATGATCTGGCGCAGTGGGCTCTCAGCTGGCTGTGATTCGATTATCATGTATGCGATCCACCATAGCTGCTGGTCAAATGTAATAACTGGTGTGACTCCATGACGCCTGGCATGATCGGACAAGTATTCCAGGGCTGACCTCACACAGGTTGGGTCACCTGGTGTTAAATTAATTAGGGGTAGGAAGATCTCAGAGCTCTTGCCAGGGTGTGGAATGTGTGAATGGAGCATCTGCATGCAACCAGACCACAATGGTCGAGGCTTTGGGAAATGAAATGACACACGCCAGAGCATGTCCAGCTTGCTATTCTTATCATCAGGTCGAAATTCACCAAGTTTAGTATAAATAATGTTTTCTTGAACTGCCTTGGGATTTATTTGTGGTACCAGTTTAACATGGCAGACTTTCTTAAGATCATCCATGGTCACCGTAACTCGAGGTACCCTCCGTGTTGCTTTTAAGGCAGGGGTAAATGTTCCCATCTGACCCATGACATGTATTGTACCACTACCATCAAGCGTTCTGCTGGCATGGTCGACATTATCAGCCTGGTATTGCACAAATGTGTCTGCAATCTCATCAATTAAGTCAACACCTTGAGTAGTTGCAGCATTTTGTCTATACATATTTGCTTCTGTGTATGATGAGCAGAAGCCGAGTTTGCTAATCATGTCCACTAAATCACGGTGGCCATATTTGTGTTCTAGAGTGACACTGAGGCCAACTTGCAGAGGAGGCAGAAATGAACGTGGACATGTTGCATGCATTATTGCTTGGCCAAATGATGCAGTATGGAGCCTAGAGTTTCGACTCTTCATGATGCTTCCTAGGAGGACGCGTAATGAATGTGGGAGATAATCAAGATTTCTGTGAATAGATTTCATCTGATCAGAGTCTGGATATTCCTCTTCATGTTTCTCCATACCTTTTATTTCTGAACGAATGTATTCTCCCACACTCTTGATCAAGTAATCCATGTTGGTTTGGTCGGCTTTTGCAGCGTTTACATGTGCTTCGTGTATGATATTGTTCACATTCGATGTTAGAGTTACAATGTTAGGCTGTTGTCTAATTGTAGTTATGGACACCTTGTTTCCATAGTAATTAGTTAACTCCCTTTTCAGCTGAGTTGTAGTGTACAATTCATCATTGCTCAGCCCACTTCTTAATTTCATAATGGAATGTAAATTATCTAATGTAATAGTCTCATCATCATTCTCTTCTAAGTATGCAATGGCAATCTCGAATGCTGCCATCTTCGACATACTCTTTGGTCGTCCAAGTTTAAATTTCTTTGATGGAGTCTCCGCATCTTTAGTGTATGTTGGAGGAATATTGCTTCCTAACCTAAAGTATGTCTTGCATTCATGGTGATAGATAGCTTCCTCAGCTGGTAGGTCGTGTATAGGCACAAGACGTGCCTGTACCATCATGGCCCAGTCATCTTGCCTCTGTGCACATTGTGCTGCAATGTTTTTCTGGACGTCAAGCGTCAGCACGTGGCTGTATTGAAGCACACGTCTGTCTGGATGTCTGTGTGCTGCATCCTGGTCGACGTAAATACCACACAGAAAACAGTCAGTTTTGAAATTGAATGATGTAACATGTGATCGAAGTGTTTTCTCCGCTGTATCTGTAGATGCAGTACGTTTTTGATCTTCCTTGATTACTTTAGGGTTAGTATGCTTAATTCGACATTCTTTGTGTACAAAAAGGCAGCGGTTTTCACTGTATACAATGTCTGGAATATCTAACTTGCGCTGTCTATTGGCATTATTAATACCAATGCAGCCTTTTTCGGTCAACTTTGCACAATCCTTAGGCTTGTCCAGGTTAATTGCCTTCAGGCACAGCACACAGGTAGCCATTTCTGGTTGGATGGCACCCGAACTATGAGGCTGCCACTTTTCTTTTTGTTTTCGTTATTCTCGCTATAATTAAATGTATATGAGTATATTTTACAACAGGAGGCAAATTAGAGAAATTTCCGTCTTCACACTAGTCTAAGCTAAGAGTAGCCTAGGTCAAACGAGTTGTAGCTTGTATGTCTGCTCTGCTTCAGCGTCACTGTCAGTCTCTACTGCATCATCCATTCCATACCCAGATCATCAATTTCATCAGCTATTAGTCATCTTTAGTCCAGAAGTAGTCCAATCTTTTCTATGCCCCGCAACCCTGGGAAATGTTTGACCAATGTTCGCGCCGCACCCCCACCAAACCCCCCTACAAAGGTGTTATCACATTTGAAGACGCATACACGAAATTGCTACTTGGGAACTTGTGCTTACAAGCCTTACATGCTTACAATGCAACATGGAAATAAACTTCTAACCTTACGGTCTTACACATATTCATCCTATGACAGCTCAACAATTGATAATGTATTATCAGTGCATTCTTATAATTCATAGTTTCATACTTTCTCTCTTTGCTGCAGTGCTGCACCCCCGAAACGACACGGTGCGTGCACTCCAGTTTGGGAACCATGCCTTAGTCCATACACCGCTCACTCAAGGCAACAGCTCACAGACAAACAAAATAAACGCATTTTTTTGCTACTTACCAAGAAAAGCAGATTTTAAAATAGATTAGTCTCAGATTGCAATGGAAAAATACCAATATCATAATTTCAAAACATAAAATAGTAGGCCTATAATAGGCCTCATAAGAATTAATCTGTGACAGTATTAAAATGGTGTCTATAGTTTTCCTGCATCAGTTGCTGTTTTTGTCTCATAGTTTCATAAATGAAATATATTAAGGAGACTAAATCGTAGAAAATATTTTCTGTAAATTAATGGTGAAGTATAATTGTAATTAATTCTTAAATGTATTGTCGTTCTTGAGCCTGTACTCTTCAGTAATAATACATAGCCTACATTTCTATACTATAATTTCTATACTATATGACGTTTATTTATTTTCATCTTGGATTTGACCCATTTGCACATAGTTCCCCATGTCATATTTTGGAAAATGGCTGCCAATTTTGTGTAGATAAGTGTTTGTAATTAGCTCTGTTGGAATCCTTGCCCCAAAATATGTATGTTTGGACACCAAGATCACGATTATAAGTTAATTAGAAGCTGAGATCTTGACAAAGTTTAATTTCGGTCGGCCATTTTGGAAAATGGCTGCCAATTTCGTGCAGATAAGTGTTTGCAATTAGCTCCAATGGAATCCTTGCCCCTAAATATGTATGTTTAGACACCAAAATCACGATTCTAAGAGAAGGAGAAGCTGAGATATTGAACAATATGTATTTCGGTCGGCCATTTTGTAAAATGGCTGCCACAGCCGCTAGAGGACCGTCAAAATTTGTGTCCCGGGCTTTTTAGACTCGTCAACCCATGTACTATCTGGAACCAAAGGGGCTAATTGGTTGCCATATGTGAAGTATTTTTCAGCTCCCATACCCCACTATATATTTCCAGGTGACTGATCTGAATTTTGACGGCGGCCATCTTGGATTTCACTCATTTTCACATAGTTCCCCATGTCATATTTTGGGAAACTTTTTTTTCTTTTAACGTAGACATATCAAAGAGGTGAAACCCATCGAGAAACCTTTTGGAAAAATTTTGTTGAACCTCAACTATTTAATGACCGGACTAAAGCCGGTAACTATAAACAGTGGCGTACGGAGCTTAAATGCCGCCCGGGGCGACGGCCCAAAATCCCGCCCTTGTCACTTAATTTTGGAAATTTCCGGAACATTTTTCTTCATTACTTCCGCCAAAATTTCTGATTTTGTTGTGTTGCTTGCCCTCTTTTTTTCAAAAGATCTACTATACTATAATTGTCAGAAGCCGCCCTGTCCTGTGCCCGCCCGGGGGCCGCCCCCCGCCCCATGCCACTGTATGGAACGGCTATAACTCCGCAACTTATTGCCATTCAAGAAGCTACGGCATTGCACATTGATAAATAGTTCAGCGAATGTGCGGAATCTCAAAGAAATTTAGAGCTCGAAGTGCAGTCTTGCCGAGAAAACCACTCACGTCGGACCGATGACGGTACACGTCTACATTGTCAAACCCATCACTATGCGAGGTCTGACCGACATCGTGCGGCTCAGCGGCTGCTCATAGATCCGGCGTGTATTTCGGACGTCGACCCGACGGTTTCCGGAGACAATCCAACGTCTCTAATTCACATCGACCCGACGTCGGTTTCCGACATCAAGCCGCACGCCGATTGCGATTCCCTTTCAGAATTTGATATTCAAGAACATTAATACTGTTAGGGCCTAGTCTGTGAGTGTTTCCCAATTCAACCAGTTACAAAGAATCAACCCTGAATTTACTTCAACCAAATTTAATAACATAGTGAATGTTTCAGTCGAGTTTCCTGAGCGCATTAAAGCAGTGATATAGCTTAGCGTGGCATCGACTAATTGTTTTATGTCATGTTAAGTTATGTAGAGACATGTTAATGGGAGTGTAGGCCTAACCGTCATTGTTTCACCTGTATCGTTGTTTAATAACATCACACATTTCTCATTTAAACAACTTAAATCCAATAAAGATATCGTAATTCACAGCTATATCAATAATTCTCAGCAGGTGTTCGTTTTGAGCTACTTTCAATATTTCGTAGCCGACTCTCCGATTAAGTCTTAGATTAAAATGGACTTATCGACTATCGAGTCAACGTATTTGTAGCAGAAACAGACAGTCAAGTGAAATTGGCAATAAGTTGTAGAATTTAATAACCGAATTATGTCACAGTTGCCAATCATTGATTTAAAATTAGAAAATTTAATCTATTTTGCAGCTGGATATAATTTACACCCAGCCAAAATTGAATTTCCTCGGCTTTATGGTGGTTCGTCATTACTTGCTGCACAAATTGTGTCACGTGAAATTGGCATATTGGTTGTAGAATTGATTACTTATTATCTTAAACTTGACATTACTAATGCGCTACTCCTAAGGTAAGCTCGGAACACCTCTTCCGAGCGTTGTGTCCTGTCAGAGGGGTTTCCAGAGATACCAAGGTGCAAGTGGAGATCCAAGTTCGGTTGCCAGAATACCAGAGAGACAATGAGGCGGGTTTCGTTTGAAAGGCGGAGGAGTGGATGAAAGAGGTCTGACTTGATTTGGGTGAGGAAACCCAGAATGGCGATGGATAGTGGTCCAACTTTCTGGAATAGGTTACCTAACATCTTATAACATGTGCTTATTGGTCTTTCTTTACCATTTTGTTCCATCCTGTTTTTTAGTCGCTAGGCCGATGGCACCTCTAAGAAACAATGTAAAGCTGTAATTGCAATTAAATTACAACTCGTTGAACTGAAGTGCACGTGTAAACGGATATATTTTATTCCTATCCGGGAATATGAGAGACCCGTAAGGCTTAGTTGCAATAGTCCAGGCACGTCAGACTAAGAGTTGAAAAGATTTGCAGCGGCGTCTATTGATACATTTCGAGGTACGATTCTGATGTGAAGGAACTGGTAAAAGTAGGATCTGCATAGGGAACAAACGTGGCGCTTCAAAGAGATCACTCCATCCAGAAGCACATCAAAGTCTCCGTCTCCGATACAAAAGCTAGAGTGTCAGACGGATGGCACATAAATATAATTCAGTCAATGCCTGCAACCAGCGCGCCATCGGAAAGAATTTTCTCTGTGACTGGTCTTACAGTCATTGCAAGGCGAGTTTGACTTGCAGTGTCGACATTTTGTGGGGTCGATTTTTGTTGTTATGCGCGCCACCACCACCACCACCACCACCACCACCACCACCACCACCACCACCACCACCACCACCACCACCACCACCACCACCACAACAATAATAAAAATAATAAATAATAATAGTACTATGTTGTAGCTACTGCTTTCTATGAGCTTTTATCTATATCCATCCAGCGCATCATTGCAACTTCTGCCATCGAAAATTAGCCATCCTAGAATTATAATGTTATCCCTAATTATTTTTATCCTGAGGGATCAGACTTCCGAGAGGACGAAACAGCAGAGGAGAAAGTACGAGAGAAAGCACGGTGGAAAGCACGACGAGCCTGAGTTGAAGTGCAGAAAGCGTCATTTGCATAATTATCTCCGGTTGAAGCAGGGATTTGCAGGTGTATCATCGAACTTTTCAATTTGTGGAACACGTATTCATCGAAACTTCCTAGTTCCCGTCTTCTCGTTGGAACGGCGTTTACTGCCGCATTTTCCAACCACTTCTGTGTCAAGAGATGGGCAATGGGAAGAGTTTTACTAAAAAGGACTAGGCAGATTGAATTTTATATTCCTGTCGAAAGTGCGCTGCAATTAATTTAATTTCCATTCATTTTCCGCAAATATCGCTAAGAGTAATAGATTTTGGACATACAATGTCATGTACGTAGGCCCTAGGCCTACTTAATCGATAATTCCCATAACGATGTTTTTTGCGGGGACTAGTACACCTACCAGTCCCCATTTTTGTTATCAGATTCTGTGCTATTTACTCTCGCTATTTATTCTCGCTCTCCTTTTTGCAGATTGTGTTGCAATGAATAGGTTAATATGAACTATGCAAATATTTTCCTATCGACTTCTATGCATTTTATGTCATAACGTGTCGATACGCTTTTGGAAGCAGTCTTAAAGAAAGGACTGTTTGAAAAATTCGCATTGTGAGCTGCAGAAACGTTTGTCCTATCGACGTGAACGGCGTTGGATGTCACGAGATGTCGTTAAACTGCTGGAATATAATTAATTATTATACTCTGCTGCAGTAGATATTCAATTCATTCAGCTTTGACAGAATTCTCTCAAACCAACAGAAGCCTTCGCTCTTCGTTAAGAAATTTAAATAACAGTTCATGATCTATCTTTTAAAACTATCGTCTGACTGTAATTGAGTTTTTGAACTCATGTGTAGAGCCCTTTCCTTCGGCCTCTTGCTTTCAAAGGGTTGCATTTCAACCGAACTACACCGATTGCGATATCACTTGAGTTGTGTGCAATGTGATAACGGCGCAATAGAAGTCACAAAATAAGAAAATATAAGATAAGGTTGTATTGTAGCGTATTTGAATTTTTTAAAGCGCCTCTTACAGTTTAAGTTATTCAGAGACGTTGGCAACCCCGTGGTAATAAAAAAACTCTTCAAGCAGTGGACAGATGAAGGAGAAATCTCTGCAAAAATCTTTCAGCGTAAGTGAAAAGGAGGAACGGTCATTCCGAGAGGAAGTACTCCCCAAAACCTAAGATGCGATATTGGGCCAAAGCAGTCATTGCTCGATGGACAAAGTGATCAAGGCGGAGGACGGAGAGGACGAAAAGAAACAGCAGATTAGTTAAGATGAGATTAGATGAAATAAGATAAGATAAGGTAAGATAAGATAAGATAAGATGATATAAGATGAGAAAAGATGATCAGCTAAGGTGAGATGAGATGAGATGAGATAAGTTTAAATAAGAGAAGATGAGTCAAGATAAGATCAGGTAAGAAAAGTAAAGAAAGATAGAATTACATAAGATTGGATTTGATTGCTAAATCATTTCATTTTTAGGCCATGATTCTCGCCCTTTGGAGTTCAGCGCACTTAACCTTCGCAGGACCAAGCGGGGTAAATAATTACCCCAGAGGTATTTGGATGTTGATTGCGGAGCAACTGTGGGGAGTTATAATTTGACGTTTCATGTGTTTACAAGTTAATACCCCAGACATATTCTGACACCATAACCACCTTGGTGTCATGTTGTGGGGAAAAGATATTTGAGTCCAAAGTGTCATGGGGTAAATATTTACCCCGCTTGGTCCTCGACGTCGTTATTTTTTCGAACATAGGAAAACAATATTTTTTAAATATCTGAGCTCAGAAGTAACTTAAAATCATAAATAAAGTGTTGAATCTACCAAAGAATTAAGTGTTGATAGTAGCATAATTGTGGAGAGTCTACTTTCCAAGACGGCGGCCAAAATGGCCGCCGAAACACAAAAATATGCATATCCCAGCTCATAGACAAGCTATAATAACAAGCGAAGTGTCGAATTTAGTATTTTCAAGGTAAGGGATTCGATCTGTCGTAACGGCAATAGTATGAGAGTGTTAATTTCTAAAATGGCGGCCAATATGGCCGCTAAAACACAAAACTATGCGTATTTCAGCTCACAGGTAAGATACAGTAACAATTGAAGTGTCAAATTTAGTATATTCAAGGTCAAGGAATTGACTTATCGTAGTGGCAATAGTGTGTGAGTGTTACTTTTCAAGATGGCGGTCAATATGGCGCCAAAACACAGAAATTTGTATATCTCAGCTCATATTTTGCTTTTGGCGGCCATAATGGACGCAATCTTGGATAGTAACGCTCCCATACTATTGCCCCTACGAGAAATCGATACGTTGATCTTGAATTCATTAAATTTGACACTTCTTTTGTTATTTTAGCTAAACTTAAAGCTGAAATATGCATGTTTTGTTTCTGCAGCCACATTGGTCGCCATCTTGGATAGTATCATCCCGACACTTTGCTACTGCGGAAAAACGACAGTTTGACCTTGAAATTATAAAATTTGACACTTCATTTGCTATCGTAGCTTACCTATCAGCTAAGATATTTATATCTGTGTTTTGGCGGCCATTTTGGCCGTCATCTTGGAAAGAAACACTCGCACACTATTGGCACTACGAGAAATGGATTCCTTGATCCGGAAACTATTAAATTCGACACTTTATTTCTTACGGTAGCTTACCTATGAGGTGAGACATAAATATTTTGTTTTGGCGGCCATATTGGCCGCCATTTTGGATAGTATCAATATAACACTATTGCAACTATGAGAAATCGATTTCTTGCTTTAGAAACTATTAAATTTGATCCTTTATTTGTTATTGTAGCTTATTTTTATCTGAGATATACAAATATTTGTGTTTTGGCGGCCATTTTGTCCGCCATCTTGGACAGTAGAATTCCCACACTATAGCTACTATGAAAAATCGATTGACTGACCTTAAGATTATTAAATTCGACGCTTCATTTGTTACTGTAGCTTGTCTATGAGCTGAGATATGCATTTTGTGTGTTATGGCGGCCATATTGGTCGCCATCTTGGAAAGTAACACTCGCACACTATTGGCACTGCAATAAATCGATTCGGTGACCTTGAATCTATTTAATTAGACACTCTATTTGTTATGGTAGCCTACCTATAAGCTGAGATAGACATTCATTTGTTTAAACGGCCATATTGACCGCCATCTTGGAAAATAACACTCCCACACTATTGGCACTACGACAAATGGTATCCTTGGCCTTGAAACTTAAATTCGACACTTTATTTGTTGCTGTAGCTTGCCTATGAGCTGAGATATGTATTTTGTGTTTTATGGCGGCCATATTCTCCGCCATCTTGGAAAGTAACACTCGCACACTATTGGCACTGCAATTAATCGATTCGGTGACCTTGAATCTATTTAATTAGACACTCTATTTGTTATGGTAACTTAACTATGAGCTGAGATATACATTTTTGTGTGTTTTGGCGGCCATATTGGCCGCCATCTTGGAAAGTAACACTTGCACCCTATTGGCACTACAAGAAATGGATTCCTTGACCTTGACACTATTAAATTCGATACTTCATTTGATATTGTATCTTACCTGTGAGCTGAGATATTACAAATTTTGGTGGGGTAAAAATTATCCCGCTTGGACCTCGACGTATCGTAAAATGTTTTGGTCCTGCGAAGGTTAACCCTGTAACATAAACTAAGCGTAACATGACACTGAATATTGGCATTGATGTATCAGTGCATTGTCTACCTATGCAACTACAGAAGCGTGATAGATGTTTCTGTAGTTGGCTAGTAATGTGAGCCATTTTCATGTGCACCCATCATGAGATTCTATTTAGGACGAAACTGATGCCCCTTGGATCGATAAAACTTTTCTTATGGGCCGAGGCGTCACTAGGGTTGGTGTCACTCGGTGCGGTAACTCATGGTGTCACGCCATGGACACCTTCCCTTTTCAGACCATACAGAATCCTTAATAATGATTTTTTGTACTAATGTTACCCGTAAATCGTAATTCCTGTATATAACAGAATGAAATGGTAATAATAGTGATATTAACAACTCGCAGAATTAAAATAACAAATGCATGTTTTTTATTTTATTTCTTATTTTAATCATTTACCATGTCCATTAGATACGCAGTTAGCCTATAATTATTATCATTAAAAATCAAAGTTGAAAGTGCCTGCAGCTTATACAGGCCTCCTTATAAAATAATGTTCTAAGAATACAGAAAATTATATAATAACTACAGTAGTGTCATTTGGCAATAATGAGGACAAATAATTGGAAATGTTGGCTGATTATTTATTAAAACATTGTAATATCGGAATATTATCAATTAAAATCAGGTCAGCAATTCAAAATATAAATTATGAAAATATACTCATAAATGAAATAATACAAAAAGCAGGAACAAATACGCAAGCATTTCAGCATTTAGCGAACAAACATCTCGACTAGATCAGAACTTTCCTTGCCTGGCTTTCAAAACTGCTAACTTGTAAATTACTTCCTCGAAAATCAATGCCTTTCGGCAACTCACTTTCAATTGATGGCAAGATCGGAAAGCCTTGACTGTCCCATGGTAGATCGTAAATAGTTCTTTATAAGTTTCAGCTTTGAAAAGCTTCTCTCACATAAAGCCAAAAACACAGATCGTAAGAAATAATTTTACGTTTAGTGAAAGGGCTGGGAGAGATTCCACAAAGTCCCATTCAGCGATGAATGACAAAACGTCTAGTATCGCCTAATCTTTGGCTTCTTCCAGGTTAATCTCTGCTGCTTTCATATGCCTTCTCAGCATTGGTATTGTGAGCTGCAGTGCACTCTCAGACACTTCATCATAGAAAGTGGTCAATTTTGGAATGGACAAGTATCGCCTAATCTTTGGCTTCTTCCAGGTTAATCTCTGCTGCTTTCATATGCCTTCTCAGCATTGGTATTGTGAGCTGCAGTGCACTCTCAGACACTTCATCATCCAATTTTGGAATGGACATCTTCAACTCTTCTTCAGTGGCAGATATCACTTGAATTAATTATCAGGCAGATATCACTTGAACAGTCTCACACATGGCTGCTACTTCTTTGATGGCTTGTTCAATTGAATGCTCCACTAAGTGACTGTGCTCCTCGTTTAAAGAAAGTCCTAATGCCTCTTGCTTTTTCACCACGCTGAAGAGTTATTTTAATTTAATTGGGTAATATTTGACGGCACTTACCGGAGCGCATTAGAAGGCTTTAACAAGTATAAAAAAATTCAGCTTTAGGCTAGATAAATTGATACAATACATATAAGCGGCGCTTATGAAAATGTTTTTGTTGTCTCTTATTTTTAATTTAAAAATAATAAATTTGTGCTGAAAGTCTGCAAACAAATTTGTTAGATAGTCATTTTGTCATTTTGGTGTAACACCTACGAGGGTGACACCAGGTGCGGCCCGCATCCCCCGCACGCCCGTAGTGATGCCATTGTTTACGGGATGATACTGTAATTATAATTAGAAATTTAGAGGTGGTAATTATATAATCGTATTTGGACCTTCATATAGCACCACTTCTAGAAAATCAGTCGGAGGCGCTTAGCGTCGATGCCTTCTCACTGGTGTTGTTCTACCGCTGTTAACAGTTTGAGTAGTAGATTAAAATTGTATGATCGATGGTATGATGGTACATGATCTTAATACTTGCATGCTGGAGCCACATGTATCGTCACAGCTTCGATATTAAGAAAATGGGAAAATGGGCTTTTCTAAAAGGACTAGGCAGATTGAATTTTGTATTACAGTAGAAAGCACGCTGCAGTAAATTTAATTTCCATTTATACTTTTCCGCAGTGCTTTTTTTCTAGAAAAAAAGGTTCCGGAACTCAACAAATTCAGAACAATCATAGGGGCATATTTTATGCTAATATTTCTGTTTCATATATACTAGTATCAATAAACATTGCAAGCGCAAGTATCTAAATAATTTTATATAATTGTTTTATTAAAAATTTTAATTAAAATAAATTATTTTTTAATGGCTGAAAAAGGTACCGGAACGCCGTTCCGGACCGCTCCGGCTGAAAAAAAGCACTGCTTTTCCGAAAATGTCGCTAAGCGTAATCGACTATGAGCATACTTAATCGATAATTACCATAGTGATGATTTTCTCATTAGTATTCGCGAATAAACTCGATGGCATCGTTCTAATGTTTAGCAAGTTTGCCAAGTTTAATGACACGTGCGCCGCGAGCTGTGATTCTGATGGCCCGTAAATAGCGGTTCGTGCTTTTTCATTTTTGTTTGTTTTTAGGCTCAATATACTTCACAGTATATATGTTTATGCATATGTAGTTATTATGTACATATATTTTTATATCTTATTTGCCTATTTGTACAGTCTTTCTACCACGTGGGCGCAATAAATGTGTACCGGTACATTAAATATGCCGGCCATGTAGAACTGTTGCACAGTGATCTTTATCAGTCCTATCTCCGACACAAAACGCCATTGGCCGTTTGCTTTATCGAATGCTTGAGACGTGCACAGTGAAAACGCGCCATCTGCCAATAACCTTAGTTGTGTAGATGTTTTCTCTGGTATACTTGGGTAATAACAGAAGCGTTATAGATTTCTGTGCTTGCTTAGTAATTTGAGCTGCTTTCATTTGCATCCAAAACGATATCATTTTCCGACGAACATACACAATTTGGATCGATAACAATGCTGGCCACCTTTTGCGACACGCGAGTGTTAGTAGGTTTACTATTGACGATTTGTGCGATCCTTATATTTACACAAAAGTGTTGGGAGGATTTAGAGAAAAATGGTTTTTTCATATCTTATTCTAAAGCGGGTCACTGTTCTTAGAGATCAATGGGTATGCTTAGCGATGTTGCTGCAAATGCCTGTGAAGCGGTGAGACGATTGTTTTTAAAGGCTATTCAATCAATAGCATAAATTTATTTTTTCCTAAACGCAGGAGAAAGCTTGCTTAAAAGGTCACGGCACGTGCCATAGCGTTGTTTTAGATCAGCATTGACGCTTGCCATTTTGTGCATGCGGGATAGTGGGTCAGATGATTTAGCGTTTTATCCAATCATTTATGTAATTTTTCGTTGTCTGGTGCGCAGAAGAAAACCAGTTTGAAATGTCACGGCACGTTTCGGGGTCTTTTAAGAATGAAAAAAAACTAGTTTTTCAATGCTTTTCAATACTTTTGCTCTGCTCGACTGCTCTGGGTGTGTTAATGGCTGAAAAAACACCAAAATCTGAAGAAAATTCTGAAAGATCTTCTAGAACATTCCGCTTTAAGACTGACCTGAGTGGAACAAAGTTGTGCGCCAGAGAAAGTCCGTCTGTTGTATACAATCCTTCAAATTTGGATGAACCATGTACTGGACCCGGATGTGTTCCAGGAACTGTCCTTTGTGCTTGGAAATGTACAACGGATAAAAGTTGTATTTCCTTTAACTGGAAATATGACACGCAACAGTGTGAAGTCTTCTACTTTGTTCCCGTCAGCTACGATATTGTTGCCAGCTGCGAATTTAGAGAGGTATGAAAGATTACTCAAGTCTCAGTTATTACCTTCAACACACAGTAACCATTAGCGTATTTGCCTACACATATAATACGTACTTGTCTACGTACTTGCCTACGTTTACTTTCACGTTGTGCAGTAATGTAATGGAAAGTATAGCTGCCATGTCACACGAGAAACGTAGGGGTGGCGCATAGTTCCTGTTCTGTGGCAAGCGTGGACGAATTCCAAAGTCCATTCGCAAGACTTGCCAGCTTCTATCTATTTACACTGGTACCAAATTATGCTGCTTGGTTTCCTCAGCATCCGCGTACCCGCAATCGTTGGATTAAAGACAAAGCGCGCTATCGAAAAGAACGACGGTGTTGCGCATGTAATGTAATATTCATTTACAATTTTGCAAATCATCGACGCATGTCACGTGGACCGCTAGATTGGCATCAGTTTAAGGAATACGTAAAAAGCACTATTCTTGCTTTGCGGTCTTTCAAGATTTTTTTTGCATAAGATCTGTAGTTTTTCACTCATCAAGAATAGTACTGTAACGATGTTTTTTCGAAATTATTGTAGACTCCAAATGGAAAAAGCAGCCTTATCTTGGACAGTAAGTGAATCTGAAAGTAATTGTAATCTTAATCGTAAACCACAAACTTCCAAGGCGCCACTCGAAAACGCCAAGCACTGGGCACCAGTTTATTCAGCATAAAATGATATTAGTGTTTCTAGCCATATAATTTTATTCTGTGCACTAGGGTGGAGTGAGAAAAAAAATTCTTTCCTTTTTATAAGCTAGACTAATCAAAATGTGCCAAATGTCCATAGTAACAATCCTGCCAAATGATATTATTTTCTGACAACTGCTTGATCGCCCTTCGCCCAATTGAAATAATTGGCATTGTAACCATTTCAGTGGGCGTTTAAATGAAGCATTTGGACGATGCCAAAGGTAGGTTTGATTTACATATGTGACACAGTTTAACAGAACCATCCAATAGCATAATAAAAGTATTATTTGATGGCCGCAAGGATCGAACTTTGACACAAGTTCTCGGCGACGACAACAAGTACCACAGAATAACCCTCACGGAAGAACACATAAGCATCATCGCAGAGCCGGGTTCTTCATACTTCAGCCACACGACTGCGCCATCAGGCTCCAGCAAAGACATAGTTGAGTCATTAGTCGCTAGTTTGAAAGAGCGGAATGCGAAGACAGAGAACATAAAAGTTGTAGGGTGTGACGGCACAAACTTGAACACAGGACACATAGCGGGCGTTATCCGGCGACTGGAAGAAACCTTCCAGCATCCTCTGCAGTGGCTGGTATGTCTGCTCCATGCCAATTAGCTGCCCCTGCGCCATCTATTTCAGGCACTCGACGGCGTGACTACAGGCCCGCGCGGATTCTCTGGAGCTATCGGAAAGCGGCTAGTGACGTGTAGCGAACAGCCTGTCTCTTCATTTGCACCAGTACAACTGACCGAGCAACTGTCCAGTGTGGACCCGAAGGAGTTGAGCACAGATCAGCGCTATCTATTGGAAATGTGCAATAGTATCAGCAAAGGTGAATGTAACGTCGATCTGGCAACGCGAAACCCTGGTTGCCTGGATCACTCACGATGGCTAACGACAGCCAATAGAATCCTCCGATTATATGTCAGCGACATGGAACCGTCACAGAATCTGAAAACGGTGGTGACGTTCATCATTCGCGTATATGCTCCAACGTGGTTCGCCATAAAAGCCCAGTCGTCATGCAAAGATGGAGCTAGGCACCTTCACCAGATGCTCGTCAAGTCACGATACCTCAGCCCAAGAAGATCGTCGACCCCGTCATTCATCGCAGAGTTAGCCATGATGACGGACCTTCGACCACACATACGTGAGCTGGGCCTGCGACTAGTGTTGTTTTAGTTTTGCCTTGAGTTTTAGTTTTAGTTATTATTAGTTTTACATGCTAGGTGTTTTAGTTATTATTAGTTTTAGTTATTTCGCCAAGTTTTAGTTTTAGTTATTATTAGTTTCACATGCTAGGGTTTTAGTTATTATTAGTTTTAGTTATTTCGCCGAGTCTGGCAATATTTTCCCCGCATACAGCTTTTAAGATTCACTCGCTACAATCTGTTTCTAATCGATGCTTAAAACAGTTCCATACACCACCAGTTTTAGGTCTACCACCTAAATTTTAGTTCGGACATCTTATAAAATTACAAAGATCGGAAGAATACCGAACGAAGTGCTGATTATAAAACGCGTATATCCAAAAACATTAAATATCGTAGACGCTAGGTTTTCGTTATGTGTTTTCGTTTTGGTTTTCGTTATGTGTTTTCGTTATTATTAGTTTCGACTGGTTTAGTTTTAGTTTTTATTTCGTTATCGTTTTCCTCTAGTTTTAGTTTTAGTTTTAGTTTTAGTTTTAGTTAACTAAAACCTTTTGTTTTCGTTAACGAAGGTTTTCGTTTTAGTTTTCGTTAACGAAAACAACACTACCTGCGACGAGTGATGAAGGCCAGAGCTGAAGCACATCCCAATGGACAAATACGGAGGCTCAAGGTTCCCGCAAAACTCAACTTCAACGCCGTGGAATACTTCGACATGATCGACTGGGCAGTCTGCCCTATCTCGGAGCCACCCGTAATCAAGGCAATGACAGACACAGAGCTCAGGGATCTCATCACGACGGAGGTGACTCCAACAGTCACCTTCCCAAAATTCCCCAGCCACACGCAGGCTGTGGAAAGACACGTGAAGCTGGTGACCGAGGCGGCGATAGCTGTTTGTGGACAGAAATCGCGAGATGGCGTCATCCGTGCACGCGTCGCTTCTCGACAGCTAATGCCGACGTTCGAGTCAAAACGTGACTTCTCTCACTTCACCTTGTAACTGTTTGTGACTTTGAAATCAAAGATACTGTAATAATCAAGGCATCTGATTGCATTAAGATGACTGACTAGTTGACTACCTTACCTAGACTGTGGACTGTGGACTCGGAGTGTGGACTAGAGTGTAGACTGTAGACTTGTGTAGAGTGTAGACACTAATCTACCTATATCGTTCTGATGTCGCTTAGTATTGCAAAATAAAAAGTTGCGAAGGGCGATCAAAACATTAATCAAAAATCTTGTAATTTTTACACAGTGTTCTATTGATCTATTGGCACCTTTTGACATATCTAGCTAATTGAAATTCAGGAAAAAATTTTTTTTTGCCATTTTCACTCCACCCTACTGTGCACTGCATGCCCTAGTGGAAACCACATAGACTCAAAATATCGGCATATAGTGTCTTATAGTGTCATAAGCAAGGAAACTGACGTGCTCATCGCTTAGACCTAAGTTAGCCTATATAAAGATACATTACCGGGTATGTATTATTTGAGCGTTATTCTACCCTTTGATATGCTATAATATCCTATCCTATTGAACCCTATCGTATCATACACTATACTCTCATATCCTAACCTATTGTAAGTTAGCGTATTTCATACCGGTTCCGCGACAACTCGTCTACAGACTTTTCGTCTACGACACTTCGTCTACATACACTTCGTCCACAGACATTTCGCCTACAAGTGTATATGGATCCATTAGGGCTAATCAACAGAGGCCGCTTTCTTATAGTTTCGCTAAAACGTGCTAAATATTCTCAGCAACCCAGCTTCTAATTACTGAAACGATTATTTTCATCAACGCAACTTCTATTGAATGGAAAACGTATATTCAGGCATCCATCCAGCTTGGTATCCAGCTTCTATTTACAGGAAAAATTATTTCGATGCATCCAGCTTCTATTTCAACACAGGAATGTTATCATTAACTCCACTTCCATTTAGGGGAACAGTTTTTTCATCAATCCAGCTTCCATTTTAAAGTGAAAATATCAAATAACTTTGTAGACGAAATGTCTGTAGACGAAATGTCTGTAGACGAAATGTCTGTAGACGAATTGTCTGTAGACGAATTATCGTGACACCTTTCATACCATCCTATTGTATCTTATTGTATCTTTTTGTATCCTACCCCATTCTATCATATCCGATACCATCACCCCCTATTGTTTTCTATGAGGAAGACCTTAGTATACGAATCAAATATATTTCAATAAGAAACAGTGCAGGGCTTTTTAAGGAATTTTTAGAACTGCATAACCTCTTCAAAAGTTGACGACCGGGGGTAGCCACGAAAAAGTTGACGACCGGGGGGTAGTAACGACACTTTTCCTCAATTTTTCACTGCACAAAATTGCTTTTACAGTTGCACAAATTGATTTCCAACTGACTGCACATTTTGTGTAGAACTGCACGCTAAAAAAAGCCCTGAAACAGTGTATAAGACTATCAAATATTGATTATGGTTGTTTCTCGTGCGTCATCAGGCAATAGAGCCTACAATGGAAGACGGGCAATCGATAGACTCACTGCAATGGGAAGGGAGTGGCCCATATCCCAACGGCGTCTCTTAGGAGTAGGCCCTACTTCAATCGATGGGAAATAGTAACAACCGATTTGCTTTCTATGATATTACGCGATGTACGAACGAATTAAACTTACGTCAAGTAGGCCTAACCACTTAGCATTCTTTCTGATTAATTGGCATAGGTCTTTAATATCTATTTCGGACATACCTATTAGATAATTGCCATAATGATAAGTGTCTTGCTTTGGTAGTAATGAATAAACATGACGCCATTATCCGTATAGGAACCGTATAAGAAGTCTAATGAAAATAATTATGTACAGTGAGCTTAGCTGTTTTTGACATTAATTGACGCTCTGTGCTGTTCCTCTTTTCACAGTGGTTTTGGTTGTCGATTCTTCTTTCGCATAATAATAAAGATGTTCAATATCAGATCGGTCGACATTTTCCAGCGCAAATAATATGTCCCTTAGGGTGGAGTGAAAAAAGCGAAAATTAGAATTTCAAAAAGTAATAGCAACCAAAAGTTGCCCAATGGTATGGGGTAAAAAAATGTGGAAAAAGTTTTTAAAAATATTAATGTCTTCCGCCCCCACCTGAGGGCCAAACTTACGAAAAATAGCATTTTTTTGAGAAAATTGCAGGTTTTCTTGTAAAATATTTTAATTGAAAACTAATTATGTGTCTTTCAATATACCGTTGGATAGATCTATTAATACTGAATAAAACGATGTATTACTTTGCAGAATATGCCCATATTTGTCGAAGTTATTAACTTTTTACCATTTCCTCTGGTTCGCGACATGTCGCTAAGTCTGAAAACGGTTAATAGCTAATAACTTTTTTATCCCTTGAGATATTTCAACCCATAATATGTCATTTGATTCAGCTCTGAAACGCCTTTCTAACGGTACATTGTTTAACGTTACACTTTTGTTTTGAATTTGTTTTTACAATTTTTGCAGATTTTCTTGCAAATTTTCATTGATTCTGTTATCATTTCAGCTGAATGCTCTCTTAGTCCTATGAATTGAAGGCTAAGAACATTCCATTTTGATCGTGAATAATTGCGAAATGTACAATGCCTACTCGTTCTAAAACATTGTTTTCGAAGTTCACAGACAGGAACTACGGCAGACTGTTCTACCCCCATATGAGAAATGTGTATTCTGTTGAACTGGTCCCTACCTTGATCTTCACTCTCTAATGCTTCCTCTTCAGTCTGGATTTATTAAATTCCACTCGACAGAATCTCCTATGGTGAGTCTTCCAGCAGATATACTTCACGATGTGGACCGTAGCCATATCATTCTGCTATCCCTTTATGGCATTAGTGCCGCTTTTGACACTGTTGATCACACCATCCTCTTAGACCTGCTGCCTAGGTCGTCTAGGATTGTTAACTCTGCTAGTCTGCTCTTCTTTGGTTCCATTCATTCCTTACCTTCATGGCCCTGCCGTCACAGCCGCTGCTATGGTTGAACACATTCTAGAGGTTTCAGCTGCTCTTGATCGATGGTTAATGGTTATCCGCTTATCGTCTTCATCTAAACCAAGACAAGACCAAGGACATTTTGCTACGCAGCCGTGCCAAGCTTGCCAAGATAGACGCCTAGTCGAAGGGACTGAGGCAGTAGGTTCCAGCTGGAGGGCCAGCAAAAACGAAACTCCTAGACTGGGCCATAGAGGTACGCATTCCAGGGACAACCAAGTGGCTATAAGCCACCGAAAAAAGAAGGGAGCAAAGGCCATGTAGAGCATAAACTGAAGTACAATAGGCCTTGAGACAGTGACAGAAAGAGGACAGGATCGAGAATTAATCCATGATCACATGTCATTAGCATATTGGTGGAAGAGGACATAGAGTGGACCAAGAACCCCGGCTAGATCCGAGGTGTACTAGATAAACCGAAGGGTAACAATGACAGAGTCCTCAGGTAAGCCATAAGATAAGTGGACAAAGGGACAGCGAGTAGGACCGAAAACTACAGAAACTGTGTGATCCGTGAGGAATGAATGGAACCAAAGAGGAGCAGTCAACAATCCCAGATGACCTAGACAACAGGTCTAAGAGGATGGTGTGATCAACAAGGTCAAAAGCGGCACTAATGTCACAAAAGGAGAGTAGAATGATATGGCTACGGTACACATCATGAAGTGTATCTGCTAGGAGATTCTGTCGAGTGCAATGTCATAAATTCAGACTGAAGAGGAGGCATTAGAGAGTGAAGATCAAGGTAGTGGACCAGTTCAACAGAGACACATTTCTCATATGGGGGTAGAACAGTCTGCCGTAGTTACTGTCTGTGATCGAACTTCAAAAGTGTAATGTTAAACAACAATGTACCGTTAGAAAGGCGGTTCAGAGCTGAATCAAATGACATATTATGGATTGAAATATCTCAAAGGATAAAAAAAGTTATTAGTGATTAACCGTTTCCAGACTTAGCGACATGTCGCGAACCAGAGGAAATGGTAAAAAGTTAATACCTTCTACAAATATGGGCATATTCTGCAAATTAATACATCGTTTTATTCAGTTTTAATAGCTCTATCCGAGGACTTCGAGATACCATTAGCATCTGGACGGACAGGGTACAGCGGCTAATGATCTTTGCCCGACGAATTGAGGCCGGCCTGGCGGGGCACACAGGCTAGCTGATGACCCACTAAGACTGCATACAAAGTTTACCCTGTGTGCCTGCAAGGCAGTATATTATAGTCTACTCCATACACGTACACTGGTCAGTTGGAGTTCGAAGCCCTCTATTCATTTTCGAGTCTGTATCAGCCAATAGCTTCTGCGATTTTAGGATGCAGACGATCTTAGATTAACTTTTTTGGACAAATTTGGATTATCCGAGTACTTTATTCAGCAGAATTGACATTTTACGAGTTGATTGTCTGGAGTTTCGGGTGGATTTATTCATTATTCTATTTATCCGGATTATCATCATTACAGCCTATGTTACTTAACTGTTGTTTACTACTGTGCACGAAAGCAAAATGGTGAATAAGTGTGCAGCATTCGGCTGTAGGAGTGGATATCAAGGTTGCTCAGGTGCTGGAGACGATGGAGAAAAATAACATTTAATTCTTTTCCAATTGTAATCCTGAATTATGCGAAAAATGGAATCGAGCTAATCCTCGCAAAGACTTTATTCCGACTAAACATTCAAGACTCTGTTCACTTCATTTCCAACCAAGTGACTTCATGCAGGAGTGGCACGACACAAATGTTGCCAGACAGAAGAAGAATGCTGCAGTGTCTGATAAACCCAAAAAAAGTTTCTTAAGGATTATGCTGTTCCTTCTGTCTTCTTCAATGCACCCACTTATCTCTCGAAAACACCAGCTGCTCCAAGGGCAACATCTAGAGCTACATCATCAATCAGATTTCAAGAAGAAGTTAAGAGACTAGAAGTCTTGAACAGTCCTTTCTGGAGAATGATGACGTTTCTAGCCTCACGTTAGCAGAAGTTGAGGAGCGACTGAGAGGTGAGACAACTTTGCCTGAAGGCTTTAGGACTTGTATTGTTCAGCAGAGTCTACTAATATATCTAATTGGAATTACAGATGATGTACCTCATATTACTGGCTGCATACTTACTGTTAATGCTGACTTAACAGTAAGTCTTACAGTGGACAACAAAGTTGTTCCATCATCACACTATGTTGATTTGGTCAAGAGTTCAATTCATTCCTTGTCACAATTAGTTAATCTAATGGCTCGTGTCAAGTCATGGATTGAAAGTCCGAATACCAAGTCCATTGATTTTATCCTGAGAATGGCAGTACAGCTGCTGAAAACCTCTATCCATAGATTTAGCGATGACAGTGATGAGCACAGGAAGATTAGTTACATTATTGAACAGCTGAAGCTACTTTCTTTGAGTAAATTTAGTCGAATATATTCACCTATGCTTGTAATTATGTCGTATATGATCTATGCTGCTAGTCCAGCTGCCTATGCAGCTCTGCAAGAGCAAAATGTTGTTTGTCTGCCTTCAACGACCACTCTCAAGAAAGTTACTAGGCGTTTGAATTCTGGGACTGGACTGGACAATAGTTCATACTTGAAAATGAGAATATCAAAACTAAATCAATATGAGAGGACAGTCATTCTCATAATTGATGAGATTTACATTGCAAAGCGAGTTGAATATACAAGTGGTGATATGCAGGGACTGACTCCTGATGGAACAGTAGCATCAACACTGCTTTGTTTCATGGTCAAATCACTAGCTTCTAAATACAAGGATCTAGTAGCCATGTACCCAATGGCAAAACTAACTGCTTCCAAACAATACGAATGCTACTTGGAAGTGGCAGCATTACTGAAAAGTGTGTCATTTAATGTTGTTGCCATCTCTGTGGACAATGCCACTGTAAACAGAAAGTTCTTTACTGAATGCCTGTGCAAAGGAACACTCCAGACAAACATAACTGACACCATAACCGGTCAACCTTTATTTTTAATTTTTGATCCGGTGCATGGTTTTAAGAATGTTTATAACAACTTCCAGTCTCGTAAATTCTTCAAGTGTCCACCGATGACTAGAAATCTGCCAGATGGATGTAGTGCAAGCTTCCAAGACATCATAGATTTGTTTGATCTAGAGGCTGCTATGACACTAAAGAAAGCACACAGGCTTACAATAGCTATGCTCGGCAGCCAGCAAAGCGTCGAAAGATTACCAAACTGTCTAGTTCTTCAAATCACTGAACTAATAGGAGGCATAACCATTCTTAAAATGCTATATAAATATGAATGAACATGGACTTTTTGTGCAGTTAGGAACATGTAATTAGGGTCTGTATATAGGTGCAGAGATAGATGTGTACATATGTAGTAATTAATTTCCTTATATATTATTATTCTTTTTTTATTAGCTATCATACTAGAGAAACTTGCATAGTTGTTCCAAAGTTTAAATAAGTCGTTTGTAAATTTATATCTATTGTCTGAATATGGGAAATCAATACAAATCCAGCATGGTAATTCAAAAGCCCTGCTGAAATGACTGGCCTTAACCTGTCTTGACCATTATCACCCTGTCCGTCCAGATGCTAATGTATTTAGAAGTCTATGCTCTATCCAACGGTATATTGAAAGACACATAATTAGTTTTTAATTAAAATATTTTACAAGAAAACCTGCAATTTTCTCGAAAAAATGCTATTTTTCGTAACTTTGGCTCTCTGGTGGGGGCGGAAGACATTAATATTTTTAAAAACTTTTTCCACATTTTGTGACCCCATACCATTGGGCAACTTTTGGTTGCTATTACTTTTTTAAATTCTAATTTTCGCTTTTTTCACTCCACCCTAATGTCCCTTCCCTCTAAAATGTCAAATGATGTTAAATCTACTGCCCTAGCTTTGATGGTGCCAGTTCGAAGCCTGGATAAAAGAGGAGGGTGACATGAATCATCTTGGTTATGACACAGCGTCATAAACAGAAGCAACCTCCGCCACAGACTTACACTCCGCTGATGTCAGTGCGTGGCTTGGGCACAGAAGGGCCGACGCTAATCGTTTTCGCTATGATACGCTCCTTTAGTCTCATTATGCAGCAAACTACCCGCGCTCGTCAATTATACACGAAAATCTGGAAACACGGAAATCAGTTTATCTCGGCCTAACAACCAGTGACCGGAATTCATCTCTCTGCCTCACTTTCTGAAGCGCTTGAAAAAGACTATTTTGCTCGATCGTGGTTTCCTTGTGTTATATAGGTTTTGGGTGCCTCTGGTATCTCTTGAAGTAGCGCTATATAAATTTGCACTCCCGGTATTTTATTTACTCCAAGCAGTAACATATGAGAAACCTGCATGGTAATTATAAGGAATTAGTCTCTTACCCACTTGCTTTCTACTTCGTAAGTTCTTACGGCTCCAATCATTTCTTCCTGTCCCTGATTCATTGCATAGTCTTTACGCAGATGTTTCGAAATTCCCATAAAATCATATTAAACTCGAATTCGTTAACGCCTAACTTGGCCTAATGAGTGCATAGATTAGTCTATTTTCTATTGAGGACAGCTGCTCTTCGTATCCATTGGTTGTAGATTCCGTAACTCCTACTGATACAACAACAACAAACAAGATGGCTACAACGAGACAAGATTTACCAACTACGACGCCAAAACAAAAACCAGTAAAAATTGGTAATCACGTATTTTACGTTCAGTTGTCAAATGTGAAGCTGCATTACGCGAGTAAGGTACTGTCATCTGCCAACACAAGGAGACTATTGCAAACTGATCTCTAATAACTAGCATGCACGCGCACATCAATCAATCAATCATAAAATTTATATAGCGCCTCTTCAAGGGCTCTACTCTTGAAGTAGGCTACACAAGGGCTCTACTCTTGATGTAGGCTACACATAGGCCTACATACATGCATGCATACACAAATATAGGCTATACAACATACATATACATACATACATACATTCCTGCAAACATATGTACATACACACATGCTTACATAGGTTACATGTAGATGCATACGTACATAGATAATTTTACATATGAAAATCGATGTTTAGGCCTATCTATACATAAAAAATGCGTGCACGCAGACAAATATTCATGCCACCATTAATGCAGTCAAGTATGCATATTGCATAAGCATGAATACATACACAAACACACACATAAGCACACACGCAAACAAACAAACACAAACGAATCTGTCTAAACTGGTTTGAAATAATTCCAGCCTGTGGCGGGACTTACCTAATCCAGCAAAATATCGACAGCTCTGACTTCTTCAAAAGGTCATGGAGCGATTTCAAGTCCGAAGATGGCGACGTGTCGAGCAACTATTGGATCGGAAACGATAAGCTGTACACACTGACGAACATCTCCTGCAACTGTTCGCTGTACGTCAACGTCAAAAATACAGTGTCGCCAACAATCTACAGCAAGAGCTACTTACCGTTTTCCGTTTCCAGCGAAGAAGACGGTTATGCGTTGAATCTGGGAATGCCAGCAGGGAGTGCATCGGATTCGCTCTTGGAAATGAAGGGCAAGAAGTTCTCCACATACGACCAAGACAACGATGAAAATCCTTCACAGAATTGCGGTGCCATAATCGGTGTTGGCTGGTGGTATGGTACGAGCCCTAACGACCATCTACCCACAGCACATTGCGGCAATACAAATCTAAACGGAAATGCTACGTACCATATCTGGGTCTCTGGCACTTCAATTAAATTGGCACGGAGCAGCATGTCCATGACTTGCTACGATAAAAATGTCTAGTCAGCACATTAGAATATTTCGATGCAATCAATATTCCTGTTAAATGGCAAGTATTTTTTGCTGCAATGAACATTTATGTTTTAATTGGCAATTATTTCGCTGAAATCAATATTTAAATTTTGATTGGCAAATATTTCGCTGCTATCAACGCTGTCGGAGAATTGTCACGCACTTTGCTTCAGCGACATTTACATGTATGGTCTCTAAAAGATTTCCCGATGTCGTTAAGTCAATGATTGTTGCAAGAACTGCGACTAAAACGTTTCTGCTGTTGTCGTCACCGGATCCTTTCATGTAAAACTGTCATTAAAGTAACTGATTTTGTTTGGATATTGCTTTAAATTGTCAAATTTTACATTTAAAAAACCTCTACAACTTTCTACCAATTTTTATAATTTTTGGTAGGTAGATGGCAAAATGGCTGAAATTTCATGCTATACATAAATTTTCCATCTTACCTGACTCATATCACCGCACTTCCGTGTTAAAAACAGATGTACCAATTTCTGTCTAACAGTTACCGTAGGCCTAATGCATTACGGTTTGTCTACTTCAACATTGAATCTGAGCTCGAGCAATGATGACTAATGACTCAGAACATAGGCATTAGGGAGTGGCACTTGGCAGCAGCAAGGCTTGGTTGAAACTTGATTGTTGAGATGAGTGATACCATGTCCCGGAATCAGGTCACTGAATGAGTGACCGCACACAGCAGTAACAGGCTAGCCTAGCAGCAGCAGGCTGCATGTACCTGTTATTAATTTTAATCAGCAGAGTCCGTCTGACGGTAAAGGCCTAACGGTCATACACTGCCGTTAAACAACATCTCTCTTTGTCTGTCTGTCTGTGTGTGTCTCTCTCTCTCTCTCTGACACTTTGTTTCTTGCGATCATTTTATCGTAAATAACTCTTAACAAAACATGAACATTTTAACTTTCATTTTAAGTGACAAGTTGACAACACAACGCCATAACGTTTTTAAATCATTAGCTAAGTCTTTAATATACAACTGCGTTACAGTATCAAGTAGGCCTATATGTTTATGCTACAGTAAGACGAAATTTTAAAGACGAATTTTAATTGTCAAATAGTCTAAAACTCTAAATCAGTCCAGGGATTGATACATTTCTAATCCCGTAATCCGGGGATTGACAGAATGCTCCGGGATTACATTCTCTAATGATAATAGCAAGGAATACTTTTCGTCAGGTGGCTCTCGCGTAATCCGTCATTTCCTGGTCTAAGATGACATGATTGTAATACCAGCCCCATTGTCCAAGCAATAAAAGTAACAGGTGACAAACGAGGAATAGAGTATTTGAGATGCAATGCATAGCTACCAGGACACTGGGAAATGGCGGCTGTTTCATGGTTGTAGTTATCGACAAAATAATTTATATAAAACATTCAAAATCTATGACTTTCAAAAAGATTCTAGGTAATCCGTAGTTTAGGTTGGTAAATTATTTTAATGTCTTCAAAGCCGACCCTGCTGTTGGTAAGTAAGCAGTCTACCTATGCCCATGATAACTACTACCATCAAGTCAACTTCCATTTAATAAAAAAAATTTACCCAAATTCTATTTAACCAAAAAATATTTTTAATCAATGGAACTTTTATTTAAGCAAAGAACTATTCTCATGGATCCAGCTTCTACTTACGGAAACAATTAGTTTCACCAATCCAGCTTCTATTTACGGGAAAAACTATTTCAATCAATCCAGCTTCTATTTAATCACAGAAATGGTTTCATTAATCCCACTTCCATTTCGAGAAAAAAATCATTTCAGCTTCCATTTTAAATTGATAATTAATTTTAAAATGGAAGCTGGAATGATGAAAAATTTTGTTTCTCTAAATGGAAGTGGGATTAGTGAAACCATTTTTGTGAAATGATTTACCAACCTAAACTACGTTATTACCAATAATCACTCGGACACCAGACTCAGTAAACTCTAGCTACACTTAAAAAACGACATTCATGACATGCCCATGATTATATTATATCAAAAATAAACGTGACACTTTCTGCAGACGGCGATTATCATTCAATTAAAGTTCAGTATTATACAGTAGTCGGGGTAACATTAACAAACGTACACAAGGTACTCGTGAATTAACCAATTTCCTGCTTGCAAGGAAAGTATCTCGGAAGACCAATTTCAAACAGTTCAAGAAATGTATCTTTCTGGGGATTATCACTGTAGTGACGATAAGAATGATCCATGAATTCCTTTTCAATTTCAAACATTTCATCACAGATTCCGCAGCCATAACGTCTCAAAATGAACTGTTCTATATCAGGACCAACTGTTGACTCTAATCCAGAAAATTGCTTTATATCTGACCTTCGCTTCCTATCCTTCCTAGACAACTTAGTTTCCGTTGTTGGCAACTTCTTCCTGTCAGAAAGGTTGCTTCTTGTATGTACTTTCAGATTCCGACTACGTGCAAATGTTTTGTGGCATAAATTACCTGTGCGTGGTTTTTCTCCAGTGTGAGTTCTTCTGTGCAACGAAAGTTCACACTGTTGTGAAAACGTCTTGTTGCAAACCAGACAAGTGTATGGCCTTTCTCCAGTGTGGTTACTGACATGTTTCCTAAGATCCAAAATCAATGCCAATATATTGTCAGGTAAATTGCACTGATAGGGTCTTTCTTCGGTGTGGGTTCTTTTATGGTCTTCCAGATCATCCTTATTTGCAAATGCTTTGTGACATTCACTGCAATTATTTGGTTTTTCTCCAGTGTGGGTTTTAGTATGAACCACTAGATTATACATACCCACAATTTCTTTCTGACATATAATGCATTTGTATAGTTTCTCTCCAGTGTGGATTCTTGTATGACTTACTAGATTTTCCATACCAAGAAATGCTTTGCGGCATATAGAGCACTCATATACTTTCTCTCCAGTGTGGATTCTAGAATGAACTACTAGATTATCCATACCCACAATTGTTTTGTGGCATACCGGGTGCACTCGTATACTCTTTCCCCAGTGCGAATGCTGCAGAATGATCTACCAGATGATCCATAATCCACACATGCTGCTGCACTAGTAAGGTTTTCCCAGTGTGACGGATCCTAACCTGTTATTGTGGCTTCAGTTTGTTGCAAAAATAGTTTGTTAAATTGAAGTTGCATCAGCGTGTAGAATTTCCTGGCCACAGATACTTCTGTCTATCTTCGGATCTTCAACACAGCCACTGTTGACAATGTAGCACATAATTTAGCAATTTATTAACCGCTTCTCTGCATCACTAAACTGAACTGCCAGAAGTTAAAAGTGCAGAGTCAAACTAGTGCTATAAGCATCATTGAAGAGGGAATGCAATCAAAGAGATCAAATTAAGACGATTGATATAATTATGATTGCATATTCTTCATGTATAGTAAGAAGAACTAGTCTAACCCAAGAGGTAGCAATGGGAAGAAAATGTTAGCGACTTCATTTTCTTAGTCGAGGCATAATGAGGTAGGTGGTCCGTTCTCTTCCTTACAGTCTGTTCTTCCAGCGACAGTCAACCGTCACTGTACTTGTTTAATAGCAGAATTCGTTTTGGGGCAACTGGTAAGGAACTATTGCAATGTGTTTCATTCCAACAAAATTTGAAGTGTAGGCCAACTTTCGATATCACACGAGGTAGGGTCTTCTTTCAAGGTCATGTGTTTCCAGAAAAAAAACAGTTCGGGTATATAAAAGCGCTGACTTGTGCGAAGACATGCAGTATATTGAGAAGTAGCATCAAGGTTAACAGATTTTATTTTATTAATTACCTTACATTGAATTAGCTTTTCAATAGCTGGTCACTGTTAGCAGAAAAAACTGCCGACAATAATTTGCACAGAAAAATGTATTTCTTGTTCAAGGTTGTTTTTACCAATTGCATCGTATTAAAACCATCTGCAGATTCATTCCAACCTCAACCGGTGTCATCTTAGTCAACAGCTTCATCATCTCCAGGGTTGACTAGGTAGTCAGTACTACTGCAATAGCATACTGGCAAGTCTGCTGACTTGTCAGCTAGTCTGAGCTAGAGCAGATACAGTTGGTGCTCAACTCTGCTGCATATCAAATTGATTATTATTATTATTATTATTATTATTATTATTATTATTATTATTATTATTAATAGTAGTAGTAGTAGTAGCAGCAGTAGCATTGATGGAATTCTTTTTGTCAACCCAAAAACTTGGATAAATGTGTAGTTTAGTGTCTTAAATTATTCGCCATTGTACGCATTTTGTCAAATACAAGTTGGATTGGCGAAAAGAATTCTTGCTAAATAGAAGTCGGATTGATTAAAAGAATCCTGCTTAAATAGAAGCCGGTCTGTTGAAAACTAATTAATTAAATAGAAGTTGTATAGATGAAAAATAATAATTCCTGCTTAAATGGAAGTTGGAATGATTATAAAATTTCTTGTTTAAATGGATGTGTGATTGATAAAAAGAATTCCTGCCTAATAGAAGTTGGGGTAAAACCGTAGTTTAAGTTGATGAATTATTTTATATTGTCAATATAAATAATTGTTGGCTTAAATGGAAGCTGGATTGGTTAAACTAATTCCTTGTTTAAATAGAAGCTGGATTTATGCAAATTATTGTCTCCATAAATAAAAGCTGGATTGATGAAAGAAATCTTTGCTTCGATAGAAGCTGGATCGATGGAGTTGTTTGCTTAAGTAGAAGTGGGATTGACGAGAAAATTTCCTGCATATACAGCATAGAAGAACTTTGGATTCATGAAAAAATTCTTGCTTTAAGAGAAGTTCAATTCATGAATTTTTTTCTCTTAAATGGAAGCTGAATTGATGGCAGTTAACATGGACATTGGTAGACTGCTTACTTATCAACGTTAAGTAGGCCTACAGCATTGAAGACATTGAAATAATTTAGCAACGTAAACTACGGGTAACAGAAGTTGGACTGACGAAAATAATTCTTGGTAATTAGAAGTGGGATTGATGAGAATAATTTTGGCTTAAATAGAAGTTGATAATTTACAACGCTAAACTACACATTGACCAGAAGTTGGATTGATGACAGTTATCATTAAAATTGGTAGACTTGTTCTTTAGGGGTCCCGAATAATGACACTCATATTGAAGCGGAGTAAGTATTACAAGAGATCACACATTGAGAAGGGTATTTAATTATTTAAATGATTTTCATGATAACGGTAATGAATCCAGCTTCATTTAAGCAAGATTCTTTTAATCATTACCACTTCCATTTAACCTAAAATTATTTTAATCAATCCCACTTCTATATAGGCAGAATTCTTTTCGTCAATCCAACTTGTATTCGACCAATGCTGACTAGCCATGCAGTAACGAGTCATTCTAAAAATTGCACAAATCAAGCAACTGCAGATTAATTAATTCATGCAACGATATACTTTCAACACATTGCCTAGCTCCCATGCCAACTTCAATAGCCTAGCCTCGGACATTCACTCACATAATACAAGAACCTTAGCTTCATACAGAAGTGAGTTTGCACGTACAAACACTCGTAAATTCTCGATCAGATGTGTTGGCCCAGAAGAATGGAATAGAATACCCCAAGACCTTCGCAGTATCTCAAATTTAAAGCTATTTAAACATAAGTTACGCCAATGGATTAATCATCAGAACAATTAGTTGGGTTCTAATTCCCCATTCTGTTTGTGTTTTTCTTAGTTAAGGTTTAATACTTTGCACTAGTACGTTAATAAAAGTACATGTACTAGATACTTATTATATGAATGCACTGTACTAGATAACCTCTGTTAACCAACCATCTAGCAACAGACTATGTATATAGGTGGCCCTAACCAGCGGGACTTTGGTCTCTCCTGGGTACCCTTTTGCGACCAACAGATCTTTATTCTTTGTACAACGAAATGTTACTTTGTCAATGTTTGGAGCAATAAATTGATGGTTATGATTATTTACGATTCATTCATTCATTCAGAACATTTATATAGCGCCTCTTCAAGAAACTACTCAGAAGCGCTCCGATGCTAAACTACACGCTTTCTTCATCAAGCCAGCTTCTATTTTAGCAAATAAGGTAAACCCGTAGTTTAGGTTGGTAAATTATTTTATATCGCCAAATTAAAATGGAAGCTGGATTGATTAAAAAATTTCTTCATGAAATGGATTGATTATAATTATCATAGACATAGGTAGACTGCTTACTTACCAACGCCAAGTACGGCATTGAAAACATTCATATAATTTACCAACCTAAACTACGGGATAACCGCAAATAAATAGTTTCAGCAATCAAACTTCCATTTCGACCAAACAATAATTGTCATCAATCCAGCGGTAAAGTCGTAGTTTACGTTGCTAAATTATTCTCATGTCTTCAATGCCGTACTTGACGTTGGTAAGTAAGCAGTTTTGGCTATGTGCATGTTAACTATCATCAATCCAGCTTACATTTCATCAAGAAATTTTTCATCAATCCAACTTCTATTTAATTGGAAAAAATTAGGCCTACTTTTATCAACCCAACTTCTATTTGATGAAAGAAATATTTTTCATCAATAGAACTTTTATTTAAGCAAAGATATATTCTCATGGATCCAGCTTCTAATTACGGAAACAATTATTTTCATCAATCCAGCTTCTATTGAATCGAAAACTTAATTTCATCCATCCAGCTTCTATTTACGGAAAAAATTATTTCGATCAATCCAACTTCAATTTTGAACACAGGAATGTTTTCATCAATCCCACTTCCATTTAGGGAAACCATTTCTTTCATCAATCCAGCTTCCATTTTAAAGTGACAATATCAAATAATTTAGCAACATAAACTACGACTTTACCAATCCAGCTTTTGGTAATCCCGTAGTTTAGGTTGCTAAATTATTCTAATGTCTTCAATGCCGTATTTGACGTTGGTAAGTAAGCACTCTAAAATAATTTAGCAACCTAAACTACGGGTTTACCCAGCTTTTACTGTTTCATTAAAGTAATTAATTTTTGTCTGATTTCTTTTTGCTAACTTCGATCACTGGGCCTATTACTGTTACGGTGATACCTCTTGGCATACATAGTCACTTAGAATATAGCGATGTGCCAGAAATTCGGGACCCTAAGTTTACCTTAAAATCTTTGAAATCATTAAATAAGAAGCTATTACTTTTCACTGAAAGAAACAAGAATAAAATACGCTAAAATGCAGGATTACCAGTTATTCTTTCAGAATTGTTTGCTACGTCAAACGTCGCCTACGTGAATCTCATTAAAATGGCGTTAAGCAAAACAAAATGCTTCGAATAGAAGTTTGATTGTCGATTGCCCTGTCCTCTATCGATTGTGCAGAAATTCACGTTCCACGCGCAAGGGCCTCAAAACTGTAAACTAAATAAATTCTATGTGCAAGAGCACACACAATAATTGTCAAGTCTACATCAATAATTATTATTGATGGGTAAAGTCGTAGTTGACGTTGCTAAATTATTTAATACTGTCACTCTAAAATGGAAGCTGGATTGATGAAAGAAATTGTTTCCCTAAATGGAAGTGGGATTGATGAAAACATTCCTGTTTTCAAAATTGAAGTTGGATTGATCGAAATAATTTTTACCGTAGATAGAAGCTGGATGGATGAAATTAAGTTTTCGATTCAATAGAAGTTGTTTCCGTAATTAGAAGCTGGATCCATGAGAATATATCTTTGCTTAAATAAAAGTTCTATTGATGAAAATATTTCTTTCGTCAAATAGAAGTTGATTGATAAAAGTAATTTTTTCCAATTAAATAGAAGTTGGATTGATGAAAAAATTTCTTGATGAAATGGAAGCTGGATTGATGATAGTTAACATGCACATAGTTAGACTGCTTACTTACCAACATCAAGTACGGCATTGAAGACATTACAATAATTTAGCAACATAAACTACGACTTTACCCAATAAGTCCATAATTTTGAGATTGTGCTTTCTTTTGAACTAAAAACAGTTCTTTGTAAAGGAGACTAGATCACAAATGAATAAGGCACTACAACTACCTATGGATCTTGACATGCACTGAGTACAAAAACTTGGGCAAACATTTAGGGTGCGTAAGTTTACTGGCATTTGAACGTAGGCCTGTCTTTTGGCATTCTGCACGGAAGGTACCATACTACCATGTTTTCTAATGACGACACTAACCTTACCCTAACTGACTCTCAGGATGCCTTACCAGACCCTAACTGACACTCACGAGAAACCGGTGCACCACGATTCTAAATATTTACCAAAACCTGTGCTGGATTAGCCATTTTGATGTGAGGAATTGATTGTGGAATGTTGTTGAATGTTGTATATAATTTATCAAGCCAAACTAAAGATCTCTTGTTTTTATGTGACAGCTTCCCATGGTCGAAACTAGATCTTGCAAGAATATGGGAACATGCTTTGCTTCGGAAAGCATTTAAAGCAACCATACACTCACGTGTCTGTTCAAACCATATCACACCCGATTGTTTTGGTCGCACTGGAATTCATAGCATATTTTGTTCGTGACAGCTTACAATGTCATGTAAGCCTTACATGATATAATTTAGTAATGCAGGCATGTAATCTTGGAACTGCATTGACTATATTTTTAGTAACAGCTTGCCTAATATAATAAATTACACATTGAGTGATGTAGGTATGTAATCTTAGAACTGGAGTTTACAGACTTGATAATGTAGCCTTGCAAATGAAAACTAAAACAGGACTGCAGCATTCTGTTAGCCAGCCAAAAAAAAATTAACTATGTTGCAAACCTAGTAATTGATTATTTTAGCTGGTAATTGATGGTAAATTACTCACTGAGACATCCCGAGTTCACATTTCTGACAAGGTATTGCAATCATGGTTATGGTTTCTGAGTGTCAGTTTTCATACAAGTAGCATTGTAAGCCTATTGTGTAGGCACTTCTGAACTAAAAATATTTTGTTTGGCTTCAGAATCTGTACCAACAATTTTTGATCTGCCTAGTCATCTGGTGAATCCTGTTCGACATTGAAAGCCTCCTGCAAAAAGGAATGGTCGTGATCTGACAGCGCCAAAGGTGTCCAATCCTACCACTTTATTGTCAGTTGAACATTCCTATGCGCCAGTACTGGAGCCTTCTCGCAAGCGCTTCAGAAATTGTAGTTCAGCTGATGGGTCAGAAGGAACCAGTAACATGACAATTCTGCCATCTAAGTTGAGGGTATGTGATGGGCACAACTACTCTTTACCCAGTCCCAAAGTGCTTAAATGCAAGTTAGGCATAATGGATTCTGCACTTGCCCAATATAAGCACAAGGTTAAGGTACACTAGTCCTAACCAAAAGCCGCTAACCAAAAGCCGTGTGGCGTAAATTCTACAATTGTGAATAACGTTCTTGCATTTCTTGTTGATAGTAGTCTTTGATGGCATTTCTAATCATGCTAATAAAATATATTGCCAATGAATATACCTTGATAAGACTTTTTCACCAGTGCAAGACTGTGACACGTTTAGTGCAGGGTCAAAGCTGCCGTTCAGTATTGGGTAAAACTGTAATTTTTAACGGTCAGTAATATGTTACGGCATGGTACGGTAATTGATCTCACTGTTACTGTTGAGCATTCTATCCCAAGTTCAAAGTGTGTTATAAATTTTGTTGTCACTTATTGCACTTAGAAAAACTTGTTATTCATTTATTTGTAATATGTAACATTGTTCATAGCACAAAGGACCTAACTCTAATGTAAAACTGTAATTAGTTGTAAATTAATTGTTAATTCATTATCACAGATGGTGAGAGAGACGACTGGTAACCCGCCATTCATAGGTTCCGCGACAACTCGTCTACAGACTTTTCGTCTCACGACACTTGGTCTACCGACATTTCGTCTACAAGTTAGTGTATCTGTATCCATTACGGCTAACCAACAGAGACCGATTTTGCTAGAAAATCATCCTCTAACGATCACAGCTAGAAAATGAGTGTTAACCTTAAAATGTCAGATGGCATGGGAGAGGACTAGCCACCCAGCTCTTCGTCCTAAAGCTAAGAAATTGCAGTTGACTAACACTCTGGACATTATAAGGGGTTAGCTCTGCTTGTTTTCTGCATAATAATAGAAAATACAACTGTATAAATACTGCCCTCATTCTGAAGTTCAGATGTGCACACATGCCCATACAACAGAGTATCGATGCCGCTGAGCAACGTGAGTAAAGGACTTGCTAAAGGTCCCTACACAGCAACTGTCAGGGAGGCATGAATCTTCTTTCTTCTTTACAAACCAAGCGCTCTAGATAGCCAATCGACCAGTGCTCTATAACTGGCCAAATGCAACACTTTACATTCACAAGTCGTTTCAGTCGTCAAATCTGAAATTGATGTTGGAGAATTTACTTTTGTTTTGAAAGCAATGCTTTACATCCACAAGTCGTTACAGTTGTCAAGCCTGAACATGGTGTGGAAGAATTAACTTTTGTTTTGAAAGCAATGCTTTCCAGCTACGCCTTTTAATCTGCACATGTCTGATTTTAGAGAAACTGTTGAGTAGTATAAGCAGCTTGGATTGGTCCTTCAGTGCTTTCAGGCAGTTCTTGAGTGTTTTATACATAAAGACACATGGGATTTTGTGGGTTTTTCATAACACACCATCAATGCCAGACTGAATTATAACAAGCAACAAGATTTTTAATCTTATTACATGTAATAGGATACTCAAAACCCAACAGTGCGTTTACAGAAAATGCTGAAGAACACCAGAAAAGATTGAAACAATTCTAGTACAATTAAACAATTCTCATTGTTCACCTCTGCTGTTGAAACAAAGTGAGCAGATGCTGTACAATTAACAGCCTGTACTTGCTAGCCATGAACCTTTAAACTAATACACACAAAACTTAACTAATTACATGTCGTAGAATGGCAATGTGGTGGATTCAACCAGTTAAATCTACCTAACATACTGTTTAAACAATCTGGCTATCCACAACAGCCTCTAGTACAGTTATAGAATATTAAGTAATATTACCACACCTTCTGGGAAGTCATATCATATTCGATAAAAGAGACAACCTGTTCCAATCTGGGAAACTTAGAACACTGCATAATTTCCGATTGCATTCTGTTGTGTGTGAAGACAGAGTAACCAGCAGAGAGTGAAATTAGTGCCTCCTGTACGATCCAATATGTCACTGTCACAAGTTTAGAGCCTCAGTTCACTTATTCAACGCATTCAAGCAGTGTGAATAACCAGTTTGAAAGTGTTTATTTGACATTGAACACGAGTACTTTGCTATCGCTGCTTTTAAATATTTCCCAGTTGTTGTCAGCAATGTAAAGTCGACTGGTTTTCTCATCCAGATGCATTGCCACTGGCCTTCGCAATCCGTTCGTCTTTGTAAGAAGTACCATTTTGAATTCCAGTTCAGGGCTGAGCAGCAAAACACGACTGTTGTTCCTGTCAAGTACTAAGATGTTTCCACTTTCATCAACAGCCAAACAGGCTGGGACGTCTAACTGCTGAATGTCGGAACCTCTCTTGTCACCAAACGATTTTATTATACCGCCAGCATCGTTTAACAGACACACTCGGTTAACAGAGTCTTTGAAACTACCATGACTGACAACGAAATTGCCGTTTTCGAGTTTTACTGCATGCAATGGATGAACCATAGTTGAGCACAGTTTAATTTTGCGAAGTAGAGTTCCTTGTAGAGAATACTCTTTTAATGCACTCTTTAAATAACATGTTGCAACTAATGTTGATTCTGCTGAGACAGACAGACGACCCCAGTCGTGTTTAGTTGACCATTTCATAAGGTCTCGATTTGGATCAATTCGCAGAATTTCTCTCGACTTCCCATTCACAAAATAAATATTTCCAGCGACACTGACACAATGTCTAAGGTCTAAATCAAAGCCTTTTATGGTCACTTTTGTCATGCATTTGTGCATGTATGAATCATATATGCTGACAACTGGATTGTTCTCGTACGCTATGAAGACATCGTTATAATCGGAAACTGCCATGCCACTGATGGCATCACCTTCAGTTACTGTTCCAATTGTCGTGACCAGTTCTGGTTTTCCACTGTAGTCGGTTTTTCCTAAACACAATGATAGCGCGATGTAAGAAGGTAAAAATTTCATGCACAACAGTCACTTAGCCTAAATCATTGTTACTTCAACACATATTGCCTGTAGACAAACGCCTATCGCAGAATAACAGAAAGATCACAGTATTTTTCCACAAGCAACGGTAGTTCAAGACTTAAAGATCAGAAAATAGTTCTATAGGCCTAAGTAACATTAGTTGCAAGACGAATACAGATCAAAGTATTTTTCCAAATAAGCAACAGTGATAGTTGAACCTTGTTATTGCCAACAAAACCAATTCAGCCAACTTTTGGTTTAAATTTTAATGTCATATATTAGTTAACCTGCATAAACAATTGGATTAGTGAATCATGCATCATGATATGCATGCATGTAAGTATGATGCAACTATAGACAAACTAGATGCTGTGCAACTTTGACAGCAACTTATTTTGGTGGAATTATAGGAGTATTGGGCTAATGAAATGTGAACTACTTTAGGAGTCATCCATAAAGGTCCGCAATGAGGGAGTGGTCATCCAAATGAGGACAAGTGAAGGCCCGGGTTCTGACCAATGCGGACGTCAGCATCTCGAAATTATCAAGAAAATTACTAAGAATGATAACTAACTGACAACGAAATAGTGATGATAACTAAATCTAGGAAGTTGGGGTTGGACTATAATTCCTGGCTTAACTATTATAGGCCTACTGCAACTCCTTATATACGAAGGCCTCGCCAAAGTTCGCCAATCAGCCCTCCAGTCGGCCATCAACTCGCATATTTCAACCTTCGTGACAAATGAACTGCACTCGCTCCCAATTGATGTTCGAATCCAGTTTAAGATCTCCTCTTGGTCTCCAGATCTCACCTTCCTCTGACTCCTAGGTATCTGTACGGTCTTCTCCGGAAACCGCCCTCCGCCCTCTCTCTTCGCGAAGCCCTTGCACTCTTTTGATCGCTTTGAACTCTTTGTCCCTAGGGCCTGCAGGACTGCCATAGCTCAGCGCCGCGCCTGTAAAAAATTGTGGGTCCGTCTTCTTGGAATAATCCCCACAGGCTCGGGTTGAGATACTGGCTGGTGGTCTATCTACCTGCGATCGCTGCCTAAAGACTTTCTTGTTTCCTCGGGGAGCGCCTCTGAATAGTTATAATACCTCTAGAGGCGCTTTATAAGTTTCCAAATACAATACAATACAATACATTCAGTTAGGGCCAACAACTGCCTTGTTAGGGTGGCCCCATCCTACCTGAAGTCTTTTTGCACCTGTGTGTCCTCCTTACCTGCGAGGGCCTCTGCTATCTTCGACCCGTGGCCTTATGGATGTCCCTCGCATGCGCTCTGCTACGGCCCACTCTAGATGCTTTGCCCGTGTTGGCCCATCAGCTTGGAACTCTCTTCACCAGTCTCTTCGCCTTGAGTTACTAGCTCTCTCACCTTCCCAGTTCCGTAGACGCCTTAAGACTTTCTTGTACCCTGACGCAGGCACTGACGCAGGTAGAGAGCGCTGCTGATTTTGAGCGGCGCTATATAAATGTTCGATTACAATTACAAGGGTCTGTTGTAATAACTGGCCCTTTGGTCACAGTAGTTCCAAAGGACTAACGACCATGTCGAGTATGTTGGCCTCTGGATTGCCAATACTATATACAAAACAATACAACTGTAATTTCATATTGCCCTCCTTACAAAGTTCAGAAGTGAAGATTGAAGCCGGTCAATTATTAAGAGCTATAGCTAGACTGGAAGAGGTTAGTTCTCAGTTTAGAGGGATAGACAGAGAGAGTTGCGAACATGAGGAGGTAGAGAGTTCCAGATGGAGGGACCAGTTGCAAAATAATACAAGTAGTGTACCAGATCACAAGGTTAATTAGTCTTAGTATTCTGTTGCTGGATGACCTTAAATTTGGAAAGCGCATTAGTGAACAATTTTGGCAGTATTTTCCCTTCCAGCCACTAAAAAGTAATCAGATCAGTATTCACAAACAGAAAGACGAAGTACACGATCCAGGGTGAAGTAGTACTTGAGAAATTTGACAATTTTCAATGTCCATCAACTTCTATTCCTGGCAATGAAACCATGCAAGGATGCTTTGACAGTTGTACACAACCTGTTTGTCTTCAATCAGCTTTTGTTGGCGATGTTGTAGTGTACGCATAATTGAGTAGGCCTACTATAGGTAACAAGTGATAGGTCTGACGGTAAGACTACTTTGAAGCTATAAGAGGTATATTATAGGTAATAGACCCATATTACTTTAGTTTTTGCCGTTTTAGCAAGGAGTAACACTCCTTTAACATTTGTTTACTATTCTAAGCAATATAACTCTTATCTTTGTTTTTTAAATGCAATAGTTGATGACAGAGGTGCAAAAAAAACTTTTTTCAAAATGAAAAGTTGCTTTTTTGAGATTTTCCTATTTTGGATCATACAACTCAATATATGGCATAATACTGTTCATATGCATATAAATGAAATTAACTGGAACAGTAGAACCGTATAATGTTGTGACGTTCCAGCCAACCGAGCGTCAAAGTTAATGTTGTCACTGTTTGTTTCTTTATTTGGTTAATTGTCAACTCCCTGGACTAAGGTGAAAGTTATACCAGGATCCGCAACCTTAGTCCTGCACATAATATGTCGACTTGGGCAAGGCTCAAGCGGTCAGCCTGAGACTCGATGAAATGTAACCACTTCTGTTCTTAAATGTACTTATTGTATTCTCCATTCAAAGAAAGAAAACAAAAGGACGTTATGTTTCACACATCAAACGAAAAAAGCTAATCTCGATCATCCATGGTCCGTCAGTTAAGCGCAATATCCAAAGAAAACCTCACGCTCATCGTAAAGATAAAAGTACGGCGCAGAAACGTAATGTAACGAATCCTAACTCTTTTCTTATTTCTCTTCTCTAACTAATATGTTCGCAATCCTTATAACTGCTGGATACTTCGTCCTTAACTATTCCTTTTTGTGTCCTCGACTAACAACAGTCAACTGTCGGGGCCATGGAACTAAATTCAACGGCTTCACATCTCTCCTCATGAAAATCAACTCTAGTTTTGTACAGGGTTCAGGTTCTGGCCCAAATAATTTTATCATCACAATATCTAAGCTCAAGACGATTCACATTGGAAATATAATACTAAAGTATGCTGATGATAGCTACTTGCTGATACCTTCTTCTAATAGTGCCACTGTTTCAGCTGAACTAGAACATGTGACAAATTGGGCAAAAGCATGCAACCTAAAACTAAACCATAAAAAGACGCAAGAGATGATTGTAAGAGGGGTCGGGAGGAGAGGGCGGGTGTCAGCACCTGCGGCCACCCCGGGAGTGACCAGAGTACATAGCATGAAGGTACAGGGGGTTATGCTTACTGAAACTTTAAGTTTTGAGATGCACATTGCCCAAATATGCTGCAGGGCTAGGCAATCCATGTATGCCCTGCGCATACTAACTGCCCATGGTCTATCTGGCCCTGGGCTTTACGATGTGGTGAGGGCGACAACGGTGGCACGCCTGTTGTATGCTGCTCCGGCATGGTGGGGCTTTGCCAGCCAAAGAGAGAAGGGAATGCTCCAGTCTGTAATGAACAGATTGATCCGTCAGCGATACCTCCCAAGTGATAGCCCAACCTTTGAACAACTATGCTTTAAAGCCGACACCTGCTTGTTTTCGGCGGTCCTGGCAAACCCGGGCCATGTTCTCCATAGGTTTCTTCCTCCAAAAAAGCTGTTGACCTATTCCCTTCGACCCCGGTCACATGACCGTGTTTTACCTTTAGCTAATCATAATATGAAAAAAACTTTTATAGTTAGAATGCTTTATTCATATTGACTATTGATTGTTTATTGTTTTATATGATGTATGTACACCAGAATGCGGATTGCAACTGGTTCAATAAAGAATATACTTACTTACTTGCTTACTTTTACTGACAACAACGGACTACTATTGACAACTCCTCTCTTGACTTAACTAAACTAAGCCTTATTTCAAGGATTATTGGATCATGATTTTCTTGTGGGGAATGAGTTTGGTGCAGTGAACAACCAGGCTGGTATGGGAAGTGTTTCATCAGAAGAATTGTTTCCTGTGGAGGAGAAGAATTCACCAGTATCCAAGATTTTACTGATGAACATTTTCCGAGACGCCAGGTGGTTAGTTTCAGGAAAAACTCATCAACAAGGGATGAGACTACTACGTCTTCGTTTTCCAGCTTGTCCGGAGTGGATTCTGAGTGCTGCGTTTGAATGTTACCAACCCATGGGACTGTCATCTTCTGAACCTATTACTCTTCAGGATGATTCCGACGAATTGCCCGAGGCTGGAGCCTCCTGTGATGTTGCTTTGGGACTGCCAGGATATTCAGAGGATCCGATTGTTATTGAGGATTGAATTTACATAAAGAATTCTTGAGCGAGGACGCTCAACTTTTGTTGTCAGGGAAAATTGTAACGAATTTGCTCTGTCGTTGATGCGTATCGTATTCCTTTTTATTTGATAATTTAGTTTGAACTTGATGATCCTAGTTTAAATTGTGACGTTCCAGCCAACGGAGCGTGAAAGTTAATGTTGTCACTGTTTGTTTCTTTATTTGGTTAATTGTCAACTCCCTGGACTAAGGTGAAAGTTATACCAGGATCCGCAACCTTAGTCCTGCACATATGTCGACTTGGGCAAGGCTCAAGCGGTCAGCCTGAGACTCGATGAAATGAAAAGAAACATTGCTGCTCTGAAGTTGACTGATTGTATTCTCCATCAAAAGAAAAATAGTTATGTCTCCAACATCAAACGAAGAAATGAAGAAAGATAAATCCAATTGTCCGTAGTTAATCAGTTAAACAATCGTCAAATGAACTTCACGCTCAGAATAAACCATGAAAGTACGACGCAAAAGATGTAATGTAACGACTCTTAACTTCAACTGTTTAATCCTCTCTTGATCCTCTGTCTGATCACTGTTCTCTTAACTTTCTCTCTCTTCTTAACTAACTTAACTTCCTCCCTGAACTCACTCAGACGAACTAATTATATATTATAACTAAGCCCTAACTAAACCATATTTATACTATCCTAATGGCGCGATCTCTTTGTCTGATCTTCCTGTCTAGCCTTCTGTCTAGTCTTCTGAGTTCAATCGGTACATAGCCAAAGTTTAAAGAGTGCGCGCAAAGTTCATCAGGTACATCAATGACGGTCATCCTTTACAATTTAAGGTTACCGCGTACAGACAGTTCACTAAGTACAGTCTGAGTTTAAGACTAAGGTCATCAAGTTTAAACTAGGATCATCAAGTTCAAACTAAATTATCAAATAAAAAGGAATACCATACGCATCAACGACAAAGCAAATTCGTTACAATGTCATAAAACGAAGTTAACAAGGACCATACAACAATTGCAAAGAGAGTTGAAGAGACGCCATTTTTGGCATTTAAAATTTCTAAAAAAAATTGCGCTTTTGTTCGTTTTTTGTTTGTTTTTTAAATAAATCAAAACAAAAAACAAAGCCTTTAACAGCCATGGTTGATGACGATTTTAAATAGCGTGTGGGCGTAGGCCTACTGTCTGACATTTTGAAAGAGGTGCTTTAAAGTAAGATGGAACTAATAGTTTATCAGGGACGTTATTCATAATCTTGGTGCTTTATTGTTCATTCGGTTTGGAGTGCGGACATTCGCAGTGTGGGAGGGGAGGGTAAGGCGAAATGCCGACAAATGAGGTAAGGGGAGGGGTTCAAAGTAGGTCATATTTCGGATATCCTTTAGCATTTATTTTCAAATCTGCTAGAAGCAGTTTTTAAAGTTAGTCCCAAGAAACAATCATGTGAATGAAGTGTTAGCAGCTTCATCTTCTTAGCCTCGGGTTATGATGGGTGGTGGCTAATCCTGTCACTCACTGTCTGATATATCCACCAAACTTGTACAGTAAGTGCTAATGACGAGTTCCTAATTTAAATACTAACGTTGATATAGAAAACATGAATCTATGATATCTCTGGACTAACCTTTAACCACTCCTATGACGTTTTTCGTTTTGTAGAGTTCCAATGCCGTTGGTAAAGTCTTCGTGAAGTTTATTTCAACTGAACGCAGTTGGTGTTCAACAAGTGATTTATTCAGCAGCTCCAACTCAACAACTTGTTCATTCATCTCGCTTGCCATCTTACAGAATAGGCTGTCATGTCCATCATTTGATGCTAGCTCTGCACAGCATTTCTCAAAGTCTTTAAGACATTCCAGATGTTTGTCTAGTTCGTTCTCTTCGAAGTCGATGTCCTCAATTCGCTCGTTCTTGAGAACATCAAGGTTCTCCAACAGTGAATCTGCATGTCGGTCGATAAGCGCTTTCAGATCACGCCTTATTTGGTTCACTTCTGTTTCAATCTCTTGTGTCTTTTCGAGGACAGACAATATTTGCTGAAGTAATCTGTCTTTCTTCTTCGACGCATCAGACATGCATTGTTTGGCAGTGCTAACGTTATTCTGAAGCTGTGAACGAAGAATTTTCGCAGCGTTCTTGAGGTCAGACAGTCGATGGTTATGATGACTTTCATGTAGGCACACCAAGCATAGAACTTCATTGCAATCAGAACAAAATAGGCATGGATTCTCGTTTTCGTGCATGTCGCATACACTTGAAACCCCTTGCTTCGTTGTGATTTCAATAAATCTTACCATAAAGAAGTTCCGCTTTAAGGCAGCAAAACCATCCTCAGGAATTGTGAACTCTTGTCTACAGAGTGGACAAGGCATTGGATCGCCCGGATTCTTGTTAGTGTAAGTTCCAATATGTTGCAGGCAAGTCAGGCAGAAAGTATGAACACACGGCAAAATCACTGGATCGCTATATGTTTCATCGCAAATGCAACAAGTAGTTACATCGTTGAGTTCGTCTTGAACTGCAGAAGACTTTTCTTCCGTGGGAGACATTTTGCAGAAACGCTTCCAGCTTTTCTGCGTTGTTCTGCCCCACTTCACGTCATCGAACTGCCTTACAAGTTTCTGCCAAGAACCGAACTCACTCATTGCCTTAGGAATATTTTCTTCAGTCATCGCCAGCAATTAAATCGCATATTTGTGGCAGATTTCCGAGATTGCACGAGTAGAGTCTACCAGTAGGCCTACGTTTTTGTTAGAAGTGATATATTTCAGATAACTCTTTTATCGACGACCAATTTCGCTCTCGCTAATTAAATCTCAACAAACTGACCTTTACGCCTAATCAATCAAGTTGCGAAGAAAACACTACTTAAGTCATTAAAATGCTACATTATTCCGCGTCTTAGTTTTTCTTTTTAAATCACATTTTAAAACAATTTATAAGGTACCTCCCAACGACATTTATTTAAAAGATATACTTCTAACGAAAGAAAGCAATATCATGTAGGAAACAGCGCCTCGTATCTCATTACGTCAGACGTAAAAGATGACGGAAAAACTATTTTTTCTGCTACTGGAGGCATTTTCGCCGACCCAAGGTGAGTACCGGAAAAATTATCGGACTAATCAGGGTTATTTATCGTTTTTACGTTCTAAATTAATTATATAGGGTCATTTTAAATGGAATTAAGTTAGGGTAAAAGTGCATTTTAGCGTATTTTATTGATAGCAGATGTAGGCGTGTATGTTGGCGTATTTTATTATTTCAATGACTTTCTTGATAGGCCTAGGCCTAACTGTAGGCCCTAATGAATCCACCTTCTATTTAACCCTGCGACTACCGCTGGGGTCAAAAATGGCCCCAGAGGTAGTTGGAATTAGTGCTGCTCAGCCCCCATACGTGATATATCAACAAAATTTTATGACTTTATAGGTATTCCTGTTTTGGTACAAAATTCCAAGTTTTATTTTATATTTTCTGTCACCAGATGGCGCAGGTATTCCATTTATACACTGAGTACCAGCGGGGTCGTTTGTGACCCCAGTGTAAACTGAATAATTCTGACAGATGTAAAAATTAAAATAATAAATTTTTATTAAGATAATATTTATCTTAAAAGTATTTTTAACAAAGATAAACTATTAGCGTATATATTGATTACTTAGTATTTTTATTACCATAAATGTTGACAGTCCGCTAGCAGCTTTCCAACTGTTTTTGAGAAATCAAATTCTAAAAGAAACTGAAGTGGATAAATAGGAAAGGCAATGCCATCTATGGTGAAGCATAGGCCTAGTATGCTATTTCTGACAAGTCAAGAAATGAAGCAGTGCAGCAGTTGTAGTGTTCATTCATTCATTCATTCATTCATTCAGGAGATTTATATAGCACCTCTTCAAGGTAACTACTCAGAGGTGCTCCCGACTCCAGCACGGCCAAAAAGAACAGTTTTCAGGTTAATATAGAATAAGTCAGAGAGCGTTCTGGGAAGCAGGCGCAATTCCAAGGGCAGCCCATTCCAGACGGTTGGGCCCACCACTGAGTAGCTGTGCGGGCAAACGGGACTGTGAGCACCCCCCTCTCAGAGGAGCGAAGGGAGCGACTACCCTGGGCGCCCGATACGGGACGACAGAGGTCCCGCAGATAGGATGGGGCAAGGCCCAACTGACATCGCCACACCAGGAGGCGATCCTATACGCAATGCGCTGGCGGATAGGGAGCCAGTGTAAGTTTCCAGCATGTAGTTGGATACATGGCCGAATTTGGGTATTCGGCCAATAAGGCGCGCCGCAGAGCGGAGCACCCGGTCGAGGCACGCCAACCGACCAACAATGGATAGAGGGAAAATGCACAGAGATGGAGCATAGAGCGGAGAGACAAGATACCAGGGGATTGTTCAGGATGGCGGAGGAAATATGTGGCACGGTGAGCAGCGGATCATCAGAAATCAGAAGCAAGGATGGGAAAAAGATAGGGGACAGGGACGAGATCAGGGGACGATGGAGAGAACACTTCGAGGAACTGTATAACGAAGAGAACCCAACGGACATCACGGTCTTGGAGGAGATGCCACAGAATAGCAACCAGGATAGGCTAGGCCACATACTCAGAGGGGAAATAGAAGAGGCGATAAATAACCAAAAAAAGAGGAAAGCACCGGGGAAGACAACATCACAGCAGAAATGATCAGGGAAGGAGAGGAGTGCTCGGTGGAAATTATGCACACTCTGTGCAACAGGATATACCAAGGGAAGAAATGCCCGGAGGACTGGGGAAAGGCGATCATAGTCCCCACACACAAGAAAAAGGACAAAACCATCTGCAGCAATTACAGAGGAATAATATTAGCCTCCTGAGCGTGCCTGGGAAGGTGTACACCAGAGTCCTGCAACAACGACTACGGAGGTATGTGGAGGAAATAGTGGGAGAGGAACAGGCGGGTTTCAGAAGAGGAAGGGGAACGGTAGACCAAATATTCACAATCAGGCAACTAGCGGAGAAATACTATGAAAAGAACAAGGTGATTTATAACAACTTTATAGACTTCAGACAGGCTTTTGATAGCATCTGGCAGCGGGGGCTATGGAGAGTGATGAGGAATTATGGAATACCAGAGGAGCTAGTGGAGCTACTAGAGGACCTATATAGCAAGACGGTAAGCGCAGTGAGAGTAGATGGGGAGCTAACGGAATGGTTTCGTGTGCATGTTGGAGTAAGACAAGGCTGCGGTCTATCCCCATACCTATTCAACCTGATATTGGAGGCAATGATGGACATAGCGCTGGCAGATACAGAAATAGGGGTGAGAATAAATGGAACAATAGTCAACAACCTAAGATTTGCAGACGACATAGATCTGATGGCGGAAAGCGGAAGCCAACTGCAGGAACTAACGACCAGGGTACACGAAAGTAGCAAAAGATTCGGGCTTAAGATCAATGGAGAGAAGACCAAAACAATGACAATTGGTAAGGAAAAAGAAAAGATAAACATCACCCTGGAAGGAGAGGAGCTGGAACAGGTGACGGAATTTGTGTACCTGGGGGGCGTAATTACGGAGGACGCGGAGTCGACAAGGGACATAAGGAAAAGAATTGGGCTGGCGTCAGCAATGTTTGGAAAGCTGAGGAAACTATGGAGATCAGGCAACATCTCAACAAGAACAAAAACCAAACTATACGAAACACTGGTGATACCGGTCCTCACGTATGGAGCAGAGTCTTGGTGCATGAAAAAGGAGGACGAGAGAAGACTCCTGGTGGCGGAGATGGGATGGCTACGAGGACTACTGAATAGATCACGAAGAGAAAAGATACGGAATGAGGTGACACGAGAAGAACTGGGACAGAAGGAAACGGTAGTGGAAAGAATAAAGAAACGAAGACTAACATGGTATGGACATGTGATCAGGATGGAGAACTGAAGAATGCCGGCAAAGGCGCTGCACGGAGAGGTGGAGGGAACAAGGAGCACAGGACGTCAGAAGAAGAGATGGATAGATAACGTACTGGAGGACATAGAAGACAGAGGATGGGACTTAAGAAGGGCAATAGAACTCGCAAGAGACCGACCGAAATGGAGAAGTTTTGTTAGAGCCTCATCGTCAGCGAATACTTGACGGAGGAGAAAGAAAGAAAAAGAACTTCTGTTTTGAAAGCAATGCTTTACATCCACAAGTCGTTACAGTTATCAAGCCCGAACATGGTGTGGATGAATTAACTATTGTTTTGAAAGCAACGCTTTCCAGCGACGCCTTTTAACCTGCACAAGTGCATATGTCTGTTCGTTAGAGAAACTGTTGAGTAGTATGAGCAGCTTTGATTGGTCCTTCAGTGCTAAGCACTAATAGTTACCATGTAACTATTATAAAGGAGCCTAACCCTTCAGGCAGTTCTTGAAGGTTCTACATAAAGACATACGGGAGATGTATCGTTTATTTTTGAGATCCTGAGTGGCCAAGTGGGTTGGTAGCCCGCTCACCACGTCGGCGGCCCGGGGTTCGATTCCGGGTCGGTCGGTTTATCAGAGATTAATTTCTCGGATCTTTACTGCGGGTGGCTCGGTCGCAATATAAACGTGGAGTACAATACAATACAATACAACACATCACAATACAACTGGGGCGCGGTGGTATAGGGGTATGTTCGGTGCCTTGCAGCCGGAGGGTTGCGGGTTCGAATCCACCTCAAAGCCGCCGCGTAGGGACCCTGGGCAAGTCCTTCACTCGCAATTGCTCATGCGCTTCGGCGTGAAACTCCGATTCAGCGTCCGCGCAGTAGTCGGGAGCGCCTCTGAATGGGCAATCTGGTAGGGGCGCAATAGCAAGTGTTCAAATACGATACAATACAATATATAACGGCAAGGGTTTTGTGGTTTTTCATGATACACACTCAATGCCAGACTGAATTATAGCAAGCAACAAAGTTTTTAATCTTAATAATATGATACTCAAAACCAACAGTGCATTTAATTAAAGAAAAGGTTTAAGAACACCAAGAAAGATTCTCATTGTTCACCTCTGCTATTGAAACAAAGTGAGCAGATGCTGTACAATTAACAGCCTGTACTTGGTAGCACTGAACCTTTAAACTAATATACAAAATGAACTAATAAGTAGAATGGCAATGTGGTGGATTCGACTAGTTAAATCACACTAACATACTGTTTAAACAATCTGGCTACCCAGAACAGCCTCTATTTCAGTTATAGAATAAAAGTAATGAATAATTAAGTGATATTACTACACTTTCTTGGAAGTCGTATCATATCCGATAGAAAGAGAACCTATTCCAATCTAAGACACTTCGAACACTGCATATTTTCTTCATGCATTTTGTTGTGTGTGAAGACAAAGTAACCAGGAGATATGGAAATTAGTGCCTCCTGTACGTTCCAATATGTCACTGTCACAAGTTTAGAACATCAGTTCACTTATTCAACGCAGTGCAAATAACCAACTTGAAGATGTTTATTTGACATTGAACACGAGTACTTTACTATCGTTGCTTTTCAATTTTTCCCGGACATTGTTGTCTGCAATGTAGAGTTTGCTGGTTTTCTCATCCAAATGCATTGCCACTGGCCTTCGCAATCCATCTGCCTTTGTAAGGAGTTCTCTCTTGAACTCCAGTTCAGGACTGAGCAGCAAAACACGACTGTTGTTCCTGTCAAGTACTAAAATGTTTCCACTTTCATCAACAGCCAAACGGTTTGGGACGTCTAACTGCCGGATGTCGGAACCTCTCCAGTTGCCAAACGATTTGACTACACCACCAACATCGTTCACCATACACACTCGGTTAAAGGCATCTTTGTAAGTACCATGACTGACAACGAAATGACCGTTGCCGAGTTTTATTGCATGCAGTGGATGACGGAGAGTCGAGCACAGTTTGATTTCGTTAAGTACAGTTCCTTGTAGCGAATACTCTCTTAATGTAGGCCTATTCGTTCCAAAACATACCGTAACTATTGTTGATTCTGCTGACACAGAGAGACGACCCCATTCGTTTCCAGTTGACCATTTCATAAAATTCCGATTTTGATCAATTCGCAGAATTTCATTCGTAATCCCATTCACAAGGTAGACATTTCCAGCGACGCTAACACAATCTCTAAGGTCCACCTCTCGGACAAAACCTGTTACGGTCACTTTTGTCATGCATGTGTGCATATATGAGTCATAAAAGCTGACAACTGGATTGTTCTCGTACGCTATGAAGACATCGTCGTAATCGGAAACTGCCATGCCACTGATGGCATCACCTTCAGTTACTGTTCCAATTGTAGTGACCAGTTCTGGTTTTCCACTGTAGTCGGTTTTTCCTAAACACATTTAAAGCGCGCAGTAAGAATGTATTATATTATAAGCAGCGATAGCAAAGTAACAACAGTCATATAAAGAATTATGACTTCAACACACATAATATTATTGCCTATAGAGAAACGCCTACCGCAGAATGACCGAAAGATCACAGTATTTTTCTATAAGCAATGTAGTTCAAGACTTAAAGCATGCATGTAATTCAAGACTTAAAGATCAGAGGAGCCTATAATATTATTTCCATAAGCAACATTAGTTGCAAGACCTGCATATCACAGTATATTTTCATAAGCAACCAGTTGTAGTTAAACCCTGTTATTGCCGACAATACTGTGCTATACAGAACTTCAATCAACTTTTGGTTTAAATTTAATGTCAAATCTGAGTTAACCTGCATAAACAATTGGATTCGGGAATCGTGCATCAGGATATGTATGTATCTATAGACAAACTAAATACTGTGAAACTTTGTCAGCAACTAATATTAGTGGACTTTATATAGCGCCATATGGTATTCTACGAGTACTGGGCCAATGAAATAATTAACTACTTTAGGAGTTATCCATGAAGCACGTCCAATATGAGGGAGTCAGGGTCATCCCAATACGGACAAGGGAAGGGATATGACCAGTGCGGACGTCCGCATCTAGAAATTAGAGGAGGCTTAAATATAGAAAATAACTCAGCATGAAAACTAAAAGATAACGAAATAGTAATTAAATCTAGGAAGTTGGTATAGAAAATAACTCAGCATGAAAACTAAAAGATAACGAAATAGTAATTAAATCTAGGAAGTTAGTCCCAGTTGGGGCTGGACTATAATAATATTATTACTGGCTTAACGAATACTGCAACTCATTATATGCAGGCTTCGCCAAAGTTCGCCTATCGGTCTTGAACTCCGCGCCAGACGGCGCGCCTCAAGTTTTTCGCATATTTCAACCTTCATGACAAATCAGCTGCACTGGCTCCCCATTGATGCTCGAATTCAGTTTAAGATGCTCCTCTTGGTCTCTAGAGCTCACCTTCGTCTGGCTCTAACTGATCTGTATGGTCTTCTCCGAAAACCGACCTCCGCCCTCTCTCTTCGATCCCTGCACTCTTTGGATCGCTCTGATCTCTCTATCTCTGCTCACTGCTCAGTCCCTCGCCTTCGCAATATTGTGGGTTCGTCTCTTTGGAATAACACCCACAATCTCTGGCTGAGATACTTGCAAGTAGTCTATCTGAGTGTGCTCGCTACCTACAGATTTTCTTGTTTCCTCGGGGTGCTCACGCTGGGAGCGCCTCTGAATAGTTAATAGGGCCTACTGCTAGAGGCTCTTTATACGTTTCCAAAGACAATGCAATCAATTAGGACCACGGGGATGATGTATTGTTGTAATGACCGGCCCTTTGGTGACAGTACTTCAAAGGATTAACGATCACGTCGAGTGTGTTGATCTCTGGATTGCCATTACAATACAAAACAATACAACTGTAGCCTAATTTCATAATGCCTCCTTACAAAGTTCAGAAGTGCAAATTGAAGCCAGTCGAGCATTAGGAGTTATAGGTAGACTGGAAGTCGTGAGTTTTTGGTTAGGTTGAAGGGCAGTCTTGCTAAGGGAGTTGCGAACCCGAGGAGGTAGAGATTTCCAAATGGAGGGACCAGCAACTCTGAATGAACGCCGGCCAAAGTCAAGACGTGTTTACAAGCCTACCAGATCTCAAGCTTAATTAGTCTTAGTATTCTATTGCTGGATGACCTTGGAAACACTTTGAACAGTATTTTGCTATTTTCTTTTCCAACCAGCAAAAAGTATTCATATCAATATTTACAAACTGAAAGACGAGTCCGCAAAGGGTGAAGAAAAACAAGAATCCTGGCGAAGAGGTACTTGAGAAATTTGACAATTTTCAAAGTACATCAACTTCTATTCCTGGCAATGGAACCACGGATGGTTTGCCAGTTGTACGCAGCTTGTTTGACTGTCTTAATCAACGTTTGTTGGCGATGTTGTAGCCTACGCGTAATTCAGTAATAATAGGTAACAAGTAATAGGCCTAATGGTAGGCCTACTTTGAAGCTACACGTGGTATAATTATAGAGACCAATAATACTTCAGTTCTTGCCGCTTTAGTAAGGAGTAACTTGTTAACAAGTAACACTTGTTAACTATTCTAAGCACTGTAATATTATTACTTGTTTGCTGTTTTTGAAATGCAATAGTTGATGACTGGGTTAAATAGTTTGTGAGCGTAAGTTTGACATTTTAATGAGGTGCTTTGAAATAAGATAGAACTTGTAGTTTATTAGGGTTCCGCGACAACTCGTCGAACGACATTTCGTATAACGACACTTCGTCTACGACAATTCGTATAACGACATTTCGTCTACTAGTGTATCTGTATCCATTACGGCTAATCAACAGAGGCCGCTTTCTTATAGTTTCGCTAAAACGTGCTATATATTCTCGAGAATCCATCTAATTACTGACAAGATTATTTTCATCCATGCATCCAGGTTGATTTCCAGCTTATTTTTACGTGAACAATTATTTTGATCAATTCAGCTTCTATTTCAACACAGGAATGTTTTCATCAATCCCACTTCCATTTCGGAAAACAGTTTTAATCAATCCAGCTTCCATTTTAAAGTGACAATATCAAATAACTTAGTAGACGAAATGTCGTTCGACGATTTGTCGCTCGACGAAGTGTCGTAGACGAAATGTCGTTCGACGAGTTGTCGTGACACCGTTTATTAGGGACGAAATTGGTAATGTTGGTGCTTTATTGATCATTGGGTTTGGAGTGCGGACGTCCGCAATGGGGAGGGGTAAGGCCAAATGTCGACAAATGCGGAGAACGGGAGCGATTCAAAGTACGTCACTTGGCGGATATCCGTTAGCATTTAGTTTTAAAATCTGCAAGAAGCAGAACTTTTTGAAGTTGGTTCCGACTCCCAAGAGACAATCATGGGAATGAAGTGTATAGTAACTTCATCTTCCTAATAGCCTCGGGTTAAGATGGGTTGTGGCTAATCCTGTCACTCACTGTCTGATATATCCACCAAATTTGTATGGTAAGTGCTAATGACGAGTTCCTAAGATTAATAATTAAGTACTAACATTGATATAGAAAACATGAATCTATGATTTCTCTGGACTAACCTTTAACCACTCCTATGATGTTCTTCGTTTTGTTGAGTTCCAATGCCGTTGGTACAGTCTTCGTCAAGTCGATTTCAAATGAACGCAGTTGGTGTTCAACAAGTGATTTATTCAGCAGCTCCAACTCAACAATTTTTTCATTAATCTCGCTTGCCATCTTACAGAATAGGATGTCACGTCGAACAGTTGATGCTAGCTCTACACAGCACATCTCAAAGTCTTTAAGACAATCCAGATGTTTGTCTAGTTCGTTCTCTTCGAATTCAATATCCTCAATTCGCTCGTTCTTGAGAACATCAAGGTCCTCCAACAGCGAATCCGCATGTCGGTCGATAAGCGCTTTCAGATCACGCCTTATTTGGTTCACTTCTGTTTCAATCTCTTGTGTCTTTTCGAGGACAGACAATTTTTTCTGAAGTAATCTGTCTTTCTTCTTCGACGCATCAGACATGCATTGTTTGGCAGTGCTAACGTTGCACTGAAGCTGTGAACGAAGAATGTCCGCAGCGGTGGTAGGATCCGCCATTCGATGGTTTGGATGATATTCACGCAGACACACCCAACACAGAACTTCATTGCATTCAGAGCAAAACAGACAGAGATTCTCGTTTTCGTGCTTGTCGCATACACTTGAAGCCCCTTGTTTAGTAGTTGTGATTTCAATAAATCGTACCATAAAGAAGTTTCGCTTCAAGGCAGCAAAACCATCCTCAGGAATTGTGAACTCTTGTCTACAGAGTGGACAAGGCATTGGGTCGCCCGGATTCTTGTCAGTGTAAGTTCCAATATGTTGCAGGCAAGAGAGGCAGTAAGTATGAACACACGGCAAAATCACTGGATCTCTATATGTTTCATCGCAAATGCAACAAGTAGTTACATCGTTGAGTTCGTCTTGAACTGCAGAAGACTTTTCTTCCGTGGGAGACATTTTGCAGAAATGCTTCCAGCTTTTCTGTGTTGTTCTGCCCCACCTCACATCATCGAACTGCCTTACAGGTTTCTGCCAAGAACCGAACTCACTCGTTGCCTTAGGGATATTTTCTTCAGTCATCGCCAGCGGTTAAATTGGATATTTGTGGTAGATTTCCGAGATTGCACGAGTAGAGTTTATCAGTACGATTATGTCATAAGCGAAATATTTCAGATAACTCTTTTATCGACGACCAATTTCGCTCTCGCTAATTAAATCTCAACAAACTACTATCTAACGTTCACTTAATTAAGCTGCGAAGAAAACGCTACGTATGTCTTTAAAAATGCTGCATTATTCCATTTTGTAGTTTGTCTTTTTTAAATACCATTTTAAAACAACTTATAATGTACCTCCCAACGACACTTACATGACATTGTATCTAAAAGGCATACTTCCAACGAAAGAAAGCGATATAAGACAGGCGCCTCGCATCTCATTACGTCAGACGTAAAAGATGACGCAATAACTAATTATTTGGCTACTGGAGGCATTTTCGCCGATCCAAGGTGAGTACAGCAAAAATTATCGGACTATTCAGGGAGATTTATCGTTTTTGAGCTCTAAATTATTGTATAAAGAATAATTTTAAACAGAAGTTGGATTGATGACAATAACTCTTGCTTCAGTAGAAGTTGGATTGATTAAAATAATTCTTGCTTAAGTAGAAGCTGGATTGAAGATGAAATGATTCTTGCTTAACACATTGACCGCCAGGTACGAGTTAACTCGTACTTGAATGGTATTGCCGAGACGCCAGGTACGAGTTAACTCGTACTTCAAATATACAGCGGATATAGGCGTGCTGGCAATAAAGGCTGCCTCTGGTAATGATAGCTCAGATTCCGAGTCTGGCCCTGGCTTGTCGATGCTTTTCGACAGGGCTGACGCGTGTCAAATTTACGCTAGGGATGCCTCGTGTCAAATTTACGATAGGGCCAGAGCTTCTCATTTGAAAATAGAAGGCGATTTTAAAATCGATCGCGCTGTATTGCGTAGGCGATCGATCGGTGCGCGATCGATCTCGAGAGCTTTCGTGTAGGCCTACAGCGTATTTTGTGTATCGTATTCGTATAGCTGCATATTATATAGTACTAATCTAGTAGCCTAGTAGGCCTATCTAAGTTTAGTTCAGTTATTGTTACTATTGATAGTAGGCCCTATTATTAATTAGTTTTCATGTAGCACCTCTGCACTCCTAGTCCAACCACGGCCAAATAAGACAGTCGTTAAGTTATTAAGGAATAATGGCGTGACCGTGTGAACTCTATTCACTAGGCGGAACGAAACAGGGAGCTACATGTAATTCCAGTCCTATAGGGCCAGCAACCTAAAACGAGCGCTGTTGCTAAACTGTAGGCCTACGTACATTATTATTCCACTTCGGCACCGTCGCCGCCATTGTTGCTTTCAATAATTTCCGAAATTTGTGACGTTACGAACTTACAAAAATAATGACGTTACGCGGGAGGTGTCCACCGCGTTGTTATGACCAATCATATTGCACGAAATTGGAGCGATCACTCGATCAGCAGTCACGAAACGCTGCGTTCCGAACGCATTCACCACCGCCGCAAGTAAGCAAAAATTAAAGTAATGTAGGCTAAATTAGGTAAATAAAATAACGGCTTTTCTGGAGTAAATCGATCGCGCTCATTTGCGCGATCGATTAATCGATCCACCAGACCTTACTAGGCGATCGACCAAGGAGATCGATCGATCGATCGCCTCAAATGAGAAGCCCTGGATAGGGCTGCCGTGTTTCATGTTGCCCGGCAGTCAAACTGAACGGTACCCACTTTGCCCGCGAGTATTTTATTGGGTGGAGGAGACATCTCTGTAACAGTGAGTTCGGTTCTATAGGGCTGTGGCGTACTGCTAATAAATGGTACGGCGGTCAAAGTGTTAAATAGAAGCTGGATTGATGAAAATATTTCTTGCGTAAGTAAAAGATGGATTAATGACAGTTATCCTGGACATTGGTATTGAGATGCCATTTATATAAAATTATTTAGACAGCAAAAACGATAAATTACTCTGATTAGTTGAATAATTTTTGCTGTACTCACCTTTGATCGGCGAAAATGCCTACTGGAGTGGCTTATAATAATAATATTTTCTTTATTGAAACAATCTGGTTGACAAGAATTATTTTAATCAATCCAACTTCTACTGAAGCAAGAGTTATTGTCATCAATCCAACTTCTGTTTATAATAATCCTTTATACAATAATTTAGAGCTCAAAAACGATAAATCTCCCTGAATAGTCCGATAATTTTTGCTGTACTCACCTTGGATCGGCGAAAATGCCTACTGGAGTGGCTTATAATAATAATATTTTCTTTATTGAAACAATCCGGTTGACAAACCGCAACCGGTTACAGTGTACAATTTTGCTATAATAGGCCCTACTCTTCGTTCAATACTTTCAAACTGACAATTACGCAGAATGATTACAAATCAGTATGAACGGATGATCACAAGTTATCACAGGAGTCGAATTTAACTGTAAACGGCAGCCATGCAGCCGCTCGCCTTATAAAAGATCTTGGTCCAAGAGATCACATCACGCCTACACTGCAACAACTTCACTGGCTTCCCATCCGCGCCCGTATCGCCTTCAACATCTGCCTCCTCATGTATCACATTCACTCTGGCACCTCTCCCTCATACATGACATCCATGGTCGCGCCATGTTCAGTTTTCAATACTAGAGCACTCCGATCGTCGACGAGAGGGGATTTCACCGTATTTCGCACAAGCCGGAAGTTTGGAAACCGTGCTTTCTCTGTCTCAGGACCCTTAGAATGGAACAGTCTTCCAGCTTCAGTTCGACAGTGCATATCTGTTGCACAGTTTAAAACAAATTAAAAACTCATCTGTTTACCTTGCACTGTGACTAAGAATGTAGTGAAAAGCGCTCTCGTGCAAGACTTGTCTTGTTAAAACGCGCTATAGGCTAAATGTTCATTTGTATTGTATTGTATGCAAGGCGCCCATCATGTCCTACACCTCATTTTACAACCGCGCCGTCTTGCGAAGCGAATGATAGGCTGAGTGGACGTTTGGGAGGGTACGGGAAGCTATCCCGCTTCCTACTGCTCTTCACGCCAGTGATGTTACCACTACACTATGGACCCCCAAGCAATTTTTGTAATGCTATTTCTTAAATGTTTCATTCTATAACGTTTTTGTCATAACTACAGGCTCGTATTTATAATTTTATCCAACTTTTTAGTATATTGATGAAGGCAGATTACGTTTTTAGGCGTAGGCCTACAACTTCAATTTCATAAGCTTTTTAATCTAACATGAACATGCATTACATCCGCTACTGCCTTCCGTGAAACTGCTCGCTAGGCCCAGAAACCAAAAAAGAATCATATCTAAGGCCACTATCTTTATCTCTATCTCTATCTCATAAAAATTTGTCACACGGACGGTTTATAGGCCTACTTAAATTTATTTTTTAAATCTATTTGATGAACTATATGCACCAAAATGCGGTTAGCAGTACGTACAGTATGTTTAAATGTTTCCGGAATGACTTTGTTCACGAATTTCAAATTTGTTCTGATAATTATGTTTTCGTTCGCGATTTAAAACGTTTTTTGGTGTGATTTTCTTCACGAGTTTTTATTGATCTTACAGATCTCGTTGAAGCATGGAGTGTGTCTGGATGAATGGATGGATGCACGCCAAAAAGCTCATAGGCCCTACTGCTTTTCTTCACTACGGGTTCTAGCATGCACAGAAAAAAATCGAATGTTGGGAAAACCTTTTGTCGCAAAACAGACAAATTAATGCATGTTTTATCTCCGGCATTTGGTCATTTTATTCCTTACCGCAGACCTTAGAGCTGACACTGGATGAACAATAATTCATGGTCACAAGGCACACCTGATCCTGAAACATAGAAAAGGCCTAAACTAAACGTAACAAGATCTTGTATTGGACAGGGTTAGGCGAGAGTTCTTTGTTGGTGACCGTTGTGAAGGTCTGAGGCTTAAGCAGTCGATAAAGCATTTATGATGTCTGGATATAGGACTGCGTAACCTTTGTGCATTGTGTAGGCCTACTTACAAAAGCGCCATAGATTTTTCTGTAGAGTGCTTAGCAATGCGATCATTTTCGTTTTATTCTCGCAGACGAACATCTATAGATTGGAACCGATAAACTGCAACCATTTTCTGCGAGACTTCTGCGCTGTTGTATTTGTCTTTAGAGTTCTGCACAAAAGCCTATGTTTGCTCGAGGTGTTTAGGAGATATCGGAAAACGATGGTTATTGCTGTACTGCCGTACGGGATTTTGCCAACATCATGTTCAAGTCGGTCGATGGATCTGCCTAGACACGGTTGTCTCATTTAATCCTTGTGGAGTAGCCTAATGAGCGAGTCGTTTGCAGATGTGAAGCAATCTGTCCTGAGTAATTATCCGTTATATTCTGGTTAGCAAAGCCAAGAATTCTAAAATGCTGAGGTACGGTTTAAGCCGTTTCAGCGATAGAAGGAAACTTAGTTCTAAAATGGTTGCATTTTTCTTGCTGCTTTTGACGGCTATAAATGCATTCATGGCTGAAGGGACAACCCAACCTCCAACTCTTACTCGAAACTACTCCAGAACATTCCGAGTAAAGAGAGCCCCGGATGGAACGGAGTTGTGCGCCAGCGATAATCCGTCGGCTGTATACAATGCCTCGCAGTTGGAAAAACCACCTGTTGAACCCGAGTGCATTCCACGGAGTGTTGTTTGTGCATGGAAATGTACAACGGATGAAAGCTGTACTTCCTTCAACTGGAAGTATGACCAACAACTGTGTGAATTGTTCTATTTCGCTCCCGTGAGCTGTGGCCTTGTAGTCGGCTGTAATTTTCACGAGGTACGCAAATCATTATTCAACAGAATTTTATTGGAAGACGTTGCTACCAGTATTATTATTTGCTTCTGAATGAACACCTCGCTTAATGAACTCTGTTACTAATAAATTTTAACATATTATACTTGAACCTTGAACAGCTGCGCTGTTTAGTTTCTCTTGAACCGGCGCTATATCAACTCCTGTTCGCCGTTGAAATTACAAAAGCATTTAAAACTGTTTTTTATATAGTCCCATTTCCTTGAACAAATAGAAAGCCTATTAGACAGAAAAAGTAGTGCATCTACGCCTTTGACTTTCAGAGCCATGATGGTATACTTAGTGTTGCACGACTTCGTTGAGGACACTCCAGACATTATCCATCGCATTCATTTGAATTGGATGGTAGTTGGAAGGACTATGGAATAACGCGAACTACAAGGCAGTGGATCACATTAATTTTTTATTTGACAGAACACATCCTATACACCCTTTAATGATCACAACACAGTCATAAGCCTACCGAAACGGGTGCGTTTTGTCGGTAATTTCGCACTTCAGCGTTCTAAATTATTCACCCATTGTACGTTAGTAGCATTAATATTTTCATCAATCCAACTTCTACTTAAGCAAGAATTCATTCCATTAATCCAGCTTATAGTTAAGTAAGAATTCGTTTTAATCAATCCAGGTTCCATTTAGACAACAATTATTTTCATTAATCCACCTTCTATTTAAACAACTATTAGTTTTTATCAATCACACTTCTATTTAAGCAAGAATCATTCTCATCAATCCGACTTCTATGTAGCAAAATTATTTCATCAACCCAGCTTGCTTTCTACCGACGCTAAACCCCATACAATGGCGAATAATTTAGTACGCTAAAATGAGAAATTACCCCTTTTGCACACCAAGACCAGACCGTAATCGCCATTCAGTCCACCAAAACAGATAGGAAGCCGACCCTGAAAATGCAAAAATCTTGATAAGGTAATTTTTGAATTCCCACTTGAATTTATAAGATTTCAAAGGTAGTCAATCGCCTTTTTAGCGGCTTTTAGGTGAAGGAGAACTTTGCAATACCGTACTTTTCTGGCGGATGCTTGTTCTTTGAAATAACCTTAAACTTGAATTGGAAGAGTGTAGTCTTTGTTAATCCGGTTAATTATTTGCTTCATTTGTTTTATTTTAGTCTCTCACTGAACAACGCAGCTGTATTATGAACAGTAAGTTAACCTTCTGTGTTCTAAGTAAGTATGTGATGATGAGTTCTCTGCCCGAAGGCAGGTCCTTTGGCTTTTACACCACCTGGGATGTGATGAGTGAGGTGGTTTCCCGTTACCTATTCCTCACAGACAATTGTGGGTAAACAACTTGTCCAAGGTCGCTACGAAGTGGCTTGAGGTAGGCTAGATTCGAACCTGCCACCTTCAGGTTACAAGGCATCGAACATACCGCTACACCACCGCGTCCCATTATGTAAGTATGTAAGTAAGTAAATAAAGTAGCAGCTCCTTATTATCCGGAGACAATCGTCCACATTCCACACTTTTGGTTCTTCACCGCGAACATCCAGAAGTGTCGCCATAAGGTAATGAATAATCATTCAGATTCATTCTACTGACTTGAGAACTTTAGCGAAAAATGGAACCAATACGCATTGTGCGACACTGGTAGGCTATATCGTTTGATTTATGACGTAGGGTTTGAAGGTTCTAGTCCTCTGAGTGGGTTGCGTTCAGGTACCCTCGACATTTTACTCCCACACAGTTGGCTCTGCTGTTTTGATGTCGACCGATAATTGACTATTATTCTTTATATTATTATTATTTATTATTATTACTAATATTACTATATCATATATTATTACCATGTTTTTTTATTATTATTATGTTTATTATTTTTTTGGCCCGAGGTAGAAGTAATCCCTCAGGTTCTGAGAAACTATCTGAAGAGCTTTTTCGTTCTGGATTATTATTATTATTATTATTATTATTATTATTATTATTATTATTATTATTTTTTTTTTTACCCGAGGTAGTTCTAATCCCTCAGGCCGCTAAAAAATGTCCGGAGACAATAAGATGGACGTCTGGAACGGCATTCACTCGACAAGTTCTGGTTGGGCAAAAGTACCACGGAAGGCCACGGCGTTAAAGCGTTGGATGGTGATTGCTATTATTATTATTATTATTATTATTATTATTATTATTATTATTATTATTATTATTATTATTATTATTATTATTATTATCATCATCATCATCATCATCATCATCATCATCATCATCATCATCATCATCATCATCATCATCATCATTATTATTATTATTATTATTACTATTATTATATGTAACGTCGGCCGAGAGAAGGGACCACTTGTCGGGAATGAACTCATTAACAGTTTCCATAAGCTTATACCGTCAGAAAATGAGGGTACAAATTTCAGAACGTTTGTTCCAAAATTTATGCACTTTTAAAGAAAATATAAAATATTATTTGGCGGGAAATCACATAAAAATGTTGAAACTGTCTCTACTGTTTGCGTTAATACAAAGTGTTTGGCCTTGATGCATCAAGTGGAGTAACATAGGTCGCTATGCAGCGATTATTAGCTTCAGATGCAGTAATTAGACACAAAAATCAATAATCACGGTATACGATAATGACCATTTTCCGGCTGATCTAGAAAGCGACAAGTGGTTCCTTCTATCGACCGACGTCACAATATTATGAACGGATCATGCACTTATTAGGCACCACTATATAACGACCAAGAATCTATCGATTGCTCTGGGAAATGTGAGTGAAGGACTTGCTTAAGGCCCCTGCAAAGGAACCGTCTCAGGAAAGACTCGAACCCGCGCTTTCCTTAAAGCCAATGGGAATTCCTAAGGTTTCCTATGGCATCTCTTGGGACCGATACTTCAAGTTTAATCGTTTGTTCTTAGCTGCCGTCACTTCTGCACATACAACTGTAAGCGAGATGACTTCAAGCAGCTACAATTTTCCAACTGAGTCGCCAACACAAAGATCTGGTAATCCTATGCTTAATCGTGAACTCTGAATTTCTAAAGCGCTACTTAAAGCTAAGTGTAAAGAACCAGCTTTTCACTAGTCTTATCAATGCAGTTGTGTCCAGATATCGATGTCCAGTGGAGGTCTGAGTCCGGTTGCCTTATAGAGAAAACAGAGAACAAGCAGAGCAGCTCCTACGATTGGTCTCGTTAAGGAAGAGAAATATTGACAGGTGCATAATCGGATGGATGAGGGTAGTAATTCTCAGATAGGTGAAGCTTCAATTTGGAGTAGAAAGCCTGCGGAATGATAAGTAGACGAGTCTGAGCCTCTGAGGCAGATAACGGTGTGTTAGTGAAGCAACTGAGAATGTGCGGAATTCAGAGAATATATGATGTGAAATTTTTAAGAAATTGTTACAGCGTCAACTCGTCAATTATGACAGGGGTATAAGAATTCAATTGTCCACTGTCGATAGAAGAAAGATTTCACTAAAAATAAAAATCATAATAATAATAATAATAATAATAAGGGATTATTTCTACCTCGGGTAAAATAATAATAATAATAATAACGATACAACGCTTCAACTCCATCGTATTTCGGGGCACCTTCGCCAGCCAGGACAACGACGAGTAGGGTCATTTCCAGACAACCCCATCTACAATAGTAATATTCAAGTCCCTGAGGGATCATGTATACCTCGGGGCATAAAAAAAAAATAAAAAAAAAAAAATAATAATAATAATAATAATAATAATAATTAATTATAATTGATAGTAATAATAATAATAATAATAATAATAATAATAATAATAATAATAATAATAATAATAATAATAATAATAATTAGGGGCACGTTTTTGGACTTTAGTGGGGATGAGGCTTGTTAGTTCCAGAATGATTTTACTCTCCTAGTTAGTTTCTAAGAACCTGAGGGATCATATAGGCCCATACCTCGGGTAAAAAAAATAAATAATAATAATAATAATAATAATAATAATAATAATAATAATAATAATAATAATAATAATAATAATAATAATAATAATAATAATAATAATAATAATTCTCAGCAGTCTCGGACTTTTTAGGCCACCTGAGGGATCCTTGATACCTCGGGTAAATTTTAAAAAAATAATAATAATAATAATAATAATAATAATAACAATTACAATAATAATAATAATAATAATAATAATAATAATAATAATAATAATAATAATAATAATAATAATAATAATAATAATAATAATAACAATAATAATAATAATTCATAATAATAATTATAATAATTATAATAATGATAGTAATAAGAACCTGAAGGATTATAATATTTATATACCTCCGGTAATAAAAAAAAGAAAAAAATAATAACCATGATAACGCACCTATACATTGTTATTATATTTATTATGGTCTTTTATTATGCACTTATTAGGCGTCACTGTGTAAGTATTAATCGATGGTACGAAACAAATGTGAATGAAGGTTAAGAAATTAGCGTTCCTTAAGTTTCACTATGGGAGATGGAACCTTTACTTAAAGTTTGTATCAATTGCTTTTAGCATGGGAAACTTCTGTTGATACAACTGTAAGCAAGATGGCTTCAACCGTAAGCAAGATGGCTTCAACCGTAAGCAAGATGGCTTCAACCGTAAGCAAGATGGCTTCAACCAGCTACAATTTACCCACTGAGTCATCAACACAAAAACCTAGTAAGAAACAGAGTTTGCTCATTAATTATAACTAGCGTATAAGAATTCAAATATCCATGGTCTATTTGCGAAAGACCACATAATAATAATAATAATAATAATAATAATAATAATAATAATAATAATAATAATAATAATAATAATAATAATAATAATAATAATAATAATAATAATAATAATAATAATAATAATAATAATAATAATAATAATAATAATAATAATAATAATAATAATAATAATAATAATAATAATAATAATAATAACAACAACAACAATAATAATAACAACAACAACAACAACCGTTAGCAGCAACAACAATAATATAATAATAACTAAACATTAATAATAATATTTTTAGTAATGATAATTATTATTCTAAAATATATATATATTATGTGTATATATACAGACAGATATACATAATTCTTACATACACAATATAATATATACATGCATATTTATGTCCACATGTTTGCCTTCATACATAGGCCCTAATATTATAGGCCTTCAATCATTCCATGTATGCATACATAATTATTTGCATTCATCTGTGAATACATGCACACCTACTTAAATACGTGCCTTAATCCGTTTAACTTCTGTTGAAATTCTAGAATGTGACGGAACTTATCTAGTCCACCAAAACCTCATCGAATGTGACTTCTTTGAAAGACCTTGGCAAGAATTCAAAGATGGATTTGGGAATGAATCAAGCAACTTCTGGCTGGGAAACGAAAGATTGCACCAAATGACGAACGTATCTTGCAACTGTTCTCTGCGAGTTTACGTCGATGGACTAAGGACGACCGTCATATACATTGAAAACTATGCACCGTTCTCTGTATCCAGCGAAGCAGACGGTTACGAGTTGAATCTGGGCAAAGCAGCAGGGAATGCATCGAATGGTCTGTTAGAAATGAATGGCAAAATGTTCTCCACATACGACCGAGACAACGATCAAAATTCTTCACACAGTTGCGGTGAAATTGTCGGAGTTGGTTGGTGGTATGGTACCAGCCCAAACTACAATCTAAGCAGCGCTTATTGCGGCTTTACCAATCTTAACGGCAATGATACATCCCATATCTGGGACATTACTAATGCTAAACATTACTTGGTGCAGAGTTTCATGAAGATGACTTGCACTGAAAAACGTACATAAGCAACACAGTTGTATATGATGCTGCAAGACACTTCTGCACTTAGAACATCTGGATTATTGTTCAGGTGTTTTCCTGCAATCACTGTAGTGTATAATATGACACTGAGGTAGCAAATCGGATTCTGACAGTTACTACGTCTATTCACAACAATGAAAATCAAATTTTGCTGTGAGACGTTTCTTAATGTCGTTTGCACATTGGCTTTCTTTAGAATGACATTTAAAGCTTTTGTCTGATGTGTCCGGATTCCATGGCTTAGCGCTCTTTTCCTGCATTATATCTACACAAATATCCGAATTATTATACAGGATCCCTTAGGCACTTAGATATTAGGGAACAACCGGAAATCGCTTCGGCCATTTGCCAAGGCCGGATATCGGGTTTTTCAGAACTATTCGCCTCGGCAAATAATACCCACGCAAATACCTAGGCCTACAATTTTTGGAACTCGATCAATCTCAAGATTATAGTTACAATAAATTATACAACTGAACTAAATTTCTTACAGTCGCTGTCGTATTTGTATATATATCTAATTGGTTCATTATTACAGGTAAAAAAAATAATGTTTATGCTGATCTTTTTTTATTACATGTAAAAAACGGTACTCGGTTCGTACCCGGATCCGGCAAATAGTACATCCAAATACTCGGATTTGCTACCCGGTAGAAAATGTCTACCCGGTTGTTCCCTATTAGATATCCTACTATAGCTGCTGTAATTTGTCTGGAGATGACCCTACTCGTCGGTGTCCTGATTGGCGAAAGTGCCTCGGAACGCGATTGCGTTATAGCGTTGTATTGTTAAGGAGATACGCTGGTAAAGGAATGACGCTTCACGTAGGTCCCCAGTGACCGCACTTATTATAATAATAATAATAATAATAATAATAATAATAATAATAATAATAATAATAATAATAATAATAATAATAATAATAATAATAATAATAATAATAATAATAATAATAATAATAATAATAATATTAATATTATTATTATTTTTATTATTATTATTTTTATTATTATTATTATTATTATTATTACTATTACTACTACTACTACTTCTACTACTACTACTACTGCTGCTGCTGCTGCTGCTGCTGCTGCTGCTCAGTGGCGTAACAGCCATATAACGAGGGTGGACAAAGTCCAGGGGCCCCCGAGGTCCAAAGGGCCCCCAAGCTTTTAAAACTGAAAAATTTCATGCACTTTTTGTCCGTTTTCCTGTGACAATAATTATTAGGGAAAATGTCTCATTATGCCAATAATGCTTTTCAGTTACATGATGTAAAGAAAAGACATCTAACGAATTTCATAACTTAAATATTGAATACTAAACACAACAAGAGTTTTAAGTGTTTTAGAAGACGCTTAGTCTGTTTTAAAACCTCTGAAATTTAACTTGGAACATGCTCAATTTTCCTAGCTTCCTTTAAAAAGCTGTGATTGTGCCCACTGAGACAGTAGGCCTACAATCATCCAAACCATTCCACAAGTCTTGACGAATTTCTGTTCAAATGCTCCTTTCAGCTTCTTAAATGCCGACAGGACTTGATAGACACATTTGCGAACAGAAAGCTAGAATAGTCAAATTCGTGAGGAACTACATACATACAGTCTACATGTTCACTACATTACTGTGTAGGCAGTACCACAGTAGCGTCACTGGTGACTCTTTCAGCTAACTGTGCACTGTTTGGCTAACTGATGTAAGCCTAATATATTCGTTCGTAATGACATTTAACATCAGAGAGCGCCTCAAGGCTGAGTCAGGGCTGTAAAAGGCTTGGTTTTTTGTTTTTGTTTTTTGTGTTTTTTTTAACCCAAAAATCCGCTATTTTTTTTTTACAAATTTAGAAATTAGAAATGACAAAATTTGCGTCTCTTCAACTCTCTTGGTAAGTGTTGTATGGTCTTGGTTAATTTCGTTTAATGACATTCTAAGGATCTACTTTTGTTTGCGGTTTTGTCAACCTGAATTTCTATTAAACGAATATTTGATGATACTGTTCTAGTTAATTTCAATTAAATGCATTTGATTAATTTGAACGGTATCAAGCCATGTTTATGAGTGTTATGGTCCGAAATAGGAAATCTTAAAAACAAAAAACAAAAACAAAATAAATAACAAAACCACAAAAAAACTTTTCATTTTGAAAAAACTTGTTTTTGCACCCCTCCTCAGAGTATATATCTTGAAATGGCGCTATATAAATGTTCAATTATATACATACATAATGGGTAAGTGCCCCAAGCTTAGAGTGTCCAAGGGCCCCCGGCTAGGTTGTTACGCCACTGCTGCTGCTGCTGCTGCTGCTGCTGCTATTACTACTATTATTATTATTATTTTCAACACGCACTGACCTTATTCACTGAAGTACAGCGCAACGTGTCTGCGCACTGAAGTTGCAGCAGCAAGTAAGGCGCTGTGCTAGATTTTGAGCTTCAGTTGATGACTAGGCCAACTGATAGCAATAGCCCTATGGCTGAATGTATATGGCAATTTATATACAGCTTTCGATATCAACAAGGCGCTAATAATCGCAATCCTACTGGACATTGTTTCGTACTTTGATCTGTACATGAAATGTAAGCTATAGTTGATTCTAATCTCGTGACAAACAGTGTTTCAAAATTATCACAAAGCATAATGAAAATCGCAATTCCTTTGTTGCAATGCGATGCAACTGACATTCTAGACATAAAGGGGTTTTCAATTAAAATTAAATGAATAGGGTAAGTAGTTCAGGCTCAGCTGTAGGCTAATTCAGGTCTGAAGCAGATTTTTTGTGAGTGGTTGTGATATGGGCAATACAATGTGCAGACGAAGTGAGGCAGCATTAGTACGGTTTCATTCGACATAGATGCATCAACAAATGCGCAGTTTGCGTTTTTGACACGTTTGGTAGACCAGTTTAATATCGGCGCTATATCAAATCAAGTCCTCAAGAACCAGGCTGGTTGCTCGGTTTCTTTGCTTAGTGAGAATGCGATGGTGGTAAGGGTGTCACAATTCGTCATCCGAGTTTTCGTCTACGACACTTCGTCTACACACATTTCGTCTACCGACATTTTCTTCTACAAAGTTATTTGATATTGTCACTTTAAAATGGAAGCTGGATTGATGAAAAAACTGTTTCCCTAAATGGAAGTGGGATTGATGAAAACATTCCTGTGTTGAGATAGAAGCTGGATTGATCGAAATAGTTTTACACGCAAATAGAATCTGGATATCAGATACCAAGCTGGATGCATGGATGAAACTAAGTTTCCATTCAATAGAAGCTGTATTGATGAAAATAATCTTAATGGAAATCGATTGCGTTGGTGGTCATATCAGGGTGCACGAGTGGGACTAGGCTATGACTGCTTATGTAATCTATCTGAAGATATTAAAACCTGACCAGATAAGGCAGGTCCAAATTGACATATTCATGTATAGATATACTCATAACCAATTACCCTCAACCTATAGGAATTATTTTCAATCTAACACTGATAATCATGATCGCTCGAGGAACTTCAAGCCATATTACATCCCGTTTGCTCGTACCAATAATAGACTAGTATCAATAAAATGTGCAGGTCCAAGAGCATGGAACAGTATTCCTCCCGATATTCGTTTACTACCTTCCCTCCAGCTGTTTAAACGTAAACTTTCTACCCACATCCAACGAGGAACCTAACACACTCATAAGAGGGGATGACCTGGTCACCGTAAAGGGAGTGTGCACTGTGCAAGCTATGTCATCATATGTGCTTAATCTCTAATTTTTCTTAGTTTTCTTTAATTTTCTTTAATTTCTAATTGTTTAGTTAAGATAGTTAAGAATATGTTGCCTAGTTTGTGAATTATTATAGTCGGCCGTAATGCTTTCTGTTAACTAATTTGTCTCAGGTGGCCCTGGCTTGCGGGACCTTCGGCCCCTTTTGGGTCTCCTGGGCATACCGACTAATCTCGAAAACAGTTTTATGTACTTACGACCTGTATTTTAGTTGGTTGCTGAATAAAATATGTTATGTTATGTTATGTTATGTTATGTTTTAGCGTCCCTTATTATTTACTCTTTAAAGCATATCAGGTCTAACTGGGTTTTAGCGTCGGAAATTATATACGGTACAATAGAAGTTGAATCGATGAAAAAACGATAGATTACCGACTGCTTGAATAGTTTGGTTTGAAGTCAGTATTGTGTGGAATTTGCTAGTGCTAAAACGAAAAGTTAAAATCCTCAATTTGTTTACAGTATTTTCCGAGTGAGATGGCTGCCAAAGATTCCTAAACCACGGGTGCTCGTCAGCAACTCGACCTTAGAAGTTGTTGCATTTGTACAGAAATCTAAAAAGATCCGAGAATACTGCCATGTATTCACACCTTTGTATGAAATGTTTCGAACAGACCGGGCTAAAGGCTGACAAAAATCCGGAGATGAGATCATGTGCCCAGCATGCAGACAGAATTTCAAAATTCCTTTCGAACGGTTTTCATACTATAATAATGTTATGGAATTTCACCCTAAGAAAATATAGTGTATTACTGCAATGAGATAATTATTGGGCTCATTGCTCGTGTTTTAATGTTTAGCAAACTACAATGATAAATATGCACTAAATCCTGTTTTACTCAATGCGTTCAGAACGACCGCCTCAACAGAGAAGAAGCGAATCAGCGGACTGGCCATCTTAGACAAGGAACTCTTCGTTGCTATTCGAAAGAACTCGAAACTTGAAGTGTACAACGAGGGAATGTCAAACATTACAAAGTGGACTAATTTTAATTTTTGCTGTTGAATAACTTAATTATGATTCCGTGCGTGAAAGTTAAACAGACGTTTGGTATAACTTCCTCCATTATTGTACCAGTGAACTCAAGCCTTTGGTTCGATAACACGACTGGCGCAAAATTAGCTCAGAACAAATTTCTACCTAATCTTCTTTGCCGAAGAAAACTGACCTATTTCCTGGAAATAGGTTTGGAGCAATTTAAAGTTGATGTAAGAAAAGACGCCATATTCATTCCATATATCTTACTATAACGGGTTTATTGATGTTGGAGTCGATATCTTTTTGTTAACACTGTATAAGCGCTTGGTTGGGACTATAACTATATTTCGCATTGTATCGGATATGCAGTATACCTTTCATGAAAACATATGAAATGATTTCCTGAAGTTTTGTCGATGTAGGTGTTTCCTGTCGATGGCGTGTGGTTCAAATAGTACTTACTTGAAAAACAACTAGGACACTAATACACAGTGTTCATAAAAGTATGTGCAACAAACTTTCATAGAATCTGTTATGATGACCATCTACACTTCTCATGCGTAATAATATAATAATAATAATAATATAATAATATCTTTTCTTTAATTTAGCGCCTGACAAACGCACTGCGCTGTACATTTACATGTTATGCAATTGAAACAATCTTAACTAGTTAACTACTAACAGAACAGACAGCTTGCAATACACGGCGCTAATAACAGCCTACAAAGCAAATCCGCCCTAACGGGGCTCGAACTCGGTACCTCTCGCACTCTTCGCCAGATGTTATCCAACGCGCCATGTGCACCGGACCCAAATCTTATATACCGGTCACAAATCTTGTACTTCCAAAAATATGGCTACTGCATAATTTTCATTCAACAGCATACTCCTAAATAATATTAGCACACAATATTTGGAAAAATGAAAATGAAACTCTGCACTGTTCAAATGTAATACATGCTATGCCCATAAAGTGATGATGATGATGATGATGATGATGATGATGATGATGATGATGATGATGATGATGATGATGATGATGATGATGATGATGATGATGATGATGATGATGATGATGATAATAATAATAATAATAATAATAATAATTATAAATCTGACAATAAAAATGAAATTAAATAAATTAAAAAAAACGATTATTTAGTTTCTTTTTACAGCGCATTTGCCGCTGAGCACGATATCCCAGAAAGCTATCCCTAATTTAAACAATCCAGTGGCATCTTATGTACCTCTGATTAAAATAATAATGATAGGCTAATATTAAGTAATTTTTGTACGGAATGTAAGTAGTGTTATGTTCGCAGTTATTGTTGAAACTTGACACTCGCTGCATTACGACAAAATAATTATTATTCTTGCTTGGCTGAGACCACACTGAATTAATGACAGTCTGAAATTGATAAATCGTTGCTACACCTTGTATTCAAGGGAAACATTAGAAAAGATCAGCAGTACTGTTTGTATAACCGGCTGCCCAATACTAACATATCGGACTGCAGGCAATGCTACACCCACCAGTCGATAAAGGTCGCAGCCTGTGAACGGACATGTCGTCAGGAACATTAGCCAAACATTAATTGTATACTCGGCAATGATTGCTTCGTACAGTTTTTCCAACTCGATAACACAAAGCGTTTTCAAACAGTCCGTGTATGAGTCTAAGATATGCTTACACACACGCATCCATGTTCAATCGATGTATGGTGTATATATAGCATATGTATACCGTGTTGGATAATTATGTATATGCATATTTATGAAGTTCGATCTTACATTTGTGGATGTTCTTGTCAAATATTGCCGACTGTAAAGACAATATGGAAAGAGAAGCTTGAGCATGGATACAATGACGCATGTAAAAGAGAAGAAGATACACGATAAAGCAAACTATCAGTTGCAGAGACGATTTGGCATAGACTGACGCTCGGAATAGATATATAAGACATGAAGCACTGATCGCGGGATCTCGTTCATTTTCAAGGCTATAGCACGATCATGAAGTGTTTTGGCAAAAGTGGAGATGTTTTCCATTCGTCTATGGTTGTCTTGCAGCTGTATTTGGCAATAGAAGTAGTAATTGCTTCGTCGACATCGCCTCCACAGAATTTCAAAACATTTCGAGTGAAGACAACACCAGATGGAACCCCGCTGTGTGCAAACGACACCGCTTCTGTTGTCTACAATGTCTCACAGTTGAATGAGTCACCTGTTGGAACCGGGTGTGTTCCATCGAGTGTCCTCTGCGCCTCCAAATGTAAAATGTACGACGACTGTACTTCCTTCAACTGGAAAAAGGACGAGAAACTTTGTGAATTGTTCTCCTACAGTCCAAATAGTTGCGGAGTGGTGCCAATGTGTAGCTATTATGAGGTAATAAGAAACCTACATTACGCATATATACATGTATACTAGTAAACATGCATTCATTCATACATTTATTCATACATACGTAGAACATATGTATTGTACATAAATACATACATGCACATTTGCACCATAAATGGTTACAAACAATTAAATATATACATGTATACAATACATATACACTTTCATAATTACATACTTGAATACATACATATATAAATGCATCTATATACATGCAACAGCACATGCATACATGTACATACTTGCAAAAATAAAAACGTGCATACATGCACACATACATTTTTTTGATGCTGCGCCTTTTAAGCGCTTTTCAAAGCTACTGAAGGTATTTGTAAAATGTATGGTGCAAGAAACATCTATTGCACGAGGATTGCCTGACAAAGGAGAGATTACGAAAGGTTTGAGGTGATATGCTGAAGCGCGGGACCAGCATCTCCCTGCAGACTGAAAGAGCTGATTCGTGATACGCCATTCAAGATTGGAAAGCAAAGGAACAAAGAAATAGGCTACATACAAAATGTATTCAACTACGCATTTTCACCTGGTGACTGAGAAACCGCGCCTCAGATTCTCATTTCATTGCGACTTTTCGTAATAATACTAACAGTAACGATAATCATAAAGGATAATAATAACAACACTAATTATTTTGAAAAATAATAATGATCTTATTGTCAAATATATATATATACGCTATTATATTTTTATGCTATTACTTTGTAGTTACCGTTTCTGCTGGATGGCTGCCAACAAGCACGTATGTACAGTATTTGATTGTAACTAATTAGCTACACAATATTTAATCAATAAAATGGTCGTCAAGCGTTTACAGAAAAGAGGCAAAGATGCTAGGCAACCTATTCCAAAAAGTTTTACCGACCACAGCAAAGCATTTATAGGCTGCACCGTAGAAGTTCGGACTGAGTACACGACCAGGTCGGAGTGAAGAAATCCAAGGCAGGAAATGGATTAAACCGATACACATATCTCCCTGAGATGAGATAGAGCACAGTTCGGCATAATCAATTATTCATAAGCTTTAAGCTCTTACACCTTGTGTATCGGGAAAAGTCTTGGTCTTGAGCTTGAGCTGCAGAGCCTTGGCTTTCGTCTTTAGGTTTCAGGTCTTGACAACAAGACTGGATATATGCCCAAACATGCATCAGATCAGGCGTGCAGCAGCGCTTAATACAGGCTCGCCGACAGAACAGATTAGAGCCAGAAAAATAAAACGGAACTCAACGTACACGCGTCGAAGTGTAAACCATATTCCAGGAGTATAATGGCATTAAGGGAACACTTCTTGTGTAGCTTTAAATACAATACCTACCATCGAATAAGCTAAATAGTGTCCCTAATGGCGAGTTATTGCACAAGCTACTTAAACTAATTATTCCTAGCATTAAAATCGAACCTCGTTTTCTTTCGTTAGGTCGGGAGCACCTCTGATGAGTCTCCCATTTGAAGAGGTGCTATATAAATCCGTCATATGAATTATTATAGACCTAAACTTACATTGAATTACTTACGAAAGTATTATTATAGTCCTATGAAATGCTCACTACAGTCTTTATTCACTATAATTTATGCATTTTGGTTTCTACGACAGCACATCCTGATACAACGAAAGAAACTCTAGAAACGTCAACAACCACTAGCTACCAAACAACGACTCTATCAACGCATTTACCAACAGGTGAATAATAACAAAACTCTGTTCGAATTTACTGATTAATCTAGAACAGGTAGTACGTAGGTAGCTTCTGTTTAAATCATAGTTGTTAAAAACGGTCAAATCAAAATAAAACACGGAAAAAAACTCGTTTTATTCAAAAAATAAAAAACCGAAAATAACGAGAAAAAAACGGAAAAGAAAATAATTTGACTTTGCTACATCTTTTACTGCATTTTAAAATGAAAAACCTTGTCTACACAATTTAATTTTAATCAGCAAATAACATAACTTTATTAGTAAATACTAAGTAGGCCTAACAGTGATCTACAACAATTATTTTCTTTTTCATAAGTTTGGTTTAAAAAGAAATTGAGAAATTAAACATAATCTTTTCAAATTTAAATTGTATACATAAGTCCACATGAGTCCATGCTGACATAAGCAATTAAAAACTAAACTTGGTAAGTATAGAGTGTAGGCTACTTAATTAAAAATTGTAGGTCTAGACCTACTTACAATTCTGACTTATATAAAAACTTAATATGGAGTAATATCCGTCACTTATCAGTCAATCAGAGATCACTGAGTACAAGGACAACATTTAGCATTTTGGATAACTTAGAAATTCAAATAACTGTTATAAATTTTTTTTCTGTAGGCCTACTGTGCTGTTTATTTCTCTGATGACACTAAATAGTGACGTAAATTAGATGAATCCTTGAACGGACGGAGACAACGTAGGGGATATTAGACAAAAATAAAATGAAACAAATAGTAACAGACAGTAAATAAATAAATAAATAAAGTTACATAAAGAAATTAAAAACGGAAAAAAACGTGGGGAGAAATAAAAAACGAAAAAAACGACGTTTTTTGGAAAAAAATAAAAAAACGAAAAAAACGTTTTTTACAACTATGGTTTAAATCCGCTTTGTCATAGTGAGGATGATTAACGTCACGATCCTCTGTTTCAGAGGTTTGAGCTGGCAACTCCCGAAAAGAACGCGGGCTTAGTTTATTGGGGAACGGTGTCCGATTGAGTATAGAGCGATTGGCCTTGCAACGCGAAGTGTATACAGGTTCGAGCCTTCACTCAGGCGGTTAATTACTATGTTGGGGCCTTCATCAAGGCCTTCACTCACAACTGATTTGCGCCTTCGATGTTCTTTTCGCTAGTCAAATTGAGGCTCTCTCCCAAGATCTTCATCTCTGGATGTCTTCTAATCGACTCTCCCTAAATTCTTCTAAAACCCAGCTAATTTGGTCTGGAACTCCTCAGCAGCTCAAAAAACTTGACTATGCATTACTCTCTGAAAGGTTTCCTAGTTTTACCTTTTCGTCTAGTGTCCGAGACCTGGGTGTTACTCTAGACAGTACTCTAACTTTTACTGAACACATTGCCAAGCTTACTCGTTCTTCCTACTTCCAACTAAGGCGTCTCAGGGCTATTCGCAAATCTGTTTCATCTTCGACCTTTACCTCAATATTATTATCCACGCTTTCGTCTGCTCTCGAATAGACTACTGTAATTCTCACCTTGTTGGTCTCCCTAAGGTTCGCCTATCTCCTCTACAGTCAGTACTTAATGCTGCTGCTAGACTGATTGCTCGTCTTCCTCGATTCTCTCACATCTCTACATTCATGGTTGAAGAACTTCACTGGCTCCCTCTATCTGTCCGAATACAATTCAAGGTTCTTATTTTAGTCCTTAAGTCTCATTTGGGTCTTGCTAGGGGCCGAAGTACCTTTGCGATCTCATGCTTCGCCCACTCTCTGCCACTTCGCTGCGTCCTCTTCGATCCTCTGATCGGCTTGACCTTTTTGTGCCCCGTGTCAGGACTGCGATGGCTCACTCCAGATCCTTCGCCTGCATAGGTCCTTCTCTGTGGAATGGACTTCCTCCACCGGTTCGCTCTGCAATCCTTTCTGGTAGTCTCTCCTCATCTTTTTCTAAACTAAAATCCTGCCTTTTCCCTCGGGTTGCTCGCACTGGGAGCGCTTCTGAAAGGCTTTTGCTGTGAGAAGCGCTATATAAATAGCCAAATACAATACAATACAATACAATACAATACAATACAATACAATACAATACAATATGGTCTTGTGGGTTTTTGAACTTTGGAAGGAGGGCAACATCAAAATACTGTATTGTATTACATCATGTTATATTAGTAAATGTCATGGCATAAACATTTGTAACTAAAGTAAGAATCTCATGTCAAAATTACATGTATAATAAATAACCATAAAGCTTTATTAACAATTAAAAGTACGAAATTAAGAAAATCTGGTGAAATTACATTACTCTTTTATATTCATTTCTATAACATTATGATAAAGAACTGTGATTTTAAATATGTGACTATACATTATAGGGTGGAGTGAAAAAAGCGAAAATGAGAAATTCAAAAAGTAATAGCAACCAAAAGTTGTCTTACGGTATGGGGTCAAAAAATGTGAAAAAAGTTTTTTTAAATATTAATGTCTTCCTCTCCCACCAGAGGGCCAAAGTTTCGAAAAATAGCATTTTTTCGAGAAAATTGCAGGTTTTCTTGTAAAATATTTTAATTGAAAACTAATTAAATGTCATTCAATATACCGTTGGATAGAGCTCTTAATAATGAATTAAACGCTGTATTAAATTTCAGAATATGCCAATAATATTTTGTAGAAGTTATTAACTTCTTTCCATTTCCCCTGTTTCGCGACAAGTCCCTAAGTCTGAAAACGGTTAAACACTAATAACTTTTGTATCCTTTGAGATATTTCAATCCATAGTATGTCATTCGATTCAGCTCTGAACCGCCTTTCTAATGGTACATTGTGATGCGGGATTGTTTAACAGTTCACATTTGTTTTACATTTTTTACCGTTTTTTTGCAATTTTTCATTGATTCTGTTGTCATTCCAGCTGAATGCGCACTTTGTCCGATGAATTGAGCGCTAAAAACATTCCATTTTGATCGTGAATAATTGAGAAATGTTGAAGCATAAAAGCTACAATGCCTACTCGTTCGAAAACATTGTTTTCGAAGTTCGGACACAGACAGGAACTACGGCAGACTGTTCTACCCCCATTTGAGAAATGTGTCTCTGTTGAACTGGTCCAATACCTTGTTCTTCACTCTCTAATGCCTCCTCATAAGTCTGTATTTAGGAAATTCCACTCGACGGAATCGCTTATGGTGAGTCTTCTAGCAGATATACTTCACGATGCGGACCGCAGTCATATATTCTACTCTCTCTTTATGACGTCAGTGCCGCTTTTGACACTGTTGATCACACCATCCTCTTAGACCTGCTGTCTAGGTCGTCTGGGATTGTTGACTCTGCTCTTCTTTGGTTCCCATTCATTCCTTACCTTCATGGCCCTGCCGTCACAGCCACTGCTATGGTTGAACATACTCTAGAGGCTTCAGCTGCTCTTGATCGATGGTTATCTGCTAATCGTCTTTGTCCAAACCAAGACAAGACCCAGCATATTTGGCTAGGTAGCCGTGCCAAGCATGCCAAGATTGACAAAGGATACAAAAGTTATTAGTGTTTAACCGTTTTCAGACTTAGCGACGTGTCGCGAACCAGAGATATGGAAAAAAGTTAATAACTTGTACAAATGTGGGCATATTCTGAAAATTAATACATCGTTTTATTCAGTATTAAGAGCTCTATCCAACGGTATTTTTAAAAACTTTTTCACATTTTTTGACCCCATACCATAAGGCAACTTTTGGTTGCTATTACTTTTTGAATTTCTCATTTTCGCTTTTTTCACTCCACCCTACTGTACATGTAGCCTACATGTATTTCTTTAATAATAATTATTTGATTGTAATGTTTGAAAATTCGAAGTAGAATAGAAATAAATTGTTTGATATTTTCTGCAAAGCATTGTATAACTTGCCTGCATAGATATTAATTATAGCTGAGTTATATTATGATGTCAAACAATCAATATAAGTGACATATTGCAAAATACTGTTTAGACGCCTTTAAATTGTGACATTAATTGTATTGTACATAATTTTGAATTGGCGTCAACGGCCTTTGATGTCATATGATGACGGGAAACTATGGAATAAAAAATGTCATGACAAAGATTATTGACGTTGCCCTCCTCCCTTATCCAGAATTCGGACTGTCGCAACCTGAGCATACGGCAGCGGAGAAGTTTTCTAGAATAGATAGGATCAAGAATTCAATTTACTATAATAATGTAGACCCCACTTATCACTAGTACATATCATGAAAAACACTCTGAAGTCTTAATGCGTTTGAATTCAGATATCACGTTCACTACTCGCGTTGCAGTTGAAGATGTGTAAAAGTAAGCAGGAGGTTAATTCCTTACGACCAATAACATTATTGGTCGTGGGGAATTAACTGGGATGTTTTTCCGGCATCTGCCTTTCCATCAGTATCTAACAGACGGCGCTTACATGTGTGTGCGTTAAGAACTAATTAAATATTGCATTGAATTATATTGGTTAAAATGATAACGCCTTTTTCAGAATAAATAGATTTTGCGGTTGATACCTTGTGGATTAGATACAGGCGCGATAAAATTAAAAAATCACATTTATTCTGAAAAAGGCGTTATCATTTTAACCAATATAATTCAATGCAATGCTGTACATCTGTCCTTAAACTCGAAATGACATTTCCTTTGCAAATTGCTGAATATAATGTCACCCTAATATCAAATGTATATTTTTGCATTTACACAATTAAAAGTAAAATTTTTCCATCAAAATTGAAAGAGAATTTAAAAAAAAATGTTTTCTGGACAATAATGAATTTTGGGGTTGGTCCACTCTTGCATAACACCATCCAGGTATCCGGACGATTGGTTATAGGACGATTGGTCATAGGACGATTGGTCATAGGACGATTGGTCATACGGACGATTGGACATACGGACGATTGGTCATAGGACGATTGGTCATATGCCGCTATTAAACCGACATAATTCGTTGTAGTCATGGACATTCTTAGTTTTAACTTAACGCACCGGAGCATACATCGTTTTAGCCCTATGACGCACACCTGGGGTCAATTTGACCCCATCGATGGAATTTACTTGAATAGCTGCGTTGATACAAATAGTAAAAATCTTAAATAATTCAAATTCCTCAGCAATTCATCCCTCTAAATACAGGGAAAAATTCGAAGAGTTTGGAATTCTGGGTACAATGATAGAAAAATAAGAATGACACTCGGGCATATTTAGCACACCTGGGGTCAATCTGACCCCAGGCTGTAACATTGACTATGACATAAACCAGGCTACGTTACATACACAAAATACACACATACATACATACATACATAAACACATGTATACATACATACATATATAAATACATACATACAAGCATACATACATACAAGCATACATACATACATATATACATCCATCAATACACACATATATATACATACAAATATATCCCTACATATATAGGCTACATACACATGCATATACACACATAGAAAATATATACATGAATGCATACATACATACATGCATACATACATACATACACACTCATATATAAATACATACCAATATACATCCATACATACCTGTTCATGCGTATATGTATATATACACACATACATACAAATATATACATGCATGCATGCATACATACATACATACATATATACATACATACGTACATACATACAAATATACATGCATACATCCATCCCACCATACATAGATTCAGCCCTGCATGCATGCGCACATTCATGCATACATATGTACATACATATATACATACATACATACATACATAAATTCATACATACATACATGCATGCATACATACATACATAATCTGGTTAGATAAGTTTGTTTTTTTCTTTGTACCGTTTTGATTGTATAGTTTCTTTGGTGCACGCTCTGTTCACATGAATCATGATGACAAACCCACTCCCCAAATTACCAAGGTAGGGTCAGAACAGACCTATTTCCACACTACAGATGTAACAGATCAATGTATGGCCCCTATCCTCAGACCTTATGACCAACTAAATACTCCTAATAACATGCCTGTCCTAAACATAAGTAGTAATTCTAATAAGGTGCTAGATAGGGTGACGAATAACGACTTATATAAGGTTGAACACCTTAATAACTCTCCAGCTAGTTTCCTTGAAGTGCTAACTGATGAAGATGTCAACCGCCCTCTCTTAAATTGTCCAGACATAGACCCAGACTGCAACTATTTCAATGACCTAACCTATAATACCACTTACTCCACCTTACCTTCTGACTCGACCCAATTCACCCAATCACCTACACTATCAGTAATGCACCTGAATTGCCGCAGTATACTAAATAAATTGAATGAAATCAAAGATCTGCTGACACTTATACCTGTAACTGTCCTGGCCTTTACGGAGACGTGGCTAACGGATAACCAAGATGATCTAATCAATATACCAGGCTATCATTTCTTGAGCAAACCTAGATGTAAAAGTAGGGGTGGCGGTATAGCATTTCTAATAAAGCATGAAACCCCATTTGAAGTCCTTGGGAATGTAGTGGAAGCCTCCTCCCTCTGCTCATTTGAAGGTCTATTTATTCGTTTACCCCATAAGCAAGGTTCATCAATAATGGGTGTCATATACAGACCCCCTGGTCACAACCTAGACGATTTTACGGTAGAAATAGACCACATATTATCCAAAATAAAGAATAAATCAAAAGAGTTATTTTTAATAGGTGACTTCAACTCGGACCTGTTAAAAGTTAATCACCACAAACCAACTGAGGGCCTGTACAATTGTATGTTAGCTCACAATCTTCTCCCAATAATTACCAATCCAACTAGAATAACGGAGTACTCCTCAACTCTAATAGATAACATCTATACTAATGCCTGGCATAAATTGATTGAATCCACAATTATTATTACTGACATATCAGACCACCTTCCTATCTTAGCCCAATTTGAACAGGAGATAGTGCACTCTAACAAACCACTACTCCGTTCATTTAGGAAAACCACCCCAGAATCCATTACTGCTTTCCAAAATTCTATCTCAAAAATAAATTGGTCACCAGTACTTGATGCCTGCCATAGCTTAGATACAAACAGGGCATACGATACTTTTCTGTATGAATATAAACAGAAATATGAATTAGCATTCCCAATTTGCCAAAAGAAACCTTCTAGAAGGAACTCGCCAAAAAATCCCTGGATGTCCCAAGGCTTACTTAAGTCCTGTAAGAAAAAATCCAAATTATACAAAAAATTTATCAAAAACCCAACTATCCAGAACAAGAAGGCTTTTATTTCATATAGGAACAAATTCAAAGCAATTAGGGTACAGGCTGAAAAGAATTACTATGCAGCAGAATTCTGTAGACAGAGCAACAACCTTAAGGAAACTTGGAAAATCCTGAAACATTTAATTGGTAAATCCAATGATGAAGATAGGGATATTAAATCATTAAAGATAAATGGTCTTGCCTCCACAGACCCAATAAAAATTGCGACCGAATTCAATAACTACTTTACTAATATTGCCCATTCCCTAGCAATAAATATCCCAAACTCAACTTCTAACATTGAAAAATATATGCCTCCCTCGAAAGTAGACTCCTTTGGCCTTACTGAAATAACTAATGACGAATTAATGCAACTAAGTTATACAATCCATCCTTCCCATGCAAAAGGAGTTGATGACATTGATCCAACTATAGCCTTAACAAGCCTTCCTAATATAATACAACCACTAACTGAAATTATTAACTGCTCTTTTAAAACTGGCCTATTTCCTCAAGCTCTAAAAATAGCAAAGGTGGTACCAATCTTTAAAAAAGGACCAAGAGATGAGGCTTCTAACTACCGACCCATATCTGTCCTTCCTTTCTTCTCAAAATTTTTTGAAAAGGCCATGCACGTAAGACTTAATAATTATATAACCAAATTTGATATTCTCTTTACCTCCCAACATGGATTCCAATCTGGCCATTCAACATTCATGCCACTTCTAAGTATGCAAGATAAAATTTCTGCTGCAATGGACAAAAATGAATTCTCCATAGGTATATTCCTAGACCTGGCCAAAGCCTTTGATACTATTGATCATGGTATTTTACTAAAAAAATTATCTTTTTATGGAATTCGCAACACCCAGCTAAACTGGTTCAAAAGTTACCTTGATAATAGAATGCAATTAGTGAGCTGCAACGGTACTAAGTCTCCCTTGAAACTAATTAAATATGGTGTACCTCAAGGCTCCATCCTTGGTCCTTTATTATTTATCTTATACATAAATGACCTACCTAATGTCTCTCCTGATCTATTTTTTATATTATTTGCTGACGATACTAATATTTTTAACTCTCACTCCTCAATAGAAACACTAATTAATCATACCAACTCTGAACTGAGTAAAGTAGCTGATTGGTTCCAACTGAATAAGCTAACCCTCAACTTAGATAAAACTAACTTTATTATTTTTAGATCATATAAAAAATCGCTTCCTAACTCATATACAAACTTATGTATTATGGGCACCCATATTACTCAAGTTCAGTCCTCTAAGTTCCTTGGGGTGTATGTGGATCAGCACCTATCCTGGAAAGATCATATATTTAATATCTCTATAAAAATTGCTAAAAACCTGGGAATACTTACACGTATATCCAGAATCCTCCCATCACAGACTCGAATCACTCTCTACTACACTCTTATACATCCATACATAACTTACTGTAATATAGTCTGGGCATCAGCATATAAGTCCAACCTCTCTAGACTAGTTGTCCTCCAAAAACGGGCAGTCAGATTTATTGCACAACTCCCATATGGAGCCCATACGATAACTGAATTCCTGAGACTGAAGATATTAAAACCTGACCAGATAAGGCAGGTCCAAATTGGCATATTCATGTATAGATATACTCATAACCAATTACCCTCAACCTATAGGAATTATTTTCAATCTAACACTGATAATCATGATCGCTCGAGGAACTTCAAGCCATATTACATCCCGTTTGCTCGTACCAATAATAGACTAGTATCAATAAAATGTGCAGGTCCAAGAGCATGGAACAGTATTCCTCCCGATATTCGTTCTACTACCTTCCCTCCAGCTGTTTAAACGTAAACTTTCTACCCACATCCAACGAGGAACCTAACACACTCATAAGAGGGGATGACCTGGTCACCGTAAAGGGAGTGTGCACTGTGCAAGCTATGTCATCATATGTGCTTAATCTCTAATTTTTCTTAGTTTTCTTTAATTTTCTTTAATTTCTAATTGTTTAGTTAAGATAGTTAAGAATATGTTGCCTAGTTTGTGAATTATTATAGTCGGCCGTAATGCTTTCTGTTAACTAATTTGTCTCAGGTGGCCCTGGCTTGCGGGACCTTCGGCCCCTTTTGGGTCTCCTGGGCATACCGACTAATCTCGAAAACAGTTTATGTACTTACGACCTGTATTTTAAGTTAGTTGCTGAATAAAATATGTTATGTTATGTTATGTTATGTTATGTTATACATACATACATACATATATACATACATAAATACAAATATACATGCATATACATCCATCCCACCATACATAGATTCATCCCTGCATGCAAACGCACATACGTACATACATACATATGTACATACATATATACATACATACATACATACATACATTCATACATACATTCATACATCCATCCCACCATACATAGATTCATCCCTGCATGCATACGCATATACGTACATACATACATACATGCATACATACATACATATGTACATACATATATACATACATACATACATACATTCATACATGCATACATGCATACATACATACATACATACATACATACATACTTATCTCAGACATCACAAGAACTTCATTTCAAGCATTAGAACGATCACTGTGGTGTCGAGTACTTAGGTTACAAAAAAAATTTGTTGTTTCGTACATTGAATCTAACATTGTATCATGATTCAAACATTTTCCGTAAGTGCACGCACTCTGTCCAACCTAAACTTGGAGCATTCATTTCGAATTTCTATTAAAATGGCATAAAATCCACCCGTGTTGTCGGTGGGGTCAATTTGACCCCAGGTGTGCTAAATGTGTTGGCCAGGAAGGTGTGCGTTAGACAAATACAATCAATGCCAAGCAAGGCACTTATTATGGTAATACTTACAGGGATCAACTCACTTCAAAGAACTTAACGTTTGGTCGAAATAATACACGTTTTACCCGTATGTAACTCAAGTATGAAAGGCATCAATTAGGGACATTGATCGTTTTCAGACAAATACAATCAGTGCCAATCAAGAAACTTATTAAGATAATTACATGCAGGCTTTAACTCACTTCAAAGAACTTAACATTCACTAGATAAACGCACATCAAAGTCCAACGCACTTCAAAGAATGGAGATTGATTCCGAAGAAATAAACGTTTCACCCGCATCTTACTCAGGTATAAAAGGCAATGAAACCAACGCAAGACATTCATTTGCAGTGAAAGAGTCAAGTTTTGCTATGGATATGGCATCTCTAAGCGACGAAAGTCAAATCTGTTGACGTTCTAGACTGTTACGTATTGTTCGTATTTTGTATTACGTATTTCACAGTAAAATGATCCAGTAAATAGTTTTCATGTTTTAAAAACTTCTTTGTTTTAGCCTTCGATAGCCTTCGATAGTCCCATCGCCGATAGGACCTATGACCGGTAGGCCCTATGACCAATAGTCCGTATGACCAATCGTCCGTATGACCAATAGTCCTATGACCAATCGTCCTATGACCAATCGTCCTAGAACCCGAAGATAGGCAGGAGCGAAACCTAGTAAGCAGCGCCAGACTAGGGCAGCTGTTCTGTACGCAATCCGGTACTCAGAGGGGAGCCAGTGGAGAACGTCGAGCATGTATCCAGAGACATGGCCATATTATAGCACGTTTTAGCGAAACTATAAGAAAGCGGCCTCTGTTGATTAGCCGTAATGGATATAGATACACTTGTAGACGAAATGTCGGTAGAAGAAGGTCTGTAGACGAAGTGTCGTAGACGAAAAGTTTGTAGACGAGTTGTCGCGGAACCCAAGTTAACTAAGCTCTTGGTCGAGCGTCACCCCAAGGTCACGAACAGTAAGTGAAAGAGTGACACGAGGGAAGGTCTCAGCCAACAGTTGCATGTCTACACCGGCCAGCTGTCGGCGACTGCCAAACCATTCCTGCTAATAAGTGAAAACTCAGGCCTACATATAAGGTAGTTTTGACTCGTAGTGTTCGCTTTGCAAGGCAAAAGCCCAAGCAACCGTCTCAAGTGTCAATTAAGCAGGGCCGTAGCGAGGCATGTGCCAACGGTGCCACGGCACAGGGCGCAACTCAAGAGGGGGCGCACATTTTGAGACGGAACGGAGCGATTTCATTACTAATTACTTGATCTTGAACTAAGAAATATTCATTATAAATGAAATAAATGTACTAAAATTAAATAATACCAATGTAACTAATCTGACATAGACCGAAATGGGCGCAGAAGCCAAATAGAGCGAACTGCCGTGATTGGTGGAAATTTACGCGGGGAAAAGGGGGCTTGCGATACCGCGGTGTGATTGGTGGAAAAGCGAGCGAAAGAACGCGGTTCTTGAGGCGCGTAGATTAGCCTTTAGAACGAGGCGAGGTGAGGTACTGAGAAGGGGCTTTTAGATGATTTTGCATGTACCGTCCCTACCAACTGAAAAAATGTATTGCTACTGAATGAACGTTAGCTAATTCGATCCCGATTAAACTGTAACTTTGGAAAAGACAGCTAACTTAATCAAACGGGCTGATAAATATAATTTTCGCGTAATTGGATGTGGAAACCGTTATCCGGCATATCCCGTGAATTTATTTAAATTAAACTGAAGCCTAATCAGAACTAGGAAAATGGTGGATGTTAAGTACCAGCTAATGCAGAGCTAGATGATTTAATCCAGGAAATTATACAGCGGCAAGAATAACAGGTTGAAGTGCTAAGGAGTATAAGCTAGTCAGCGCTAATACAGGGAGTGAACCCCAGACCAATAGAAAAAGTACTGTTGTAGAGACGAGGAGCCCAATCAGAGAGGCCACTTTTCTGTCGCCCCCAAAGCCGGTCGTAGGCTCTAAGCTCGGCCTAGTATCTGAAGAGCTGAAAGACATAGCCTCTAGTGGCGCTATACAAGTCACCGTTTGGACGAGGTCCCTTAGGCCTACTTCATAAACCCCGTGTTGATTGCACGATGCTTCATAAGCCCGGTGTTGATTATCACCCATGGCTTATGGTGGGGAATTGAAACCGGGGGAAGTCGAATTCTTTCCTCATGGAACTTGCCCAAACATCCCTGTCCTCAAGGTCCCTTCAACAGCGAAATAAATCTGAAGTGACTAAAATGGAATGTTTAAAGAAGCACAGAAACTTCGTTTCTATTTTCTTCAAAAGACAAAGCCTATTATATTCGAGATAACAAATCTGGTCGTTATTGGTTAAAAGTTGATCTTTGAGGGGTGGGGCGCTAGATTTACGCTTGGCACAGGGCGCTAGATTTACGCTTGGCACAGGGCGCAATTATAGCTTGCTACGGCCCTGCAATTAAGTACAGCATGATGAAAGACTTTGAGATATTTAGCAACAAACCAAAGTCAAATTTCGTTACTGAAGACTATGAAAGTGTAACAGAACTCTTTCATGTTGCAACAACCGCAACAGTCGTAGGCTTAGAAAATCCAATGGCTATTCGTAATTATTTATACAGAGTATAGAGTAATTGGCTGTTGTTTGCGTTTGCGATGTTGGCTAATATGATAATAGGTATTAGTGGACCATAATATTTGTTTATTTTCAGTTTCCGGCTCAATTACTCTGATCAAATATGATCATACGTAAAAGAGGCTTATAAAAATTATTATGATCTAATAATACGACCATAAGTTTTAGAGGTTTGCAATTTTTCTGAATATTTCAGCTTGTAGTGGAAGTACCGGTACTTTAGTGCAACAGAACGTCAACGGATCGGCCTTCTTCAGGAAATCTTGGCTCCAGTTCAAGAACGGATTTGGCGATCCAGCGAGCGACTATTGGATTGGAAATGAAAAACTGCATCAGCTGACGAACGCCTTGTGCAGCTGTTCACTACACATCGACATGTTATACAAGAGATCGTCCACCGTACCACCAGAATGGTATAACGCAGATTATTCTTCATTCTATATCAACAATGAGGCGGATGGCTATCGACTGATGCTGGGACCGTTTACATCGGGCAATGCTACAGACGCTCTCGGCGGACAGAATTTCAAACTATTCTCCACTTCCGACATAGACAATTCAGGATCAAACTGCGGAACATTGTTTGGCGTTGGCTGGTGGTATGGTACGACTTCATTCAACTGCCAATTTAAACCATGTGGTGGGTCCAATCTAAACGCAGAAGTGGCGTGCTTCTCTTGGTCCAATCTCGGAAAATTGCTGTCGAGTAAAATCTATGCAATTTGCAATTATTAAGAATCCATAAGCGAGCCAAAAGAGTCATGTGTCGAACCGACCGATATTCCAAACTGCTCATCATCTCTTCAACGATTTAGCAAACCCTAGGCTCCTCCATCTGTATTTCACTCATTTTCAGATTATCTCAAGTCCTCTCCCGCAATCCATTCAAGAATTCCTACCCTCGTCCATCCAATCATCCACCTTCCAAGCATTCTCGTTTTGAACGAAAACCGTTTGTTCACCCTCTCTTATCTGGTCGATCAGGCCATCGGGCTCGGATCTTCACTTGACGTCTCCGGACAACCCATCTGACACGACGCAACTCTCGTGAATAAGCTGGTGCTTGTGCTTAGCTTTAGAGTAGCCTAGTGCTTTAGAAATTTAAAGTTGACGATTAAGATCACGATCTATGCCTTCTCATTTCCCTCAACTTAATTATAGCCCACCGTAGCATCTCGTATGTCTCCCGGGAAACTGACTTTGTCTTCACGAAGCATCTTTGGACAACCAATCTGACTCGACGCAGCGTTCCTGAATATTTTAGTGTCCTGCAATTAACTGTCGAATAGCGCTACCTATTCTCGAATTTGGCGATTACGATTACCTTTGTACCTAGGGATAGATATTGGATTAAATGCACATAATATATGTTAGAATGTTTTTGCAGCGTGTTGTTTCTTATCAATAATTATTTATTATTAGTTGTTGATAGAACTACAGTTTTGCTCGGTAATGTTTTATTCGTGTACATGTGGCCTTGTGACTGCTTGGCATATTATACTATATTATGTATATGTCTATTGATTTTGTCCAATTCAAGGTAAGGTCAACGGTTTAGCATAAGGGAACAAATCTGAGGCAAGGTAATTTGAAGTCCACATGACGCCACAATTCTATCGATAAACACTAAATTGACTAAAATATACAATTACTAGGACACACATTAGGTGTGCCATTAAGGAATAAAGCTGATGTTAGTGGACAATGGTGAGTACTATGCAAATTGTTCCTAACAACGTTAACGGCCTTTGATAACATAGTTATTATTATGTGACAGACAGGTCTGCTGCTCTGAGAATGCTGTATCTCTGTTTTTTTCCTTTTCTGTGCTGCCATATTTCGTGAATAAAGATTGATGTGTAAGATTATGGCGAAGGTCACGAATTGTATTGTATTGTATTGTATTTAAACATTTATAAAGCGCCTCTCACAGTGAACACCAATCAGAGGCGCTCCCAGTGCGAAAGTCCTCGAGAATATAAACAAGTTTTGAGGTAGCGAAAAGATGTAGCAGGACCACCGGATAGTATGGTAGAGCGAATAAAGGGGGAAGTTGATTCCATAGCGAATACGCATGAAACTGGTGCGCAAGAGGTTGGATATGTGATTTGAAATGAGAGATGTCGGTCAAAAGATGATGCCATGATCACGTGACGGTAGTTCAGAGGTGAAAATGATAGAGGAAGAATTAATTGATGGTGGATCGTAGAGTCGGAAGATTTGCTTCATTTAATCTGGAAAATTAAATTGTGATGTTAATGTACACGTTTCAAAACACCGCTGTCCGTTTGAATGGGCGCAACGTACACTTAACTTCCGCTCCCGCAACTATCTTTTGTTTCCCCAGCAAACATCCCTGTCCTCAAGGTCCCTTCAACAGCGAAATAAATCTGAAGTGACTAAAATGGAATGTTTAAAGAAGCAAAGAAACTTCGTTTCTATTTTCTTCAAAAGACAAAGCCTATTATATTCGAGATAACAAATCTGGTCGTTATTGGTTAAAAGTTGATCTTTGAGGGGTGGGGCGCTAGATTTACGCTTGGCACAGGGCGCTAGATTTACGCTTGGCACAGGGCGCAATTATAGCTTGCTACGGCCCTGCAATTAAGTACAGCATGATGAAAGACTTTGAGATATTTAGCAACAAACCAAAGTCAAATTTCGTTACTGAAGACTATGAAAGTGTAACAGAACTCTTTCATGTTGCAACAACCGCAACAGTCGTAGGCTTAGAAAATCCAATGGCTATTCGTAATTATTTATACAGAGTATAGAGTAATTGGCTGTTGTTTGCGTTTGCGATGTTGGCTAATATGATAATAGGTATTAGTGGACCATAATATTTGTTTATTTTCAGTTTCCGGCTCAATTACTCTGATCAAATATGATCATACGTAAAAGAGGCTTATAAAAATTATTATGATCTAATAATACGACCATAAGTTTTAGAGGTTTGCAATTTTTCTGAATATTTCAGCTTGTAGTGGAAGTACCGGTACTTTAGTGCAACAGAACGTCAACGGATCGGCCTTCTTCAGGAAATCTTGGCTCCAGTTCAAGAACGGATTTGGCGATCCAGCGAGCGACTATTGGATTGGAAATGAAAAACTGCATCAGCTGACGAACGCCTTGTGCAGCTGTTCACTACACATCGACATGTTATACAAGAGATCGTCCACCGTACCACCAGAATGGTATAACGCAGATTATTCTTCATTCTATATCAACAATGAGGCGGATGGCTATCGACTGATGCTGGGACCGTTTACATCGGGCAATGCTACAGACGCTCTCGGCGGACAGAATTTCAAACTATTCTCCACTTCCGACATAGACAATTCAGGATCAAACTGCGGAACATTGTTTGGCGTTGGCTGGTGGTATGGTACGACTTCATTCAACTGCCAATTTAAACCATGTGGTGGGTCCAATCTAAACGCAGAAGTGGCGTGCTTCTCTTGGTCCAATCTCGGAAAATTGCTGTCGAGTAAAATCTATGCAATTTGCAATTATTAAGAATCCATAAGCGAGCCAAAAGAGTCATGTGTCGAACCGACCGATATTCCAAACTGCTCATCATCTCTTCAACGATTTAGCAAACCCTAGGCTCCTCCATCTGTATTTCACTCATTTTCAGATTATCTCAAGTCCTCTCCCGCAATCCATTCAAGAATTCCTACCCTCGTCCATCCAATCATCCACCTTCCAAGCATTCTCGTTTTGAACGAAAACCGTTTGTTCACCCTCTCTTATCTGGTCGATCAGGCCATCGGGCTCGGATCTTCACTTGACGTCTCCGGACAACCCATCTGACACGACGCAACTCTCGTGAATAAGCTGGTGCTTGTGCTTAGCTTTAGAGTAGCCTAGTGCTTTAGAAATTTAAAGTTGACGATTAAGATCACGATCTATGCCTTCTCATTTCCCTCAACTTAATTATAGCCCACCGTAGCATCTCGTATGTCTCCCGGGAAACTGACTTTGTCTTCACGAAGCATCTTTGGACAACCAATCTGACTCGACGCAGCGTTCCTGAATATTTTAGTGTCCTGCAATTAACTGTCGAATAGCGCTACCTATTCTCGAATTTGGCGATTACGATTACCTTTGTACCTAGGGATAGATATTGGATTAAATGCACATAATATATGTTAGAATGTTTTTGCAGCGTGTTGTTTCTTATCAATAATTATTTATTATTAGTTGTTGATAGAACTACAGTTTTGCTCGGTAATGTTTTATTCGTGTACATGTGGCCTTGTGACTGCTTGGCATATTATACTATATTATGTATATGTCTATTGATTTTGTCCAATTCAAGGTAAGGTCAACGGTTTAGCATAAGGGAACAAATCTGAGGCAAGGTAATTTGAAGTCCACATGACGCCACAATTCTATCGATAAACACTAAATTGACTAAAATATACAATTACTAGGACACACATTAGGTGTGCCATTAAGGAATAAAGCTGATGTTAGTGGACAATGGTGAGTACTATGCAAATTGTTCCTAACAACGTTAACGGCCTTTGATAACATAGTTATTATTATGTGACAGACAGGTCTGCTGCTCTGAGAATGCTGTATCTCTGTTTTTTTCCTTTTCTGTGCTGCCATATTTCGTGAATAAAGATTGATGTGTAAGATTATGGCGAAGGTCACGAATTGTATTGTATTGTATTGTATTTAAACATTTATAAAGCGCCTCTCACAGTGAACACCAATCAGAGGCGCTCCCAGTGCGAAAGTCCTCGAGAATATAAACAAGTTTTGAGGTAGCGAAAAGATGTAGCAGGACCACCGGATAGTATGGTAGAGCGAATAAAGGGGGAAGTTGATTCCATAGCGAATACGCATGAAACTGGTGCGCAAGAGGTTGGATATGTGATTTGAAATGAGAGATGTCGGTCAAAAGATGATGCCATGATCACGTGACGGTAGTTCAGAGGTGAAAATGATAGAGGAAGAATTAATTGATGGTGGATCGTAGAGTCGGAAGATTTGCTTCATTTAATCTGGAAAATTAAATTGTGATGTTAATGTACACGTTTCAAAACACCGCTGTCCGTTTGAATGGGCGCAACGTACACTTAACTTCCGCTCCCGCAACTATCTTTTGTTTCCCCAGAAGAAAGATTATGAAACTGTATCCCGTGTGCTATTGAAAGCATATTACTCAGATTGTCCCTCAAATGATTACCTGAACAACCAATGACGTCACACATCACTGGTCTTGTGAGGAGCAGCTTGGCAATCTTGAGAGAGATGAGGTCTGTTTCTCGGTCTCCCACACAGGACGCGACTCGCCATCTTGTGCAAAGTTTAATTCTGAGGCTAATCGATTACTGCAATTTCGCCTTTGCTCGCTGTGGCGAACAGCGTAATATCATTCGGCTTCAGGCGGTCATCAACGCTGCTCCTCTGGTCACGAAATGCATGAACCAAGTACACAAGATCTCTATCGTTGGTCCAACAACGTGGAATGACTTACCATCCTTCCTTCGCCTATCCCCTCGTACTCATTCTACTTCCTTCTATACACAACTGAAGACTTTTCTCTATGCTCGGGCCTGGCTCGGGAGCGCCTCTGAGTAGAAACCTTGCAGAGGCGCTATATAAATTGATTGATTGATTGATTGACAAGAGGTTGGAGATGTGATTTGAAATTAGATGTGGGTCAAAGGTTAGTGTGCACATACTTGACCGTCTGCTATAACTTCAATGCCTTTTAGGACATTTATTACAAACATAATTCTATCATGATTTTTTTTATTATATACAACACAAAAATATCCAATGGAATATTTGCTGTGCAATGATGATTATGGATAATGGCAAAGTGTTTTGGAAAATCATACCTAAAAGGAAGCCTTGCGTACGAACTGTTAACAACTTTACTTTATTAGTCTCATCATGTGAAGACAGTTCATAAATTATGCAGTCTTCTTCCTAGTCTGAAGGTTTTTCCTACGATTGTGTAAATAGCCTACAGTCGATGTTCCGATTTTGGTAGAATAGTTCGCTAGGTGGCGATAGTGGAATAGGAACCTGTGTTATGTATAATAATTTTATTGTTGCATGTCGCCTTACTTTATAATGGATGATTCGGTAGGTGGACGTCTGGGGATATCTATGGAATTGTGTGGTTTTTGGAGAGTGTGTGCCGGTGTTCCCTGGATCATCCTTGTGTTTCGTTGATGGTCTGTTTTATTGTGTTGATGGTATCGTTGCATCTTTGTAGGCACGGGTTGACTATAGTTCAGTTGGTTAGCTGCATCAATACAGATCCGGTAGCTGAAGGTATCGTCAATCTGTTTAGTTGTGTCTTTGAAAGATTCTGTGACTCTGCCTTGAGACTATTATAAAGACAGCAGATTGAGAGCGTGGGGTTCCGTTCATTTAGTGCCCGAGATGGAAGAGGGATAGCTCTTCCAGTTACATTAGATTTTGATATAATAATAGTAATATTAATAATAATAATAATAATAATAATAATAATAATAATAATAATAATAATAATAATAATAATAATAATAATAATAATAATAATAATAATAATAATGATAATAATAATATAATAATAATAAAATAATAATAATAATGATAATAATAATAATAATAATAATAATATTATTATTATTATATTATTATTATTATTATTATTATTATTATTATTTTATTACTATTATTATTATTACTATATTATTATTATTATTATATTATTATTATAATATATTATGTCTCAATAACAATAATAATAATAATAATTATTATTATTATTATTATTATTATTATTATTTATTTTTATTATTATTTAAATACCTAAATTGCGCTAATTTATGAATTCGACATATAACCGCGATAAGGTAAAAAAATTAATGTTTTAAATTGTTTTTGCGAAATATTATAATAATATTAATAATAATAATAATAATAATAATAATAATAATAATAATAATAATAATAATAATAATAATAATGGATGACGGAGGCAACGGGCGACCCCCGCGAGACAACTCATCTGTTCCAGCGATTGTCCGTCTGCATGCAGCGCTTTAACGCCGCGGCCTTTAAGGGCTCCTTTATGCAACACGATGGAGACGAGAACCCGTAAAAACACAATTAAAAAAAATAAAAATAAAAATAATAATAATAATAATAATAATAATAATAATAATAATAATAATAATAATAACGATAACGATAACGATAACAAAAACAATAACAAAAACAATACCAATACCAATAACAAGAACAATAACAATAACAATAGCAATAATAATAATAATAATAATAAACGTCCAACGCTTCAATGCCGTCGCGTTCCGGGGAACCTTTTCGGACAAAACGACTGACAACACCATTCCAGAATAATAATCTTCTCCAGCAGTCTCCGGACTTTTTAGGCCACCTGAGGGATCCTTGATACCTCGGGTAAAAAAAAAATAATAATAATAATAATAATAATAATAATAATAATAATAATAATAATAATAATAATAATAATAGCAACAACAACAACATTAACAACAACAATAACAATAATAATAACTATTATGAAGTTTCCAAGTTGAAGGGCGACTGATAAAGCGCTGGAGCAGATAGTTGGTCTCACGCTGGTCTCATGCTGCAGTCTTGCGTCTTAGTTCTTGGACAGACTCCAGTGACTGGGTGTGCCAGCTTACTGCAGTTTCGACTACAACAGGGGCGAAATGTAATTATGACAACAATAATACTAGCAGCAGTAATAATAATTAAACTAGCAATAATAATAATTAAAATAACGATAATTATATAATTCAATCTTGTTTTACCGCGCTTTTGCCACCGAGCACATAACCGAAGACTAGCCATTACAGATAATGCTTTCCAACAGTTTTGAAATACTGAGTCTTGTATGAATTTGAGGTTATTAAGTAATTTTTGCGCAGAAAGTAAGTCTTGTGTGCAATAATTGTTGAAACCGCTGACCTTCGACCAAATAACTCATTGTGGCTTGGCTGAGAGCATACGCTGCATTATTATAGACGACTGTTACAAACTGGAAAATCGTTGCTACACCTTGTATTCAATGCTTACATGTCGCAACTTGCTACGCTGCACTCCAACCGTCGATTAAAGTCACAGTCTGTATTCGAGCATGTCGTCAGAAGCATTAGCCAGGATGAAAAGTTACTCTATACTCAGTATTGATTGCTTCATTCAGTTTTTTCCAACTCGATAACGCAAAGTGTTCGCAAACAGTCCGTGCCTATGTCTAAGATATGCTTACGAACAAGCATCCTTGTCAAATCAATATATGGGATATACGTAGACCATGTTGGGTATATACAATGTTATACATGATTGTATTATACATGCATAGTTATGAGGTTAGACCTTTCTTTTGTGGATGTCCTTGTCAAATATGGCCGATTGTCATAACGATATTGAAAGCATTGGGCTTGGATACTACGACGCGTGTAAAAGAAGTGGAACAAACTGTTAGTTGCAGAAACGTTCTCGCCGTTGGATAAGCCCTTTGCATCGGTTGACACTTGTAGATAGATATATTAAGACACGAAGCACTGATCTCGGGTTCTCGTTCAGTTTCAAGGCTATAATAGCACGATTATGAAGGGTTTCGGCAAAAAGGGAATGGTTCTCCGCTCATCTATTATTGTCCTGCTGCTGTATTTGACAATAGAAATAATTGCTTCATCGACATCGGCTCCACAGAATTTGAAAACATTTAGAATAAAGACAACACCAGATGGAACGCCGCTGTGTGCAAACGACACCGCGCTTCTGTGGTTTACAATGCCTCACAGTTGAATGAGCCACCTGTTGGAACAGGGTGTGTTCCAGAGAGCGTCCTCTGCGCCTCGAGGTGTAAAATGGACGACGACTGTACTTCCTTCAACTGGAAGACGGACGAAGAGCTGTGTGAATTGTTTTACTACAGTCCAAACAGCTGCGGAGTTGTGCCAATGTGCAACTATTATCAGGTAAATTACCTAAATAATCGATTTATATTTGCACTCATTCATGCATGTATAATTATATGCATACATTAATACATTCATTCCTTCATTCGTATATACATACATATGTACATGTATTGTACATAAATGCACACAAATTGGCATCATGCATAGTTACATACAATTACATACATGCATGCGTACATGTACACTTTCAAACATACATACTGGCAAAAACATATACCTGCACATATTCATGCAAAAGTAGGGCCTACATGCATAGATACTTACAAACATGTTTTTTGTCTCTCGAGGTTGAGCTACATCTAGCAAAAATATTGACACTGAATTCGTGGTCATTCAGTAATTGTTGAAATTGTATTTTTTTGTATTTAACACTTGTTATAGCGCCCCTTCCAGATTCCTATTCAGAAATCGGGTAATTCTATTTTGCGTTTCACATCTACATTAGCGCAACCCTTGGTAAGAAATTCAAGAATGGTCTTGAATGACCCTGAATTTAAGGTAAATATTTTTGCACATATAGCTCTTCTCGAGTGAAACAGAAAAAGGTTTTCAAAATTGGTCTCTTTGTTAATTTGTGTGTGATGAATAGTGTAAATTGAGAATGGACCCAAGTTTCAAGACACGAACATGACAGCCTACAGTCCTGGTAATTTAAAGTCTATGATACAAACGTATGTTCACACAGTCACACACACACACACACACATTTAGATGCAGCGTCTTTAATTGCCTTTCAAAAGTGTTGCACGTGCAAAAATTAATTTAACTCATGTCAGCTTATGCTTATGTATTTATAAAATGTATGGTGCAAAAAACAGCTAATGCAAGAGGATTGCCTGACACGGAAGACCGGGAAGAGAATATTCATGAACGGTTCGAGAGTGATGTGCGGAAGAGCGCACCAGTAGGCCTATCTTCATGTAAAGAGAACAAGCATTATGATTCGTGATACGCCATTCGAGACTGGAACGCAAAAGAACAAAGAAATAAATACATACATACAAATTCACCTACACATATTTGTCGTTTGGTTAAGCTTATTGCTGATATGGGTCGTTTAGCTTAACCACAGTTATGATTCCTTTCCGTGCATTCCATGTTACTGCCCCCAAGCTATCAAACTTATTGCCAATGTTTACCCTGTGTTCGAACTATGTCTGTCCTGAAAGAAGCGCTTCAAAACTCACTATTTCTCATTGACTTACATTCTTCTGATTACATGACTGCTCTTAACATTGCGACTGACTGACTAACCGTGCCTCAGATTCTCATTTCTTTGCGATTTTGATTTTTTGATATTTTTAATATTTTTTTAATAATAGTAACAATAACAATGATCAGAAGGTTAATTATAGCGGCAATAACTATTATAAAAATATTACTAGAAATCCTATTGTTGGATAAATTTATGTTATTAACTTATTATATTTTTCTGCTATTATTTTGCAGTTACCGATTCTGCAGGATGGCTGCAAACAAACACGTATGACATTTTGTATTTAATTGTAGCTAGCCGACTGTCTTGTCTTGATCACGTACTGCGAGCTGCAGCGCGACTTATTGGCCAAATGCCAAAATACATGTATGATCATGTCACCAGGTACATGTTGGAGGTTCTGCATTGCCTTCCTGTCCGACAGCGCATCGAGTATAGAGTTGTCTCTCTGGTCTGGCTACGCCAACTTGGCCTTGCACCAGCCGACCTAACAGACCACTGTCAGCCGGTATCGGGGCTCGGGTTCCTAGATCATGTTACGGTAGCCTACTGATACATTTTATGGCCATTTGAAAACTTACCTTTTTGCCCGGGCTGGAGTTGGGAGCGCTTCTGAATAGTTACCATGAAAGGGCGCTATGTAATTTTTTTTAATTTTTTAATGAATGAATGAATATATATAAATATATAGAAAGGGAGAGAGAGAATATATATTAGGGTGTCCCAAAAAACGAAGTTCTTAGATATCAATGGCCAACCTCTCAAACGTTTTTATTCGCTGTACTGATAACAAATGCAAAGTTGCAGCAAGAGTGAGGTCCTCAAAAAGCCTTTTCAAATATGGGACTTTGACGTAACAGTTGACATTACGTTGAATCAACGGTTTCTCTTAAAAGGATTATTTTAGGTATCAAGTTATGGATTTTGGGAAAGAGGGATTCACATAAAATATTTCAGAAAACCTCCCAGAACACGTAACATAACGTTACGCACCGTGACCTTTGAAGCAGCTGTTTCTATCGCCACAGTCAAAAGTCTTTGTCCAGGCTAGAGTTTTCGAATGCTGTGAAACCGAAGTCTGTTTTGACGCTTTGTGGTAATTAGGGGCCTATACTTCGCGGATCACGTGGCGTCAGTGACTCACAGTGACGATTCAAGTGATGTTTTATAGTCACAAGTCTTAGAATGGTGGTTTTGGTGTCTAGTATAGAATTTATGGCTACAGGAACTCCCGAAGACACATGCTTTCCACTTGCGGTAGTTACACTCTTTGATCCACAATATCAAGTAACAGGTTGATTGGTCTGCAACAGTTCATATGACCTTGTCATAGTACTAAAAGGTTCGACGTACCTACTTTACTGTGAATCACAACGTATAAAGATTAATCTCATTTCAGAGAAAGTTCTTTAAGACCATCACTAAACAAACAACACAATCACAATTCTATTGCTTGGTGTTCACGAGAAACAAATGCCAACCACACCGGTTCAAGTGACGTCATGCAATGATCATACAATGTTGAGTGCACAGTTTTTCGATTTGGTTGCCCCTTAAGCCATTCTAGTATATAGGCCATACTTATTACTTGTAGTTCCTCAGAACCGAAGGTTAAAATAACAGGTAAATGAATCCTGAAATGCAATGGCATGCACTTCTAATATACGAATTATGAAGTCTATTATCACTCTGTTAAGCGTTTTTCGGGACAACTTAAAATATATACAACTAATACACATATATATGTATATAGTTATTTGAAAAGCTAACTACAGTCTTTATATTCTTTATGCATTTAGTTTCTACGACAGCATTTCCTGATACACCGAAAGAAGCTGTGGAAACTTCAACTTCTGCTAACTACCAATCAACGACTGTATCAAACCATTCATCAACAGGTGACAATGATTATTATGACACTGCATCGTTAAACAGAATTATCAATCACTTGCTAATACAACACATTGCAATACAACTGTATTTGATAATGCCCTCCTTCCAAAGTTCAGAAGTGCACACGACCATACACAGCACAACATCGATGGCGCCAAGCAACTATTGTGAGTCAAGGACTTGCTCAAGGTCCCTACGCAGTAATGAACCGCCTGAGTGGAGCCTCGAATCCGTACTCACCGCGTTTCAGGCCAAGCACTCTAACCAAACGCCCACCGTGCCAACTAAGCTCCGCCGTGCCAACTAAGCTCCGCCGCTACCTACGAACGCGTATACCCCTTCTAGATTAATCAGTAAAGAGAGTTCCGACTATCGAAAGAGAGTGCGACTATCGACAATGCTGGTTCACAAAGAATGCTTCAAACACAGCTAAGAGAAAACAGATGAGTCTTAAGGCGGCGAGTTGCAACAATCCTGCTAAGAAGTGGAAGCTCAGGTTCTACTGTAGATACATTTAACGTCCTAAAGCAATTTCGACTCGTAGTGTTCGCTTTGCATGGCAAACGCCCAAATAATCGTCTCAAGTGTTATGTAACAATGATGGAAACCTAAAAATACTAGCAACAAACACAAAAGACAAATTTCGTTACTGATGATTATAACAGTATTACAGAACTCTTTCATTTTTCAGCAACAACATAAAAAATGCGTTTGGTGAATATGATTTTATGTATTGCAGTAGGCCTACATCAGTATTTGTGATTTTTCAGATTGTAGCTCAAGTACTCTGATCTAGTGTGATTATTAGAGACCTATAATAACATGATCTAATAATATAGTCACAAGCATTAGAGGTCTGTAATTTTCCCTAATATTTTCAGTTTGTAGCGAAAGTACTTTAGTGCAACAGAACGTTAACGGATCGGCCTTCTTCAGGAAATCTTGGCTCGCGTTCAAGAATGGATTTGGCTATCCAGCGAGCGACTATTGGATTGGAAATGAAAAGTTGTATCAGCTGACGAACATTTTGTGCAGCTGTTCACTTCACATCGACATGTATTACAAGAGATCCTCCTCCGTACCACCAGAATGGTATTACGCAGATTATTCTTCATTCTCCATCAGCAATGAGGCGGATGGCTATAGATTTATACTGGGGGCGCTTACATCGGGCAATGCAACAGACGCTCTCGGCGGAGTGAATTACAAACAGTTCTCTACTTCTGACATGGACTATTCAGGATCAAACTGCGGAACATTGTTTGGCGTTGGCTGGTGGTATGGTTCATCTTCAATCAACTGCCAATTTAAACCATGTGGTGGGACCAATCTAAACGCAGAAGTGGCGTGCTTCTCTTGGTCCTCGCTCGGGAAGTTGCTGTCGAGTAAAATGTACGCAATTTGCGATATTAAGAATCCTTAAGTTAATTAACAGAGCCTAGACTCAGCAAGAGTCAACATACTAATAGCCTTACTATATTTCCAACTGCGTACGTTCTCTTCAGATACCTCGAACCCTACAACCTATTATTTCTCAGGCAATCAGTTAAAGAATTCCTACCATCATCGATCTAGTCCTCCGCATTCCAACCCATCTCGTCCACAACGAAACCCGGTTTCCTCTGCTTCCCTAGCTAGTCTTTGGACAAAACTTCTGACACGACGCAGATATCCTGCATTTAGCTTTAGAGTAGTGCTTTATAAATGTGGAATATGCGATTACATTAACGAACAAACTCTTTCCTCTATAACACGACTCACCCAATCCGCCTTCTCGTTTCTCTCAACTTAATTAAAACCCGCCGTAGCATCTTCTGTGTCTCCTTCTTTCTCAGGTAGCCCGAGAAACTGATCTTAGTCTTCACAACCAATCTGACTGGACGTAGCGTTCCTGGAGTTAACTGTGTATAGCGCTATTGATTCTCAAGCTTTGCGGTTACGATTATCGTAAGCACCGTTATAGGATTAAATGCACCTATTGATTAACAAAATTATGTCAGCATGTTTTTATTGTGTGTTGTTTCTGATCAAATGGTTGTTGGTAAAACTACAATTATATAACTTGGTGATTTTTGTTTCTGTGCACTTCTAATGTGACTTTGGCATGCGAGCACTATCTTGTGCAAAGCAAGGTAAGGTCGACGGTTTAGCATAAGGGAACAAAGCCAACACAGGGTTGTCTGAGGTCCACATTACGCCACAATATTATGTCGTTAAGCATTAACCTTCAGGCTAACAAGGTTTTTTGTGACATCGGCTACCAAGGGGGTGGATACCACCCACTCGGATTTTGTGTTTAGTTTCACATATCATTCCAAATAATACAGCAGTTGATTCAGCATTCATTACTGAACAACGTGGTATATTTACTTCTAAATTATGTGAATGCACCTCGAAACTACATAATTGTTAACGAGGGAACCGTCCTAATTAGCGATATTTAATATTATTGCGTACATCTTGTAAGATTATAATTATTATATAAGATTATGTGTGCTTTGAAACTGATCTATGTATTCAAGAACATTATAAATATAATGAGGCTTCATTTGCAACAATAGCCTACACACTAGTCCATAGTCTGTGATAGGTGCGTCGAAATCTAAAGGCATACAGATGTCAACATGAAACAAGACTTTACGTTATTGTTCACGGCAGTCAAATATGTCGGTGGTCCTTGCAGTTATTGCAAGTTATTCCCGTTGTTTTGTGCGAATGCTTCCTGCAAACAGGAGTCTCACTTCATCTTCAGTATCTGTTTCAGCTAATATAAGTTCTAAATCTGTAGTTGTTGCCAAACGTTTTCGTAGGAATATCGGTTTACGTTGTGATGCTACATTCAGCCATTTTCAGACAGAAAACGCGTATTATTATTTATTTCGATCACGTCCAGTTTTCGAAAAACAAATAAGTAAGCAAGCAAATGAAGCCGTGCATTCCCTCTAAAGAATGGCATATTTGCTTCTCTTCCAGGATAAATAATGAATACGCTATAGTCGAAAAACTTAGGAGTGGTATACACCACTCCCCTAGTACCTCGGCTATATCGGGTATGACTTAACTTTTGAATGGCGTTGGATACCACCATGATGTTTACCTCAAAATGTGCGCAAATGAACCAACTACAGCTACTTAAAATGTCAAAATTATATTCCATATGGAACAAGTTTGTGAAGCAAAAACCGTAGAGGGGGGTTGGTTGGTAACCACCGCCCTTGGTAGCCCGAGGGTTAAAAGATGCGGCTACTAAGGCGCGTTTATAAAAGAAATCCGGTTTTCCATAAACGATAATAGCTGATGTTAGTGGACAATAGTGAGAACTACAATTTTTTCCTGCGGTTTCGACTGCATCAGGGACGAAATGCAATTATGGCAATAATAGCAGTGCTTTTTTTCAGCCGGAGCGGTCCGGAACGGCGTTCCGGTACCTTTTTTCAGCCATTAAAAATAATTTATTTAATTTAAATTTTTAATAAAAAATATATAAAATTATTTAGATACTTTAATTTAATGTAAGTGGTCTCAGTGTTTATTGATACTGATATATATGAAACAGAAATATTAGCATAAAATATGCCCCTTATGATTGTTCTGAATTTGTTGAGTTCCGGAACCTTTTTTCTAAAAAAAAAAAAAAAAGCACTGAATAATAGTAATAGTAATATAATAATAAAATTATCTCTAAGTCCCTGGGGTAATGAAATTCCTCAGGGCAAAATTATAATAATAATAATAATAATAATAATAATAATAATATTTCTCCGGATATTAGTTTTGATAGCCTGAGGGATCAGTACTACCTCGGGTAAAAATAATAATAATAATAATAATAATAATAATAATAATAATAATAATAATAATAATAATAATAATAATAATAATAATAATTAAAAAGGTAATTCAATCTCTTTTAAAACAGAGTTTTGCCACCGAGCACGACATCACCGAAGACTAGCCATTCCAAGCAAAATGCTATACCTAATTTTTCAAATCCCGAAGGTTCGTGGGTACTTCAGATTAAAACATTAAATATAATAATTATTAAGTAATTTGTCTGTGGAAAATGTATGTCTTGTTATTTGTGCAGTAATTATTGTTGAAACTAGACGCTCCCTGCAATTCGACCAAATAATGCATAATGTATCAAACTAGAAAATCGTTGCCACACATTTTATTCAATACCAACATGTTGGAACTGGCAACGCTTCATCTTAACTGAAGTTGAATGTCGCAGTCTGTGAGCGAACCTGTCGTCAGGAGCATTAGCCAGGATGAACAGTTACTCTAAACTCAGTCATGATTGCTTGGTATAGTCTTCCCAACTCGATAACGCTAAGTGTCTGCAAACAGTCCGTTCTATGAGGCTAACACGATCTCAATACGCTGGCGTACACGCACCCATATTAAATCAAAATATGAGATACATGTATATATTTTGATATAGCATATCTGTACCATATTGCATATATATATATAGTATATATTTGCATATTTATGAGGTTCGATCTTATTTTTGTGGATGTCCTTGTCAATATAGCTGTTTGTAGGCCTAAGAATTGAAAGAATAACTTGAGCTTAGAAACTATGACGCTGTAAACAAGAAGGAGATACATGACACCAAAGCAAACTGTCAGTTGCAGAGACGATCTGATCTGGCTGTTGGACAAACCCTTGGCATAGACTGAGACTGACGCTCGGAAATAGATATATATGACATGAATCACTGATCGTGGGATCTCGTTCATTTTCAAGGCTATAATACGATTATGAAGTATTTTGGCAAAAGTGGAGATGTTCTCCGCTCATCTATTATTGTTCTGCAGCTGTATTTGGCAATAGAAGTAGGCCTAGTTATTGCTTCATCGACATCGGCTCCACGCAATTTAAAAACATTTCGAATAAAGACAACACCAGATGGAACGCCGCTGTGTGCAAACGACACCGCTTCTGTGGTTTACAATGCCTCACAGTTGAATGATCCATCTGTTGGAACTGGATGTGTTCCAGAGAGCGTCCTTTGCGCCTCAAGGTGTAAAATGGACAACGACTGTACTTCCTTCAACTGGAAAAAAGACGAGGAGCTGTGTGAAATGTTCTACTACAGTCCAAACAGCTGCGAAGTGGTGCCGATGTGCAGCTATTATGAGGTAAAATTTACAAACCTACATTATACGTAATGTACTTCCACTTATTCATGCATGTAATTATATATTCATGAATAAAATACATTCATACATACATACATGTATATGTGTTGTACACACATTTATGTACATATCTGCATGATGTAATATTATAGTCACACACAATAACATGCATATATGTGACACTTCATGTACGCATACTTGAATACTTACTACATATATGCATGTATATTAGGGTGGCCCAAAACAAAAAAGGTGGAAATGTTTGGCTCCACAAGGCTGCCCTTGTTACACATGAAAATATAACCCTGTATGCAAAATTTTGGACAGATTGAACTATATTTAGAGGTCGCGCCTTTTGCACACTTTTACACTATATAGTATGAAACGTCAAAAGACATGTATCATTTTGAATTTCAAGGCAGTCATTATTTTGAACGCTAAACAGCCTAATAAAAATATATACCGCAGTGTTACTACTTAGTCAGAGTGCATTAAATGCAAATAATTTGTAATGCAATATGATTTGTTATTATGAAAGTAGTTTTCCAGTCTGCATAAATAACCGTCATTGAAGTGCCGGAAAACGCGAAAACCGCGATTATTTCATTTTGCTCTTGTCGGAAAAGAAATCATTGTGCGATGACTGGAGTCAAGTTGCAGCAAGTATTGTTTCTGTGACTCATCCTGAGTTAGTACATCATTGTGAGACAAGATCAGAGCCACTCCACGTTCTGCACAGTCATTGACTACATCAACAGTTTGACATTAGGGGCCGTCCATGGAAAGTACGTCACGCTCCAGGGGAAAGGGGGTTTAAGAAAGTGTGACAGTTTGTGACAGGGGAGGGGGTCAGGCCATGTGTGACGTCACACATTTATTTTTTTTATATTTTATTTATAAGTTATTTTTTATTTTTTTATTAGAATTTCATAGCTTTAAAAATAATTTTCAAAAATTTTCTGAAACATTTTAATTAGTTTTATGTCAAAATAGCATGAAATGCATATCTCCTGAATGTGTTTTTCACGATTCCTCTCGCTAGGAGCGCTAGTAATAATGCTGTTGCGAAGCCTTGTTTATGTATTAGCCTTGCTTTCCGAAGTATTATTATTTCTATGTTGAAAGTGTGACGTACTTTAGGGGGGTCCGAGTTTTGTGACAGTTTGTGACAGGGGAGGGGGTAAAATGGTCAAAATAGCGTGACGTACTTTTGACATTAGGCTTCATCGACTGGAATGTAGGGTTCAATGGTCAGAGAGCAGAAAGCTTCGATAGGAAAGTTTTGGCTTGTTCTTGACCATGGATAGTAAGACGACCAAGCAGTTTTAAAGAACTCCTTGTGACATACGCCTCCAGTGTAGTGTGGTGGTCAAAGGATCTCCTGTCCAGCCGTTTCGTGGATAGCTGATTAGGTGGGTAAGTAAGGTTTTCACCATAGTGGCCTTGATGTTTCACTGTTTTCTCATCAAACAAAGCAAGCGGCACAGGGTGCACAGTGAAATACCAGAGAAGACGACTGAATGCCTCAACTGCTTTTTCTTTGATGACGCGGTCTGAGTATTGAAGGAACTATGCAAGAAGCTTCGTATAACTGAATTGTAACAACACTACTTAGTTGCAATTGGTCGGCTTCTTACTCTTACTTTCGAACTGCCGCTTGAATGCCGCTGAAATTCTTGTGAGTCTCTCTGTTCGTCACGATTTTGGCAACAAACTTGAAGGATCTTTTTTCTCATTTTTAGAAAGAGCTTGTCCTCTTGACTTGTCATCAAAGTCATTGCATCTTTCCGTGAGATGTCAAATAGTTAATTTAAATCGACCTTAAACTGTCCCTCTTTGAGGCTGCAGAAATCTTGAATTTAAGTCTATTCTTCTTCAGCAGACTGTAACCGTCATACGACTTCCGGAGCTAAACACCCGAATCACTCATTTTGGTGATGAAACATAGCCAAATTTGTTGGTAGTCCAGACCCAAAAATGTCCTTGTTAGGCATCTCTAACAGCCAAAATTGTGGAGAACTCCTGGTTGATGCCATGATAGCTGCTGTTTTGCTACATATAAGCGTTTATTATAAAAAGTGAAAAGGCATGCGTTGTATTTCACAGTTAAGGAGTGCTTCACAAATAAAAAAAATACTTTAATCATGCAAATTTAGAGGTATGAGGAGCAATAGTGAACAATCCAATTGTAAATTAAACGAATATGAAAACTTTAGTCTATAAGTTAACATGCAAAATTTATAGATTAGGCCTACCTCTAATTCAGCAACCATTTTCTAAAGACAATTAGAACTTGAAAACAAGCTTTTTTATTTGTAAGTAAGCTTATTGTTTTTCAATTTACTGAAATACAGTTGACATCTAGATTATGATTTAGAAAGAAGGTGCTTGGAGTTCATGGTGTTAATCCTAATTTATAATGTAGCTATTAAAACGCGACGTGCGGTTTTTGCGATTTCTAAAAAAGTGTCAAAATGGCGCGACCTCTAAACATGCTCAGATCTCTTCAATGTTTTCACCACATAGTCTTCTTGTCAAGTGGAACAAGGGCAGCCTTGTGGAGCAGCAAGTTTCAATAACAAAATTTTGCCGTGCAAGTTTGTATATACACATGCAAAAGTGCATGCATACGTACTTGCATACATACAAACCATACACTCCTTAGATAACCAGGACTGTTGGCTGCCGAACTTGGGTCCATTCTCAATTTACTCTTTTTATGGCCAAAAATGAACGAAGAGTCCAATTTGGATTAACTTTTTCGTTCTGCTTGTCTCGACGAGCGCTACATCTGGAAAAAATAGTGACACTAAATTCAGGGTCATACAAGGTCATTTCAAGGTCAGAAAAAATTTAATCTAGGAAAGATTAGAGAAAAATGGCCAGATCTCGGTAAATAATTGTTTAAATAGGGAAATTCTTTCTTTAATTTAGGGTCATTTTGCAGCTGCAGCTCTCATCGAGTCAAACTGAACTAAAACTTCATCCAAATCGGACTCTTCGTTGATTTGTTGTCATAAAAAGTGCGAATAGAGAACGGACCCAAGTTCCAAAACCCATCCATGGCATCCTACTGTCATGGTTATTTTAGAGTCTATGATCCAAACGTACATACATAATTCTTGATGCAGCTAATTTTAAGTGCCTTTCAAAAGCGCTGCACGTGAAATAATAAATTTAAGTGATGCAGACGTATGCTACACAAGGTGTTTAATGTTGGTAAAAGTATGGTTCAAGAAACATTAATTACAAGAGAATTGCCTGACTCCGGAGCAAAAACCAAATGTTTGAGGTGATGTGCGGAAACGCGCACTAGCGTCTCCCTCTAGAGCAGTGTTTCTTAACCAGTGTTCGACCGAACCCCTGGGGTTCGGTGAGCCAGTGCCAGGGGTTCGGCAGAGGTCCTCTGAAATATATACATATTCAGGGTCAGTGAGTGCGAATGAAAATCATTTGCTATTTTATTTTTATTTTTTTCAACTTTTATTTAACTGTTAGGCTATTAGTTCATGTATTGAATGTATTAATATTGTATCACATTTTGGTATAATTTTTTATTTCCTTTTGTTCCCATTAGTTAAAAAATTATTGTTCAAACTTGAGGGGTTCGGTGAGTGGTCATGGATTTCTCTTGGGGTTCGGCTCCCTTGAAAAGGTTAAGAACCACTGCTCTAGAGAGAAGAGAGCATTATGTTTCGTGATACGCCATTCGAGACTGGAACGCAAAAGAACAGAGAAATGCATACATACGTATTCAACTACACATTTTAGTCCTCTGATTAATTATTACTGCTATGGATCGTTTGACTAAGCCACAGCGCATCACTGTTATGTTTCGCTTCTGTGCATTCCATGTTGCTGTCCCATTTCTTTGCGACTTTGCGCGCATTTAAACATTTCGTAATAAAAATAACAATAGCAATAATTATAAGGATGATAATAATAGCAATATTAATAATTATAAAAATATTGATAATAATCTTATTCTGTTTTCCTGTTATTACTTTGCAGGTACCGAATCTGCAAGATGGCTGCCAACAAACACGTATGTATTTCTTTCCTTCCTCCTCGTTGCCTGCGATAATTAAGTACAGGTCTCATAGCTGAGCCACGATGCAGAACATTTATGGGCTCTCGTGCATTCTCTGCCTTTGCCCAGAGGAAAGGAATCGACTGTCACTCTCACTTCGTAGCTCAAATTCACTTCCATCCTTCAAAAAAGAGCTCAAAACTCATTATTTCTCCTTGGCTTTCAAGGATTTAGCAGGCCTACACCCTGGACCTGTCCCTGTAACATCTGGCACGATCTTATCGTCCCAGAGAATATTAAGAGGAACCTTAGGCTCGAAAGATTCACGAATCTCTGCTGTTAGGGCTGCACAGTTATCTTTTCTTTTTCTGCATCGCAGAAGGACTGATAATCAGCTCACCAGCTAGAGCTAACAGTCATTTTCCTAAGAGAAATTCCACCAAAAGGAATAAAGTTCAGGAACCCGGGGCAAACGGATTCCCAAAAGAACTAAAGGGGACAAATATAATTATGACAAAAAACGGACAGTATTTCCTTTGATTTTGTCTTATATCTTATGTTTAAGACCTGAAATTTCCTTTTTATCTTTAAAAATTACAATGTATCACATTGTTGTCAAGTGATAATTCTTCCGGGGCTTTGAGCAAGTTCTAAATCTCTTCCGAATTTCATCAAATTTGGCAAATGACAATGATTCTCAAGGTGGAACACACAAAAATCCCTACCGATATTAATTTTGTAACTTCGTGTTTTTAGACGAACTATAATATATATATATATTCTCCCAGTAATGTTCAGATTGATCAAGAGATAGCAACATCTATAGCATTCATTTGACCAGCGACTTAATCACAGCTACACAGAAGGCAGATCTAATTTCGGTAGCCTCTCAGACAGAGCGCGACCAATGGCAAAAAGACCACGAGCAAAACTTCCAAAGTTTGAACTGACAATGACATTTCTGGAATCTAGATATAATCAAAGAATGCAGTCAGACAAATACCAAATGCAAAAACAGATAAGTGAAGTTAATCTTAAGAAAGTAAATTCCACGCCCATCATTTAACGGAATTGGAGAGTCAAATAAGACCAAACGTTCTTAGGGCAAAAACCGAAAGAATAAAGTCAAAAACTGCATCATTTTCAAAAATACTAGTACTGCTGAGAAAAAGATTTTGTATATCTTGTGTGTGACGATTACTTATAAAAGTCGGAGTAAATGTTTACATTGTGCTGTGATTTATATGGCCTATTTAGACTGTTTGCATATGGTTCACCTTAAGCAATGTAGGTTGATACAAGTAAGATCTGGTTCACTTTATCATAAAAACTGATTGACTATGTCTTAAATGTCAGGTCAAGAGAACCATTTGACATCAAAACTTTGAAGTATCTTAAACACTCAACCTGAATATCAACCCAGTTCATTGCATAGCCTTTGAGAACAATCACTGATCGATAAAAGAATGTTTCTACATCCTTGAAACGACCATTCTGAAAGCAGCAATTTAGCCTTATGTGAAAATTGATTCATTTTGTCCTAAATCATCCCAATAATTTGTAAATTCTCAGTTTCTAGCTCAAGTACTCTGATCTAATGTGCTCATAGGTAAAAGAGGCTTATAATATTATGATCTAATAATATGAGTATTGAGTATAAGTTTAAGAGGTTTGCAATTTTTCTGAATATTTTGTAGTTTGTAGTGGAAGTATATTAGTGCAAAAGAACGTTAACGGATCAGCCTTCTTCAGGAAATCTTGGCTCGCTTTTAAGGACGGATTTGGCGATCCAGCAAGCGACTATTGGATTGGAAATGAAAAGCTGTATCAGCTGACGAACATTACGTGTAACTGTACATTTCACATTGACATGTACTACAAGAGATCCTCCTCCGTACCATCATGGTATTACGCAGATTATTCTTCATTCTCCATCAACAATGAGCCCGATGGCTATCGATTGATACTGGGATCGTTTACAACTGGTAATGCAACAGACGCTCTCAGCGGACAGAATTACAAACAGTTCTCTACTTACGATATGGACTACTCAGGATCGAAGTGCGGAACATCGTTTGGCGTTGGCTGGTGGTATGGTGGATCTTCACTGAACTGCCAATTTAAACCCTGCGGTGGGTCCAATCTAAACGCAGAAGTGCCGTGTTTCGCATGGTCCTCTCTCGGGAAACTGCTGTCGAGTAAAATGTACGCAATTTGCAATAATCCCTAAGCGAGCCAACTGAGCAGAGGCTAATCATTTGGTCGAACCGATCGATATTCCAAACTGCGCATCGTCTCTTCAACGATTTGGCAAACTCTAGGCTCCTCCATCTGTTCTTCACCCATTATCAGATACCTCGAACCCTCTCAGGCAACCCATTCAAGAATTCCTACCCTCATCCATCCAATCATCCACCTTGTTAACCTTGTCGTCTTGAACGAAATTCGTCCCAAGCAGCTCCTGCTTCCCTATCTGGTCTCTATGGCAACCGTACTCAAATCTTCACTTGTAGTGTTTGAACAACCCTTCTGACACGACGCAGCTCCCGTAAGTAAACTGGTGCCCTGTTCAAACAGTCTTTCCAAGATTGACCAAATCCGCCTTCTCATTTCTGTAGAATTAATTATAACCCGCCGTAACATCAACTGTGCCTCCTTGCTTCTCTGGTAATTCACGGGAAATTGGTCTTGTTCTCCACAAGGCATCTTTGGACGACCTATCTGACTCGACGCAGCGACTCGAATAAGCTAGTGTCCTGCATTTATCTGTGTAGTAGCTTTATAGAAATCTCGAGCTTTGCGGTTACGAATATTTTACGTACACGTAAGCATAGTTAACGTATTAAATGCACATTGTGATTATTATTATTAATCAATATGAACATTATTTCATGTTCGCATGATTGTTTTTGCTGCTCGCTGTTTCTGATCAAATTGCTATTGGTAACACTACGATTTGTTATTATTTACAACACAAAAATATCTTATGGAATATTGATGAATGTCGATGATGGCACAGTGTTTTGGAAAATCATGCCTGAGAGGAAGCCTTGCATATGAACTGCTAACAACTTTATTTCAGTAGCCTCATCCAGTTATGTAGAGACAGTTCATACGCAGTCTTCTTTGAAGGCTTTCCACGTGTTGGACCGTCTTCGTGGAACAGACTTCCACTTGAAATTAGAACTTAGAAATAGCTCAATAAACTTTTAAGCTCATTTTAAGATTTTCTTATCTGTTAGATAACGGTGTTACAGACTTAACACATTTGCGAACTCTTTACGACACGCTATATAAGTGTTCAGATACAATGTTGTACACAAAGTATGACACACCTTCATTAGATTAGATTTCATCGGAGCATAATATTTTATTAGCTATGATCGCTAGATGGTGACACGAAACTGAGCAAACACTCCTCGGAAATAAAAAATCTATGGGGTCTAATAAATTATATTAGAAGATCACGGACAGTGAACTAGCACTATATTTTTTACTGATTATTTAGAACGAATTGTGCAAACCAGAAACCAGTTGGGTATGGGTTTTGCTGTATTTTAGGAGCAATATTAATGCATTAGAGAGATGCAATAGGAGGAACGAGACCTTCAAAGAAAGTGTCAGGTGTGAAATTCAAGTTAACTTGTCTATGATGCTTGGGGGAGTTTGCTTTAAAATGGTTTCAGATGCCACCGAAGAAGCTGACCAAAAACTATCCAAACTACTAGAAATGGTTAATAAGGAAACGGCCTTGAATTTAGGAGACCTAACTACCTTATCGACTGGGAATCATTATAAGGGGAGAGAAAAAAGATGACTGCTAAACACGTAATACTGAAAGAGTAAGCGTGATCCACACACACTGCTAGGATCATGAAGCGTGCACTCTATCCAATCTAGCTAACTGGGCTAACGACCAACCATCGATTTATTGGCTCAAAGAATTCAAATACATTGGATTAATCTTTATCTATTGTAAAAGTTCAAAATTCAAAATAGATACATGTCTCTTGCAACTAAGTGTTTTTTGGTAGGCTACTGTAGACTAAAATTTGCATATCGCTCCATAGCCATACAGTCTGACATGGTGTTTACTGACTTACAGCGTTTCCACGTAATGAGATAATCATGTGCGCACCCCTGGTGTAACCTAGCGCCCGACCAACAGCGTTGAAGGGTTAAAATGCCCCTGCGCACGTGATGAACGTTGCCTCAGAAGAAGCGAATAATACTTACGCAAAAACTAGTCTAAATTTCCCTCTGTCATTCCAGCAATCTATGAAGCAAACTCGATATAATTTCTAGGTAGGAGGCAATAAATCACAAGCGGGGTTTACCGTAGGCTACATGTGATAGTTCTTAACGTTTTCTTTTAGATATTTTGCAATTTAAGGCGTGAGAATCTTATGATGAAAAAGCAAAAGACACTTAATAACAGTTCATATTCACAACATAAATATAGTATAGACGGACAAGAATAAATATGAAACTGCCTTGCAAACAAACTAATTTTGCTGAGCTTTTAACCTAAACGAAATATTATCATCACCGAAGACAAGCCATTTCAGAAAATGCTATCCCAAAGTTTTCAAATGATCAAATCCCGAGGGTTCGTGTGTACTTCACATTAAAACATCAAGGATAATATTAAGTAATATGTTTGTGGAAAATGTATGTCTTGTAACGTGTGCAGTAATTGTTGAAACTAGACGCTCGCTGAATTTCGACCAAATAATTTATTGTGATTTGGTTGAATAGATTAATGTAACAAACTAGAAAATCGTTGCTACACATTGTATTCAATGCCAACATGTTGGAACTGGCAACGCTGCATGCTAACTGAAGTTGAATGTCGCAATCTGTGAGCGAACATGTCGTCAGAAGCATCAGCCAGGATGAACAGTTACTCTAAACTCAGTCATGATTGCTTGGTATAGTCTTCCCAACTCGATAACGCTAAGTGTCTGCAAACAGTCCGTTCTATGAGGCTAACACAATCTCAATACGCTAGCGTACACGCACCCATATTAAATCAAAATATGGGATGTATATTTTGATATAGCATATATGTACCACATTGTATATATATATATATATAATATATATTTGCATATTTATGAGGTTCGATCTTATTTTTGTGGATGTCCTTGTCAATATCGCTGATTGTAAAATTGAAAGAATAACTCGAGCTTAGATACTATGACGCTGTAAACAACAAGGAGATACATGACAACAAGGCAAACTGTCAGTTGCAGAGACGATCTGATCTGGCTGTTGGACAAACCCTTTGCATAGACTGACTCTCGGAATAGATATATAAGACGTGAAGCACTGATCGCGGATCTCGCTCATTTTCAAGGCTATAGCACGATTATGAAGCGTTTCGGCAAAAGTGGAGATGTTCTCCGCTCATCTATTATTGTCCTGCAGATGTATTTGACAATAGAAGTAGTTATTGCTTCGTCGACACCGGCTCCACAGAATTTCAAAACATTTCGAATAAAGACAACACCAGATGGAACGCCGCTGTGTGCCAATGATACCGCTTCTGTGGTTTACAATGTCTCACAGTTGAATGAACCACCTGTTGGAACAGGATGTGTTCCGGCGAGTGTCCTCTGCGCCTCCAGGTGTAAAATGGACGACGACTGTACTTCCTTTAACTGGAAAGGAGACGAAGAACTGTGTGAATTGTTCTACTACAGTACAAACAGCTGTAGAGTGGTGCCAATGTGCAGCTATTATGAGGTAAAATTTACAAACCTACATTATACATTATGTACTTCCACTCATTAATGCATGTAAATATATATTCATGAATAAATACATTCCTTAATTCATACATACAATACATGCATAGGTCCTACGTATAATTTATGTGTGGTACACACATTTATGTACATATTTGCATCATATAATATAGTTACACTCAATCACATGCATATTATGTGTATACATAATACACTTCATATACGCATACTTGAATACATACTACATAAATGCATGTATATTCACATTCAAAAGTGCATGCATACATACTTGCAAGCATACAAACCATACACCCCTTAGATGACCAGGACTGTTGGCTGCGGAACTTGGGTCCATTCTCAATTTTAGATCTACTCTTTTTATGACAAAAAATAAACGAAGAATCTGATTTGGATTAACTTTTTGTTCTGCTTTTCTCGACGAGCGCTACATCTGGGAAAAATACTGACACTAAATTCAGGGTCATTCAGGGTCATTCAAGGTCATTTCAAGGTCAGAAAAAATTTCCTATAATAGGAAAGATTAGAGAAAAATCGCCAGATCTCGGTAAATAATTGTTTAAATCGGGAAATTCTTTCTTTAATTTAGGGTCATTTTGCAGCTGCGGCTCTCATCGAGTCAAACTGAACTAAAACATAATCCAAATCGGACTCTTTGTTGATTTGTTGTCATAAAAAGTGCGAATAGAGAACGGACCCAATTTCCAAAACCCATGCATAGCAGCCTACAGTCATGGTGATTTTAGGGTCTATGATACAAACGTACATACAAAATTCTTGATGCAGCTAATTTTAAGTGCCTTTCAAAAGCGCTGCACGTGAAATAATAAATTTAAGTGACGTAGACGTATGCTACAGAAGGTGTTTATAAAAGTATGGTGCAAGAAACATTAATTACAAGAGAATTGTCTGACTCCGGAGATAAAACCAAATGTTCAAGGTGATGTGCGGAAACGCGCACTAGCGTCTCCCTCTAGAGAGAAGAGAGCATTATGTTTCGTGATACGCCATTCGAGACTGGAACGCAAAAGAACAGAGAAATGCATACATACGTATTCAACTACACATTTTAGTCGTCTGATTAATTATTACTGCTATGGATCGTTTGGCTAAGCCACAGCCCATCACTGTCATGATTCGCTTCTGTGCATTCCATGTTGCTGTCCCATTTCTTTGCGACTTTGCGCGCATTTAAGCATTTCCTAATTAAAATAACAATAGCAATAATTTTATAAGGATGATAATAATAGCAATAAGCTTATTAATAATTATAAAAAATATTAATAATATATAATCTTATTGTCTGATAAATATACCTTATTCTGTTTTCCTGTTATTACTTTGCAGTTGCCGAATCTGCAAGATGGCTGCCAACAAACACGTATGTATTTCTTTCCTTCCTCCTCGTTGCCTGCGATAATTAAGTACAGGTCTCATAGCTGAGCCACGATGCAGAACATTTATGGGCTCTCGTGCATTCTCTGCCTTTGCCCAGAGGAAAGGAATCGACTGTCACTCTCACTTCGTAGCTCAAATTCACTTCCATCCTTCAAAAAAGAGCTCAAAACTCATTATTTCTCCTTGGCTTTCAAGGATTTAGCAGGCCTACACCCTGGACCTGTCCCTGTAACATCTGGCACGATCTTATCGTCCCAGAGAATATTAAGAGGAACCTTAGGCTCGAAAGATTCACGAATCTCTGCTGTTAGGGCTGCACAGTTATCTTTTCTTTTTCTGCATCGCAGAAGGACTGATAATCAGCTCACCAGCTAGAGCTAACAGTCATTTTCCTAAGAGAAATTCCACCAAAAGGAATAAAGTTCAGGAACCCGGGGCAAACGGATTCCCAAAAGAACTAAAGGGGACAAATATAATTATGTAAAAAACGGACAGTATTTCCTTTGATTTTGTCTTATATCTTATGTTTAAGACCTGAAATTTTCTTTTTATCTTTAAAAATTACAACGTATCACATTGTTGTCTGACGTATAATTCTTCCGGGGCTTTGAGCAAGTTCTAAATCTCTTCCGATTTTCATCAAATTTGGCAAATGACAATGATTCTCAAGGTGGAACACACAAAAATCCCTACCGATATTAATTTTGTAACTTAGTTTTTTTAGACAAACAATAATATATATATATATATATATATATATATATATATATATCTTATATATATATTATATATATAGCATTCATTTGACCAGCGACTTAATGACAGCTACACAGAAGGCAGATCTAATTTCGGTAGCCTCTCAGACAGAGCGCGACCAATGGCAAAAAGACCACGAGCAAAACTTCCAAAGTTTGAACTGACAATGACATTTCTGGAATCTAGATATAATCAAAGAATGCAGTCAGACAAATACCAAATGCAAAAACAGATCAGTGAAGTTAATCTTAAGAAAGTAAATTCCACGCCCATCATTTAACGGAATTGGAGAGTCAAATAAGACCAAACGTTCTTAGGGCAAAAACCGAAAGAATAAAGTCAAAAACTGCATCATTTTCAAAAATACTAGTACTGCTGAGAAAAAGATTTTGTATATCTTGTGTGTGACGATTACTTATAAAAGTCGGAGCAAATGTTTACATTGTGCTGTGATTTATATGGCCTATTTAGACTGTTTGCATATGGTTCACCTTAAGCAATGTAGGTTGATACAAGTAAGATCTGGTTCACTTTATCATAAAAACTGATTGACTATGTCTTAAATGTCAGGTCAAGAGAACCATTTGACATCAAAACTTTGAAGTATCTTAAACACTCAACCTGAATATCAACCCAGTTCATTGCATAGCCTTTGAGAACAATCACTGATCGATAAAAGAATGTTTCTACATCCTTGAAACGACCATTCTGAAAGCAGCAATTTAGCCTTATGTGAAAATTGATTCATTTTGTCCTAAATCATCCCAATAATTTGAAAATTCTCAGTTTCTAGCTCAAGTACTCTGATCTAATGTGCTCATAGGTAAAAGAGGCTTATAATATTATGATCTAATAATATGAGTATTGAGTATAAGTTTAAGAGGTTTGCAATTTTTCTGAATATTTTGTAGTTTGTAGTGGAAGTATATTAGTGCAAAAGAACGTTAACGGATCAGCCTTCTTCAGGAAATCTTGGCTCGCTTTTAAGGACGGATTTGGCGATCCAGCAAGCGACTATTGGATTGGAAATGAAAAGCTGTATCAGCTGACGAACATTACGTGTAACTGTACATTTCACATTGACATGTACTACAAGAGATCCTCCTCCGTACCATCATGGTATTACGCAGATTATTCTTCATTCTCCATCAACAATGAGCCCGATGGCTATCGAATGATACTGGGATCGTTTACAACTGGTAATGCAACAGACGCTCTCAGCGGACAGAATTACAAACAGTTCTCTACTTACGATATGGACTACTCAGGATCGAAGTGCGGAACATCGTTTGGCGTTGGCTGGTGGTATGGTGGATCTTCACTGAACTGCCAATTTAAACCCTGCGGTGGGTCCAATCTAAACGCAGAAGTGCCGTGTTTCGCATGGTCCTCTCTCGGGAAGCTGCTGTCGAGTAAAATGTACGCAATTTGCAATAATCCCTAAGCGAGCCAACTAAGCAGAGGCTAAACATTTTGTCGAACCGATCGATATTCCAAACTGCGCATCGTCTCTTCAACGATTTGGCAAACTCTAGGCTCCTCCATCTGTTCTTCACCCATTTTCAGATTCCTCGAGCCCCTCTCAGGCAATCCATTAAAGAATTCCTACCCTCATCCATCCAATCACCACCTTCTTAGCCTTCTCGTCTTGAACGAAATCCGCCGTAGCAGCTCCTCTGCTTCCCTATCTGGTCTCTGTGGCAACGGTACTCGAATCTTCACTTGTAGTGTTTGAACAACCCTTCTGACACGACGCAGCTCTCGTGAATAAGCCGGTTCCCTGTGCAAACAGTTTTCCCAAGATTGGCCCAATCTCATTTCTGTAGAATTAATTATAACCCGCCGTGACATCACCTGTGCCTCCTTGCTTCTCTGGTATCACGGGAAATTGGTCTTGTTCTCCACAAGGCATCTTTGGACGACCTATCTGACTCGACGCAGCGACTCGAATAAGCTAGTGTCCTGCATTTATCTTTGTAGTAGCTTTATAGAAATCTCGAGCTTTGCGGTTGCGACTATCTTACGTACAAGTAAGCATAGTTAACGTATTAAATGCACATTGTGATTATTATTATTAAGAACTTACTCAATATGAACATTATTTTCATGTTCGCATGTTTTTGCTGCTTGCTGTTTCTGATCAAATTGTTATTGGTAAAACTACGATTTGTTATTATTTACAACACAAAAATATCTTATGGAATATTGGCTGTGCAATGCTGAATGTCGATGATGGCTTTCGAAAATCATGCCTGAGAGAAAGCCTTGCGCGTATGAGCTGCTAACAACTTTATTTCAGTAGCCTCATTATGTAGAGACAGTTCATACGCAGTCTTCTTCCAAGGCTTCCCACGTGTTGGAACGTCTTCGCTGAACAGTCTTCCACTTGAAATTAGAACTTAGAAATAGCTCAATAAACATTTGAGCTCATCTTAAGATGTTCTTTTCTGTTAGATAGCGGTGTTACAGACTTACAACACATTTGCGAACTCTTTACCGCACGCTAGTTAAGTGTTCAGATACAATGTTGTACACAAAGTATGACACACCCACATTAGATTAGATTTAATCGGATCATAATATTTGATTAGCTATGATCGCTAGATGGTGACACGAAACTGAGCATAGACTCCATGTACGTTTAGTTGCCTCAGAAATAAAAAAACTAAGGGGCTAATAAATTATATTAGTCAATGCCTTCAGTAACCATTCAGTTAAAGTAAAGCTAGGTGTTAAAAATAGAAGTGTAAGTGGAAAATAATGTAACAATACATGTAATACCGGATTGTCAACCGATGACATACGTCACCTCCTGATACAGTCGATAGCCCCAGTCGTTTATTGTACATGCGCGACCTGCCTCGGCAGCCAGAATGTTCTAAGTGGCCTGTGCAATTTAAGCCTACAGAAGGTAATGCATAATGGGCCTGTAGCCGGCTATGCATATAACCGTATTGTGTGCATATGCGATTTGCACATACCCGGAGTTGTCTTCCATTGAAATACGCTCTATTAAAACGGGAAAGACTAGCTTTTATGCACATAAGCGAATTGCGCACTTTTCCGGGTGAAAGTGCATTAGCGTACCGTATTTAATTCATGATGCTGCCGGTATCACGAAATAGAGTATCCGTCCTAGGACTATCGGGGGGATGAATGAATTTATTCCCCGGATGGACTATACCGGTATAGAGTATCCGGGGGATAAACCATTTCTATCTCCCATCGTGTGAAATCATCCCCGGGGGATAAAAATGCACAGGTATACGGTATTATTGTTTTAAATGCTTATAATTTATGAATACATATTTTAATCAAAATCCAAAGCCATAAATATTTAGAGCAAGTGACTATAGGTGAGCTTCTAGTTCAAAAGTCCATTAATTTTTTAAATGTTCACTTTGAAGCACTGTTCCACTAAAGTGAATGCGCTCTTTCAGATCATAAATTCAGTTCACCTGCTTAACGGCTATATGAGGCGAATAATTTTTGACGTATTGAATATAGAACTGACAGTGGCACTGGCAGTGCACACCACATTTCATTAGTTAATCATGCTTTTTAAATTAATTCTTAATGTTTGCTGCTTTGACTGTACTTTTGTGCAAAAGTTGTTCAAGTCAGCTTGTTTCCCTTTTGCGTATAAATCTTTTCACTCAGTGACAACACTATGGCATTGCACTGCGGACCATTAATTCCCACTTGAGCGCCACTGATCGTTGTGCACTGCGAGAGGCAATATGTAAATTGATAGATACAATACAATACCTGAGCCACTCCTCCAGTGGCGTGAGGGCATTGCTTCCAGAGGTCCCGAGGAAATTTTCTTCTGGTCTGGACTCTTCCATCTCCGAAGTTCGTGTCGTTTATATGACGGAAGACTGCTGATATTTGTCTTCCTCCTTTTATACACTTCCATCGCATCAAGACCTTCACGCAACTAATTATGCGAATGGACTAACTCTGAGACATTGCTTATAATAATTAACGTGAGATTACAAGCGCACACAGAACACAAGAGCCTTTGAAGTTGGTTCGTTGCCTCAAATGGCATCAATGACATTGCTGGGTACGAAACGACCGATATCAAGCGCGCGCTACCAAGTCACCTAATTAGCACCTTATTTCATTATAAGTACACTGTCGTTTGTGACTGCTGATATTTGTCTTCCTTCTTTTAGACACTTCCATCGCATCAAGAACTGATTATGCGAATGGATTAACTTTGAGGCATTGCTTAATTAACGTGAGATTACAAGAGCATACAGAACACAAATGGCTTCAATGACTTTGCTGGTGTACCCATAGATACGATACGACCGATATCAAGCGCGCGCTACCAAGTCACCTAATTAGCACTTTAGTCCCTATTTTCATGACACTGTGTCTTAATTGCATTTTGTCTGAAGTCCCTTACGTTGTCTCCGTACTTTCAAGGATTCAGGTAATTACGTCACTATTTAATGCCATCATTTCATAAATAAATAGCACAGTACCAGAAATAAAATGTATAAAAGTTATTTGAATTTTTAAGTTATCCAAATATGCGAAATGTTGTCTTTATTATTATACAGTAATTTCCAATTGACTGATAAACTGACTTATATTTCTCCATAATTTTTATGAAGTTTTATATAAGTCAAAATTGTAAGTAGGCCTACAAGTTTTAATAAAGTAAGCTAGTCTACACTCTATACTCACAAAGTTTAGTTTTTAATAATTACGTTAGTTTATGTTTAATAGTCAGCATGGACTTAGCCTATGTGGACTTTTGCTTACAATTTAAATTAGGAAAAATTTCAATATTTTTAATTTCTCAATTTCTTATTAAACAAATCATATAAAAATAAAATAATTGTTGTAGATTAATGCTACTTAATTGGGTTGTTTGCTGATTAAAATCAAATTGTTTAATTACAGTTTTTACTTTCAAAATGCAGTACAAGATGTTACAGAGTGAAATTATTTTCTAGTTTCTTTTGTCCCGTGTTTCCGTTTTTTTTTATTTGTTGTTGAAAAGACTACGTTTTTCGTTTATGATTCAGTTTTAAGTTTTAACCGTTTTTACCAACTATGGTTATAAATTTACTTAAATAGCCCAATTTGTAATTAATTTGCAGGGGGATACTTTTTGAATGGGGGATGATTTCGTACGACTCGTGGGGATACTTTCGCACGAGGGGGATAGTCCTTCACGTTCAGATTCATCCGGCCGGATACTTCATTTCGCTAAGGGGATATAATTATAATGGGGATACTCTATTTCGTGACACCGGCCGAGTATTTTAACGATTCTATTATTTCTCTTGCGTGTCTGCGTAAATGTAAGCTGGATTCATAAAAACAATTGTTTGCCTAAATGTCAATTGGATTGATGAAAATAGTTCTTTGCGAAAATAGAAGATGTAGGCCTATTGATTATAAAGCGTGTAGTTTAACGCCGTAAATGACCCGCAATTGCATGGGTTTCAGCGTTGGTCGAAATACAAGTCGGATTAACGAAAAGAATTCTTGCTAAATAGAAGTGGGATTGCTAAAAATAATTTTAGGTTAAATAGAAGTGGAATTGATGAAAAGAATCTCGCTTAAATAGAAGCTGGATTCATTACAGTTATTATGAAAATCATTCAAACAACGATATACGCTAAAATACAACTCTACCTCCACTATCAATAAATTACGCTAAAATGCACTTACAGTTTTCCAATATGCACTAAGTGACATCGACTGTAATAATTATGTAAATCATTATTCACCAATCACGGTAAGATATGCACGCAAGTGAAAAGAAACGATAATAATGTAGGCCTAATCTATACTATAGCCTACTTCTGAAAAATGTCGCTTAAATTCTGAGATTATGGACATTTTAAGTTCCGATACGGTGACTACTATAATAATTGTAAAATTACGCCGCCATTTCTCTTGACGTCATACGAATGCGAACATAAATTTTGGGTAAAGTTGACTTAAATTGCAAATCGCTCCATAGCCATACAGTCTGATAAGGTGTTAACTGGCTTGAAGGGTTTCCACAAAACGACATTAGCATGCGCTCATCCATGGTGTAACGTAGCGCCCGTAGACCAATGGCGTTGAAGAGTTGCTAAACTGTAATCGGTGTAACACGAAAACGTTGCCTCAGAAGAAGCGAGTAATAACTTAAGCAAAACTAGTTTAAATTTTCCTCTGTCATTCCTACTAGCTGTCAAGCAAACTCGGTATATTTCTATAGGCAATAAATCGATTAGGCCTAAGCATAGGCGGTTTCCGTAGGCTACATAATTATGATATTTCTTAGTTGTTTTCTTTTAGATATTTGGCAATTAAGGCGTACGGAGTTTATGGTAAAAAAGCAAAAGACACTTAATAACATCTTATTTACAAAATAAATAACTTATAGATGGAAAGCTAAAATATGAAACTGTCTAGCAAACAAACTTAATTTGGTGAGCTACAAAAAAACAAACAAAATTATTACTTTTTCGTGAAATGGTTGGAGGAAAGATAAATTTTAACTGAGGTTCTAAAATATATGAGACACTTGGATTCTGGGTTTCCCAGTAAATGAGCGGTGTAATATACAAGAACAAAGAACAACAACAACAACAACAATAATAATGGCATTTGGCAGACGATTGACCAGAACAACTGAAGATCAACAAGAAACCTTCTTACTGTTTCAAAAGATCTCTGTTACATTCCAGCGGTTCTGACATGTTGGCTAGGACTCTGATTTTAGAGGAACAATAATGGTTTTATAATAATAATAATAATAATAATAATAATAATAATAATAATAATAATAATAATAATAATAATAATAATAATAATAATAATAATAATAATAATAATAATAATAATAATAATAATAATAATAATAATAATAATAATAATAATAATAATAATAATAATAATAATAATAATAATAATAATAATAATAATGAATGACAAAAAATATTTAAAAAAAAAAAAATATATAATAATAATAATAATAATAATAATAATAATAATAATAATAATAATAATAATAATAACTTGGTCGCATTCAACGGCACTTTTCCTGCAAACCCTGAAGACGAGGCCTGACCCTCCAGACAAATTTCCTGCTCCTTGTAGCAATTTTTCTAAATCCTGAGGGATCCTTGATACCTCGGGTAAAAAAATAATAATAATAATAATAATAATGATAATAATATGAAGCTTCCAAGTTGAAGAGCGACTGATGGCGAGCTGTCACTGCTGCAATCTTGCCTCCTAGTTCTTGGACACACTGCACTGACTCGGTGTGTCCAAATCCTGCGGTTTCGACTACAACATTGACGATATGTAATTATGGCAATAATAATAAAAATAATAATAATAATAATAACAATTAAAATTACAATAATATTAATTAAAAAACGATAATTCAATCTCGTCGTTTTACAGTGCTTTTCACACCGAGCACGACATCACCGTTCCAGAAACTGCTATACCTAAGTTCTGTACCTCAGGTTATTAGGCTGGAGTCATTTCTTGTGCAGAATGTAAGTCTTTTTATGTGTGCAATTATTGTGGAAACTGGACGCTTGCTGCATTTCGGTAAAATAATTCATTGTGGCTTGGCTGAGACTACGCTGAATAGATGACTGTTGTAACCTGGAAAACCTTTGCTACATCTTGTATGCAATGCCAACATGTCGGAACTGGCAATGCTACAACCTAACCGTCAATAAAGGTCGCAGCCTGTAAGTGGAGCATTAGCCAGGATGAAAAGTTACTGTATACTCGGCATTGATTGCTTCATTCAGTTGTTTCCAACTCGATAACGCAAAGTGTTGTGCAAACAGTTCGTGCCTGAGTCTAAGATGTGCTTACGAAAACACATCCATGTTAAGCCAATATATGAGATATAATGTAGACTATGTTGGGAATATATACTTGCATAGTTATGTGGTTCTATCTTTGTTTTGTGGATGTCGTTGTTAAATTACACCGATTGTCATAACGATATTGACAGAATTTGTCTTGGGTACAAGAACGCATGAAAATGAAGTAGCGCACACTTAGTTGCAGAAACGTTCTTGCTGCGGGTAAAACCCTTTGCATCGGTTGACGTTTATAGATAGACAAAGACGTGAAACACTGATCGCTGGATCTCGTCCATTTTGAAGGCTATAATACGATTATGAAGTGTTTTGGCAAAAGTGGAGATGTTCTCCGCTCATCTATTATTGCTCTGCAGCTGTATTTGACAACAGAAGCAGTTATTGTTTCGTCGACATCGACTCCACAGAATTTCAAAACATTTCGAATAAAGACATCCCCAGATGGAACGCCGCTGTGTGCAAACGACACAGCTTCCGTTGTTTACAATGTCTCTCAGTTGAGTGAGCCACCAGCTGGAACAGAGTGTGTTCCAGCGAGTGTCCTCTGCGCCTCTAAGTGTAAAATGAACGAAAACTGTATTTCCTTCAACTGGAAGACGGACGAAGAACTGTGTGAATTGTTCTACTACAGTCCAAACAGCTGTGGAGTGGTGCCAATGTGCAACTATTATGAGGTAATTACAAACCTACATTATGTATATAATTATATACATACATTCCTTCATTCATGCATACATGTACATACATTTGTGGCGATACTAGGACCCCTTAGGTTGTCGTCAAAACTTGGTGTCCCTCAGGGCTCTGTTTTAGGCCAGCTCTTATATCTTCTCTTTACGGCTGACACTCCTGCTGTCTTTTCTAAATATTACTCAAATGGCCACCTTTATGCTGATGATGTACAGACCTTTTTTCATCTCTCCCCCTCTGCCCAGCTCACCCTCACTATAGCCGTATTGATGCTCTTTACCGCGAGCTACACTGCTGGATGTCTATCTTATCGCCTTAAAAAAGTTCTTCTAAGACATAACTCACTTGGCTTGATACACTCCAACCACTGATTAAGCTTGACATTGCATGTCTTGCTGAGAGCTTTCCCTCTTTCACTTTCTTGTCTAATGTTCGTGACCTTGGTTTTATCATGGACAACACTCTTACCTTTCTGCTCACATTTTGTAACTTTACCCCCGTCTCTGGTACTTCTACCAGAGACAGTTCACGGCGATACGACGCTCTGTCTTCCCTTCCACCTTTACTTCTATCGCTCATGCTTTCATTTCCTCGCGAATGGATTACTGCAATTCCCTTTTCATCGGTCTTCCTAAAGTCCGTCCTTCTCCTCTTCAATCTGTTTTGAATGCTGCTGCTAGACTGACATCTCGCCTTCTTCGCATATTTATAGTCTTATATGTTTGACCACCTACAATGGCTACCACTTTGGCTCCTAGTCAACTTAAGGTTCTTGTACTTATCTACCGATTCTTTTCTGACTTAGCCTCTAAATACCTATGTGATCTCATCCGCCTGCCGACCTCATTCACTTAACTTTGACCCCTGTGCTCACTTGAGCGACGTGAACTCTTTGTCCCGCGGACGAAAACTGTCATTGACTGCACTCTATGGAACCAACTTTTCTTATGACTCGATCATTGATTCAAGCTTGAGCCTCCCTGCATCCTGTTGCTGCTTACAGACAACCTTATTTTTTCGGTGTCTCTCGCACTGGGATCGCCTCTGATAGTTTCAGTACTGTGAATGGCGCTATATAAATTTACAGATACAATACAGATACAGATACGGCTACAATACTTTCGTACATAATGTATTGTACATACATACATTTATATTTTCATCATACATAGTTACATACAATTACATGCATATATATGTATTCAATACACTTTCACACATGCACAGTTGAATATACATGTACATGCAAAAGTACATGCATACATACTTGCCACTCAACTTACCAGGGCTGTTGGCTCAGCCTCAGGCCTTGGAACTTGGGTTTATAATATTATTGTCAATTTACTCTTTTTATAACAAAAGATGCAGGAAGAGTCCGATTTGGATAAACGTTTTTTGCTTTATTTGTCTCGAGGAGAGCTATGCATCTAAGGAAAAAATTGACAGTAAATTCAGGGTCATTCAATTAGAAAATTAGAAATCTGTTAGAAATCTGTTAGAAAAAATGTTAGAAAATTTAAATCTAGTAAGAACCAGGGAGAATAGCCACATCTCGACCACTAATGGTTTATATCAGGAAATTCTGTCTTACGTTTATCGACTTGATAAGGGCTACCTGTTGTAAGAAATTCAAGAAAAAGAATTACCGATTTCAACAATTATTATTGTTCGAGACCTGGCCAGTTTTCTCTGATTTTTGCTAGATTTAATTTTTCTGACATTCAAATGACCTTGAATGACTCTGAATTTAGGGTCAATATTTTTAGCACGTGTGGCTGTCATCGAGGGAAACAGAAAAAAGGTTTTTTTCAATTCGGACTCTTCGTTCGTTTTCCAAGAACCGAGCATGGCAGCCTACAGTCCTGGTAATTTAAGGGCTCTATGGTACAAACGTACGTACATAGTTCGATGCAGCTGCTTTCAAGTGCCTTTCAAAAGCGCTGGTCGTGTGACAATTTAATTAAGTGATGTAAACGTATGCTGCTGAAGGTATTTATTAAGTGGTTGGTGCAAGAAACATCTATTGCAAGAAGACACAGGCGAGACCACGAAAGGTTCGAGGTCATGTGCGGAAGCTCGCACTATAGCATCTCTATATAGACAGAAAAAGGCTCAAAATGCATTATGATTCATGATACGTCATGCGAGACTGGAACGCAAAAGAACAGAGAAATACATACATAAATAATGTATTCAACTGCACATTTCTGTTGTTTGATTATTACTGCTATGGGTCGTTTGGCTGAACAACGACGCATCACCTCTTAGGATAGGGTTCTGTGCATTCATTGTGGCTGTCCCAGCAATGGAATTGATTACCAATGTTCATCCGATGGTCGAACTGTGTTTCTTCTTGTAAGGAAGACTCATTTCAAAAACTCACTTCAAAACTCACTTCAAAAACTCACTTTAAAAACTCACTTCAAACACTCACATCAAAAACTAAGAAACTTAAAAACTCAACACGTTTCAAAACTCACTTTCTCATTCTTTCGGTTACAATAACTGCTCTTCACCTGGCGACTGTCTGACTTACCGCTCTTCAGATTCTCATTCCTTTGCCACTTTGTGCGCATTTAGACATCTCGTAATAATAATAACAACAATAACAATAATGATAATGCTAATTATTGCAATAAGAACAATAATTATTATTAAAATATATATAATAATCTTATTGTCGGACAAATATATGATATTCTATTTTTCTATGATTACTTTACAGTTACCGTTTCTGCTGGATGGCTGCCAACGAACACGTATGTATTTAATTGTAAATAATAGCTACATAGTATTTAAGCAGAAAAATGGTCGTCATGCGCTTACAGGAAAAAGGTAAAGACACACCAAGAAGCTCATACAGTAAGATGTTGGGCAAAGCATATTCTAGGAGCTAAAAAGCGATAAGTTTGACGTCGTGTCAAGACTAACCTTATAAAACCAAAACAATTTTTCGGGCAAAATATTATGAAAAAAAAACAGAGGAATTTTGACTAGCACATCCAATTTGAAAGTTATGAAATGAAAACCGCTATAATTATGGGTAAAATTTAAACACAGGTTAGTCAGTGCATTAGGGGTAACCCATATTAGTCACTGTTTAACGACACCGTCTCATAGCAAAGATGATTTCTATCGTCACCCTCCTCCTGTATCCAGGATTGGGACTGTCATTGGTTAAGTATCGATATCCTGAACCGATAACTTAGAATAGCCTTCACATTTGTTATGTGGTTGCTGCAGCATGAAGGAGTTTTGAACCACTTTTATAATCATCAGTATCGAACTTTGACCTTTCTTTGTTGCTACTATTGTAAAGTTGTCCATCATACTTACGTGACACGAGACGATAATTATGTTTTTGTAGTTAGCGCTTGGCAAATGTGATTGTAGGTATTACATAACAATAATTTTCTAAATTTTCAGTTTGTAGCGGAAGTACTTTGATCTTATATGATGAATGATCATACGTAGCCTATTAAAGTTTCTAATAATTATTATGATCTAATTAAATGACTATAACTTTTAGAGGTTTGCAATTTTTCTGAATATCTTCAGTTTTTAGTGAAAGTACTTTAGTGCAACAGAACGTCAACGGATCGGCCTTCTTCAAGAAATCTTGGCTCCAGTTCAAGAATGGATTTGGTGACCCGGCGAGCGACTATTGGATTGGAAATGAAAAGCTGTATCAGTTAACGAACATTTTGTGCAACTGTTCACTACACATCGACTTATATTACAACAGGTCCTCTGTACCATCATGGTATTATGCAGATTATTCTTCATTCACCATCAACAACGAGACGGATGGCTATCGACTAATGCTGGGGTCGTATAGATTGGGCAATGCATCAGACGCTATCGGCGGACAGAATTTCAAACAGTTCTCCACTTACGACAGGGACTATTCAGGATCGAACTGCTCATCATCTTTTGGCGTTGGCTGGTGGTACGGTACGAATTCATTCAACTGCGTATTTAAACCATGCGGTGGGTCCAATCTAAACGCAGAAGTGCCGTGTTTCTCTTGGTCTTCTCTTGGGAAGTTGCTGTCGAGTAAAATGTACGCAGTTTGCAACTCTAAGATTCCATAAGTTATCCAACAGAGCGTAGACTCGACATGTAACGAACCGATCGATATTCCAAACTGCTTCAAGAATTTCGCTAACTCTATGCTCCTCCTATTTAACCTAATTATCAGATAAGTTACTTGGAGCCCCTCTCAAGCAATCCATTCACGAATTCCTACCCTCGTCCATCCAATCATCCACGTTCATACACGAACCCACATTAGTGACTCCTCTGCTTCCCCTAACTATTTCTATGTGACAACCGTACTCGTCGTCTGTGGACAGCTAAAGGACCCTTCTGACACGACGCACCTCTCGTGAATAAGCTGGTGTCCTGCGTTTAGCTTTAGTGTAGCGCTTTATAAATTTGAGGTAACCAATTACGATGACGAGCAAAGTCTCACTTGTACACATAATCTAACCATGACTCACCCAATTCAACTTAATTACAACACGCCGTAACATCTCCTGTGTCTCCTTCGTTCTCTGGTAGTCCGTGAAACTGGTCTTAGCCTTCACAATGGAATCGCTGGACAACCAATCTGACTGGACGTAGCGTTCCTGAATTAGCTAGTGCCATGCACATAACTTTGTAATAGCGCTACAGATTCTCGAGCTTTGCTCCTACGATTATCTCACGTAGGCCTTCAGATAAGCACACTAGCACAGTTATAATATGATTAAATGCACATAATTTATTGATTAATAAAATTACGTCCGCATGTTTTCATATGTGTTGTTTCTGATCAAATGGTTGTTGGTTAAACATTACTTGGTGATTTATGTTCGTGTGCACTTCCAATGGGACTTATGGCATGCGTCCACTATATTGATTTTGTGTAAGATCGACGTTTAGCAAAAGGGAACAAAGCCAACACAGGGCTACCTGATACCCACATTGCGCCGCAATATATATCGTTAAGCACTAAAAGATACAGCTACTAGGACACGTTTTAAAAACAAATTTGGTTTTCCATGAAGGAACAAAGCTGATGTTTGTGGACAATAGCGAGAACTTTAAAAAAATTCCTATCAACGTTAACAGCCATTGATAACATAAGATATGGTGAAGGTCACGAGTGCGCAGGAAAGAGATGCGCTGGAGGTTGGAGAATGGAGATGTGATTTGAAATGAGAGATGTGAGTTGAAGGTGATGCCACGATTACGTGACGGTGGTTCAGAGGTGAAAACAATAGAGGAAGAATTTGTTGATAGATAGATCGAAAAATTTGCTTCATTTAATCTTGAAAATATAAATGTGATGTAACTGTAAGTTTTTTATAGCGATCGTGTGGCCTTGACTCATGCTCATTTTTTTAGCGAATTGAGCGGGTGAGATCCTTAAGCACCGTTGTCTGTTTGAATTGGTGTGGCGCCATTTGGACCTTGAACAGTGAATTACGTTCGCTTTGAGTGCTTAATAGAAGAAATTTTGCGTTCGACTGACAGACTTTATTAGCAGCCATCTTCCACTTCATTATCAGCTCAATAACAGACTAACAGCTAACCTCTTCCCCCGCTCCGATAACTTTGCTTTACTAGAAAAAATGTGACAGAAACTGTATCCCTGTATGCGATTCAATAACATGCATAGAAATCGAGATTGCCCATCAATCATCTATATAATCAACAACAAGAGTGTGTGCAATAGCCTAGAGTTCAAGCCCCAATTATTGTGTTAGCCTCGTCATACTAACTTTACTCTGTAGCCTGTCATACGTTGTTCAGCTCCACATTGTGCATGTTAATGAACCGGGCGGCGGTATGTCAGATTGATTTCCTAATAATAAGAATATACTTCAGATGGCAGACAAAACAAACTGTCAAAAGAGATTTAAAACTCGAGTATCATCCCACACATCTGCTTTACGAGCCTGGCTGCAGCGCCCTAGGACAATAATTATTGTGTGGTAGTATTTGGACGCCCCACTCAGTGTGACGTTAGTCGTGAGACTCGCAGCCATATCATCACTAGGCTCACTTGGATTCCTTGTGTGTGACTCCGATCAATGACTGCTGTTTATCAATATCCGTTTTTTCATCCGCCATACAAAGGCCTGCGCAGCACGATTCATTCTGATGAACACAGAGCTCATTTAGTAGGCCTAATTCTACAATTGAAGTAGCGCAATTGTTTGAATTCAACGTTGAATAATAATTCATTAAATTTGTTGTGGACAAAGAACATGTTTCACAATACATTTTCGGCTGCAGTAACTACAATAAACTTTAGCTCGACAGGTAAGATGAGCGCCGCATACATGCAGTTCTTCATCGTATGTTAATCGGCTGCAATCCCTCAGTTTTATTAATTTTTATTAATTTCCTAGGTATTTTTCATACGCATTGTCTCGACTACAACCCGAGAACTATTGAAGGCAACAATAACTAAGTCATCATTAATGACATGTAGCATTATAATGATTGGCACATGTAACGCCTTGTTGTGGTGTCGTATAAGGTGTCACTCAATTATGTATCATTTACTGTTGCAGTAAATGATACATAATTGAGTGACATCCTTCTAGATGTTGACCAGAGTAAGTCTTGGTTTTGATGTGCCATCGGTTGATGCCTTCTGCATTAGATAGCGGCACGATAGAAGTTACTAAACAATAGAAACAATAGGTCGATGTAGATTCAGGAAGTACTCCACAAACGTATTTTCTTATTTACAAAGAAATCCTTTTATTTTTCATTATGGAGGTGAACGCCTAAATGACGCCAATAACACTGAAGCTGGTGTAACTGTGCCCTCGATAAAATTCTATTGCCTTTGCCTGTAGTCATTTATTCTAAACCATGGGAAATATTCCCATGAAGAACTCAAAGCAAGCTCAATTTCTGCTGTATTTGCAGGCCGCTGCTGTATATCGACCGTAGAGCTACAACTGCTCCGTAGAAGACAATAGACTAGCACAACGCTTTGTTCTTTAATTCAGCTAGGCTTTAACAATAGAACTATCATAATTCAACGCTGATGAAATCGTTTCGGCAAACAATTTTTCATTGTCAACGTTCAATCAAACTGACAACTGAATTAGAATACACCGCAGCAATTTAGTTGTTTCATAGAACCTGAAAACATCCCTGTCGCCACTTGGTATCAATACGGACATGAAGTAATGATTAAAGTACCAGACAATTCACAACTCACGCAAACAACGAAGATATTGGCAAAGCCGCCTAGGCAGATATATTTCTTCTACGAAGGAATCTACGCTTTACAACATGAGCGCAAATTTCAGATTAAGTGTTTTGCTAATACTTTACATCGCCGTCTATAAGGTCGAAAACCAGGATGCCTATGAAAACACGGCTCAGAGTACAAAGGTATTCAGAATCACGCAAGCGCCGAATGGAACCGAGTTGTGCGCTGTTGATACACCGTCAACGGTCTTCAATGTCTCTCAGTTAAACGATTCGTCAATTAGCATAGGATGTGCTCCACCAAAAGCATTATGCGCTTGGAAGTGTATGAAGGATCCGAATTGTACCTCATACAACTGGAGAGACGGCAGCCAATTGTGTGAACTGTTCCAATATCCTCCCAAGAACTGTGAGATCGTTCACCGTTGTAGTTACTATCAGGTATGTCGTCTTGCTAATAATTATCTGCATCACCTGATTAGAAATTTGCGCGCTGGTTCGGGAGAGTGTACATTCTGGAAAATTCTTTGGTTGTTCATCTTTAGCAATTGTCAACATTTCTTTCATGTTTCATTGTTCCACGTTCTTTTGTCACCTGCTTTGCAGAATAATATTGAGCCAGCGTTCACCTTTGGATACTCATAGCGAGACCATGAATATAATTATTTAATATAATAATGGTCGAGAAAGTGTATTTAAATAAACTAAAGATGTAGAACAATGTGTAACAAGTTTTCATTAGCATTTAGCACGGAGCAGTTTAGAAAAGCTGAGACTTTGTTTTGATCTTTATGTTGGAGAAATGGTTAATATCATCGCAAATCCGGCACCAAGAATAGGACATTGTCACATTGCACAACAGGACATACTCTGCCTTCTAGGCTTTCTCGTCTTCAACAAAACCGACTTAGCAACCGATCTGCATCTTCTCTTAGGTCTCTCTGACTACCGGACTCGTACCTTCTCTTAACGTCGATCTCTGGACAACCCTTTGATACGACGCAGCGCTCGTGAATAAACTGGTGCCCTGCTCTTAGCATCAGAGTATTGCTCTAGAAATTTGGATTTGCTATTACGATTGCGACACTTTATAGAATAAATAGTTAGCGAGTTAAGCGGCTTAGACGTTTAGTAATCATTTTTAATAATAAATCATTATCAGCAAGTATACAAGAAAGCCTCACAATAAGTTACATGAGGTATCACATTATATGCATACATGTATATGCCTCCGTGCTTTCTGATTTGTAGGCAACCTATGCTACAGCCACCTGTCGTCAGATAGGTACAGTAAATCTTTATTTTTTTATTCAGACGATGCCTCATATTTTGCAGAGCTGTTACACTTCAAACGGATTACTGTCAATTATAGTACCAAACAGAAAATTGTCTTCAATCATCCCGTGACAATGATATTTATTGCACTACTGAATTATATTTTTGCGCAGCGCTTCTATTCATTCTACTCATTTGTGTCAACAGCCAAGTTTGGGCAGAATGAGATTTTATTCAGAAAGAGTTGATGCAGACAACACATTTGCGTAAAAATTTCCCGTAAAATAACGGTGAAAGGCCTGGCAACTCGGTTGCCATGCCTTTCACCGTTATTTTACGGGCGTCCCGTTATCTCATTTACGGCCGACCCGTTAATTTACGGCCAATTTCCGTTTTATTTAACGGAGACTCTCCTTATTTTTACGAAGATTTCACGTATTTTATACGACAATTCAGCGTATTTTAACGACAAATACCTGTTTTTATAGGAGGTTTTCACGGCGATTTACCGTTATCTGGCGGTAAATGGCCTTTAACTAACGGTTAATTGCCGTTTTTTAACGGCAAATCACCTTCTATTGACGGTTTATTTGTTCTGTATTTACGGTGAATCGCCTTCATTTAACTATTTATTTACCTTAATTTCACGCCAGTGGCCAAAGGCTAATTGCACTTGTTTTACAGAGAATTACCATTTAATTACCTTTTATTCAAGGTTACTTCCCTTATTCTTACTGCCCCAGACATTTCAGTAACATTTTAATACAGTAGGCTACACTAAACAGACAATGAATTAATGGAAAACCCGATCAGCTCATTATCACAAGTTTTGGATCACATTATACAAGTAATAAACAAATGTTTGGACTAACACCAGAAAATCTTCACATCACGAAAAATTCAAAGTGCCTGCACACTGTAATTCATTGTTGGTTATCAAATGCAGACCATCATGGACAAAGTAATGCATCATTCTCAATGCATGCCTTGTCATCTAATTGATCACAAGCACATTATTTCATTAGTCTTTATTTAAAACAAGAATTGCGAGTAACTGAATGTAAAATTGACATGAAAGTACATATTAAAATAAAGCACATCAACTGAATCAGCAAAAAGAATTGTAGCACATTTTAAACGTCAGAACCTCTAGTAATATTAACTATGAAAATGGTTGGTCTTTCTAGAGAGAAGACAATACACAAAGTTCATGCCACTGAACAACTTAGCATGATGAACAGCTGTTCAATCTAATCTAAAGACTTATATAGCGGCGTAGCGCCATTCACATCTTCACATCACGAAACATCCAAAGTGCCTGCATACTGTAATTCATTGTGGGTTATCAAAATGCAGACCATCATGGACAAAGTAATGCATCATTCTCAATGCATGCCTTGTCTAATTGATCACAAGCGCATTATTTCTTTATTTAAAACAAGAATTGCGAGTAACTGAATTTAAAATTGACATGAAAGTACATATTAAAATAAAGCACATCAACTGAATCAGCAAAAAGAATTGTAGCACATTTTAAACGTCAGAACCTCTAGTAATATTAACTATGAAAATGGTTGGTCTTTCTAGAGACAAGACAATACACAAAGTTCATGCCACTGAACAACTTAGCATGATGTACAGCTGTTCAATCTAATCTAAAGACTTATATAGCGCCATTCAAATCTTCACATCACGAAACATCCAAAGTGCCTGCACACTGTAATTCATTGTGGGTTATCAAAATGCAGACTATCATGGACAAAGTAATGCATCATTCTCAATGCATGCCTTGTCATCTAATTGATCACAAGCGCATTATATCATTTCATTACAGTCTTTATTTAAAACAAGAATTGCGAATAACTGAATTTAAAATTGACATGAAAGTACATATTAGAATAAAGCACATCAACTGAATCAGCAAAAAGAATTGTAGCACATTTTAAACGTCAGAACCTCTAGTAATATTAACTATGAAAATGGTTGGTCTTATGAAAATGGTTGGTCTTTCTAGAGAGAAGACAATACACAAAGTTCATGCTACTGAAACAACTTAGCATGATGAACAGGTGTTCAATCTAATCTAAAGACTTATATAGCGCCATTGTCATAATGCAATAAAACATCAATAAAGGTCAGTCATAATCCATTGGAGAAGCAAGGTAACAATCTTAGAAGTTAGGCTAAAATCTCACAAATCAGAGAACTATAAATCAAATTATGTGCAGGCAAGCTTAAACAGAAGAGTTACATGCTTAGCTCTGAACAATATTAAAACATTGACACAAAGCACGAAACCGGGCAGCGCTAATAGTTTATGCTGTGAAACAATATAGTTATTGTCTGAAGACTTGGACAGCAGGTAGAAAATTTCGACTCATTGATCTTGTACTTTTTGTGCCACATGCAGAAGTGTGCTGCAACAGAAAAAACCAACAGCACAATTAATTAAAGCATCGTTATAGCCCTTTCCCAACATTCAGCACTGCAAATGCGGAAAAAACACTATTGGTATCCTTAAGCATATTAAACTTTAAACAGGGATTAATATAGAAAATGCAGAACACCACTTAGTATCATTTGAAGTCCAATGTGTATTTGGTAACTTCTATCTTGCCATTGTCTAATGCATAAGGCATTAACCAAAGGCACTCTAAATATAGAAGGCTTTTCATTGCCATTATAAATTCTGTCTCAGCGTATTGATCTTCTGAATACTGATCTTGGCTTAAGAGCACCATTGGTTGATGCCTTCCTCGTGCATTAGGCACCTGCACAAGTAATTAAATGCAATGACAATTACATGTTGGATTTTAATGCTCTGTGTGGTTCTACAAGTGATTAGTGTTTGCAGGATCTATATCTAGATAAATTGACCTTTTCTCGAGATGTTGACCTGCTTGGTTTTAGAGCGCCTTCAGTGTATGCCTTGTCCATTAGACACCGGCACGATAGAAGTTACTATATACAATGACAATTACATGTTTGACGTTGACACTATATGGAGTTCTACATGTGCTTAGTTGCTAACAGCTACACACATAGTACCATGTCACAATATGAATAAAAATCATATAATACTGGTCGTACTAATAAAGATATAAATATTCTGCAGTAAACATACACGCCATGCTCTATGGGCCTCTGAAATTAAGCCATGTTGTAGCTATTGTGGTGTCTAATCAAAATCTTTTTGGCTAGTGTTTGCAGGATCTAAATCACCACCATAAAATCGATTGAACTGATCTTCTAGATATTGACCTTATCTTTAGATGTTGACCTGATTGGTTTTAGAGCGCCTTCAGTGTATGCCTTGTCCATTAGACACCGGCACGATAGAAGTTACTATATACAATGACAATTACATGTTTGACGTTGACGCTACATGGAGTTCTAAATGTGCTTAGTTGCTAACAGCTACACACATAGATTCATGTCACAATATGAATAAAATCATATAATACTGGTCGTACTAATAAAGATATAAATATTCTGCAGTTAACCTACAAGCCATGCCACTGAAATTCTGCCAATTTGTAGCTACTGTGAAGTCTAATCACAACTTCTGTAACCCAATTGTATTATCAAAGATTAATTACAACATTAGATATTTTTGTCTAAAGAACTTGAGCAGTTTATCATAGAATTATTACACAGTTGCTAGATAATATCAGAGCATAACGAGAAACTTAATTGTAAAGAATCATAAGTTAAAGTTCAGATAACAATAGACACGAAATTCTATTTACCACTGAACAAATTCTATGATCACACTGGTTCCAGGATATGCGATTGCACTGAAATAGAAAAGTCACAATTAACCATAAAATATCATCATAGTTTCTCAACACTGACACTACAAAAATGAGAATTAACCACCATATACACGTAGGTGTAGCAAATTACTAGCAATAAGCTATATGCAAGTGCCACCTAAAAGCATGTGCAACCTTCAACAAAGAAAAGATTTCTCAGGCTTTCCATCTCAACCCGAGGCTTTCTCTCTGTTATAGTGGACTAATTATCTGGATACTGGCCTTATTAAGGCTTGGTTTTGGTCCACCAATTTGATGACTTGTCTGACAGAAGTTACTAAAAACAATTAAGTGTGGATTTCGATATTACGTGGTGTTCTATATGAGCTCAGTGTCAAAATTACAGGTACACATACAATGGAATGGAGCTATAAGAATAAAAATAAATAATTCTTATCATACTAATATTAAAGGATAAGCATACTCTGCAGTTGCCCCTACACAGCACCTGCAATAGGGCCCCTAAAATAGGTCATTGTCTGGCTAGGGTGATGTTTAATAGTACTCTTCTAGAAACAAAAGTTATAAACGATCAATAGAAGCATTAAATTATTTCAGTTCAGACAACATTGACAGTCTATAAGTATTGCACTAGTATTTCAATTATTGCAATGCCTCTCGATAAAATCAGAGCAGAAGGAGATATAATTGTAGCCGACTGATTAGGGAGCTCACCTTGTAACTTGGGGAGTAAAAGTCGTGCCTTTGCTGGCCTGAGATGGTTATTGTGTAGGGACTTTTAGAAAGACTTTCACTAACAATTGATCAGTGCCATCATTTAACACTTTGTTATAAGACAGTGGCGCTTAACCCTGGAACTACCAAAGGGGTCAAAATGACCCCAAACGATTTTCGGTTCCTCACTACTCCCACAAAACATGAAGAATTGTTGATTTATTGACTTTGTACATACAGCCAATCTTTGTATGATTCTATATTTTTTACCATTTTATCTCACCAGATGGCGCTCATAGCGATTTGCAACACTGACTACCCCTGGGGTCATTTTGACCCCAAATGAAGAGGCTAATTATAGGAATTAAATTTGCCTAATAGAAATTGTTAGGAATATGTAAATATGAAATGCTGTTTGAGATAAATTAAGCCACTTACAGCAACACATCATATGTTTATCATCTGGAAATTTTACACTAGGAGAGAAAAGGTCAAGAAAGAGAGCAAACCAAAAAGAACGTGTGGTTTTTGACCTTGTACAACACTTGCAAGGTTCAGGTAGAAACGTTATCTGTGACAATGTCTTGTCAGAATTGGTCTGGTGCAAAAGTTGTCTAAAGAACATCCAACTCTGCTAGGCACCATTCTACTCGCTCTCAAATTCTAGCAGGTAACCCCTTTGCTTCTCAAAACCTATTTCCTCTCTCGTGGCCTTGCGCACTGGGAGCACCTCTCAACGGTATATCCCACTAGAGGTGCTTTATAAATATTTTAGTACAATACAATATACAATACAATAAAGAATTGTAAGAAATTTCTGCCTGAGTTAGGATGCTAAGGTTGCAAAAACTGTACTCCCTGTTTGCAGTTTGAGACAATACCATACTTGTTTTCATACTGTTCGAAAGCCGCTAAAGTGGTATGCGTTGTCCTGCATTATTCCAGGACACAGAATAATAGGATAGGAAAGCCTTTAAAAAATAGTGAAAAGAAGCTATCCGTACTTGAGAGGAAACAAAATTTAAAAAAAGTAACTTTCATTCACGCATCAGAATGATAAATGGAAATGGGTCATTTTGATCCCACAGGTAGTCAGTGAGTGCAAAAAATGTTGGTAGTTCTTGGGTCAATAAATGCATAATATTAACAATTACGTTAAAAATGCTGTCAATACTAATAATAATATGGTGAGATACTTACCAGGAGTGTCCAAAAGGTAACGGTAGATGTTTTAGACCGTCAATTGGCAGAACAAGATGCCCTTCTCAAGAGGTCGAACAACTCCATCAACTCCTACAAAGAAAATTGCACCATTCAGTCAAATCACAGAACTTCTATAACACTTTTGCAATAAATAGGCATGTCTATAACATGTTTCATGTACATTACAAAGTACTACACATCATAAGATGGTAACATTTAATAATTTTGTAATTGCACATTTAATAATAAATTTTTATAGCTCTGCTGTGAGAGAAACTAACCAAAGGTGTTCTTTGTGCTAGCCTAAAAGATGCTAAATGTCATTATGCACATTTGGATAAGGACACCAAGTGCAGCAAATTTTAAGCAAAAGCACTGTATACTGCAAATATTAAGAATTATTCAGAACACAAAATTCATCAGTAGCAAACACTGCTGAGACAACTATACATAACTACTAATAAGCATAATAATAATAATAATAATAATACGAATGATAATTGATTGATTGATTAGGGGCCTCGCGTTGTAACATGGGGTGTAGAGGTTTGATCACCTGAGGGATCATATCTACCTCGGGTATAAAAAAGAATACTAATAAATGACCTTTTTATTTCAACGCCTTTCACTGACGATTCAGCATTTCAACACTGTGGCCTTTAGGGGTACATTTACCAACTTGGACCTTCACGAATAGACAAATCTGTGTTTATAAATAATGTTGAAGTCCCTGAGGGATCAGATTTACCTTGGAGCTAAATAATATTAATAATAATAATAATTTAGTGATTCATTTATTACACATACATATACATAGTAGATCACATTAACTGTAGTACACAAACTGGTCATCAAACTATCACAAAATTGGCACTGGAAGGGGAAAACGTTCCAGCTAAATTAGTCCACCATTCATAATAAAGCATACGATTAATAACAGATACTTGACCGTCAAACTGAAAAGGCAAAGTCAATTTTTACATGTATCGCATAATTTCTTATAACAATTTCTATGCACCATATCATATTGCATGCATCAGAACAAAACAAGAACTAGTCTGGTTTAGTAGCAAGATAACTGGAACTCTTTGTAATAATACTTATACAAATACTAAAAATAATAAAGTAATATTTAGCAACAGAAGAAGCATAGCACTTCATTAAGCCAGCCATGAGGTCGTCATTATCATGAAGTTTAGCAACATCATTTTTTCAGCATATGAGGGTGGATGACCACTCTTTTACCTCGCCATCTCATCTTCCCACCAACAGTGTACTGTCAGTGTACTCCTTTTAGCAGAAATTGGTCATAAGGGGTGCACACAGACCAGAAATCTCGACCCAAATGTTTGGCCTGGCAGGGATTTGCACCTCAACCGCTAAATTGAAAGTCCAGGGCGCTAACCACTACACCATCGAGCAACCCCAATAACAATATTAATAATAATAATACAGATAATAATATTATTCAATTTTTAAAATATTTAGTTAAAGTTGACATAGTAATAAACTGGAAATTCTACTTACAGTTGAACGAAGTCCAAAGTATTAGTTGTTGCTGGTAGCTGCCACGTCGAATACGTTGTAAGCGACAAACCGAACTACAGTTGCAGTCACATGGCTATAGAGCACTGCCTTTGATGGCTACATGGCACATGACACAGCAGATCCACAAACAGTCTCCGTTCAAAATGTTCACCATTTCCTGGAAATGCAGCACAAAATAAGTAACTAAGTAAGTAAGTAAGTAAGTAAGTAAGAAGTAAGTAAGTAAGTAAGTAAGTAAGTAAGTAAGTAAGTAAGTAAGTAAGTAAGTAACCAAGTAAGTAAGTAAGTATATCCTTTATTGCACCAATTGCTAACCGCATTCTGGTTTACATTCTACAATGGCCTATAATAAAAATAATGCCTTGAGAAAAGACCATTCGTGGTTCACAGGAATATTATCGATTACATGAAGTATAAGGTTCATAGACGCAATCATCTCTGCTCAGATGAAACGGCTTAGAACTGGATCATTTGTCCCTAAAACAGAGCAAAGCATTCAGCATTTAAACGCTTTGCAAGAGCATGCAATTCTACTCTGACACCTTCCTCTAGACATACTGGCCCAGTTGGCTACATTTAGAGCGTAGGCTGAGTCTTATGCCCCTCTGTGTTAGAAAGCGTGCGAATCGCGGTTCACTTCCCGATGCTGACTTGTTTCAGAGATTTAATTTAAATCTCGGGCTAGAACGATCCGTACACGGGGACCTTAAATGACTTGGCGCCCATTCAAAAGGACCTGCGGTGGTGAAGGATCTCATGACTTGGCGCCCATTCAAAAGGACCTGCGGTGGTGGATCTCATGACTTGGCGCCCATTCAAAAGGGCATGCGGTGGTGAAGGATCTCATATGATCAATTAATTGAAAAGTGGGTTGATGCCCTATGCGGTCGGTATAGAAAAACGAGTAGGGCCTACATTTTATTCAGCTTAATAAAATAGTCTAATTGATATCTGTCACTTTCTTAATAATCCATAAGCTTCCCTAAAACGGTTCGTACATCACACGCTACTCCTTTTAGCCTCAACCATCTTACTATTCATCTTACTCTTTTAGTCCATCTTCATAATTGCATTAAATATTAAACAGAGAAACAATAATATATATTACCTTTTCCCATAAATATCGGAGTAATTATTAAAGACCATTTTACTCTAGTTGCAGCGACAGTTAAATTAAAACCTTTGACATTTATTATATTTTATATTGTAAAAAAACTGGTTTTGCATTTTTTGCCTTTGTAGCTTTTTTACTGCCTTAATCTTGAATCTGGCCCCTTTATTACAACCTTCATTGTTCCTATTTTCCTTTAGATATTTTACAGATGAATCTACAAAGACATATAAATACCTTTTTCTTTTTGTCTCCTCCCAGCTCAAAGCGCTTGCAACGCTTAATTGCGAGCTGCTTCTTGTATTTGCATTCAGTGCATTCCATCTTCAAGACAACCTTCTTCGTTGTTTTAGCCTATTGTTCAAAAGACTAAGCAACATAATTATGACACTTTCTAGAAAGGCAGTTTTATTTCTATACGGCTGATTGTACCACATAACAAACAACATTATGGACAAAGAAAACCTGCACAGGTTATGATCTGGTCAACGAGTAGCTCTTGCATTTCACCAAGTAAATAAAATTTAAGTTCTCTTATGAAACCATCATCTCTTCAAAATCTCTGTGGTAACTTATGCAGCAGGAGACCATAGTTCAGACTTTAACCCTTTGCGTATTGATTTTCGAGAAGACCGTTTCAGCCTGGAGTACTTTCAGAGAATAGTCACAGCATATTTTGTCACTCTGCAGCGATATCACTCTACAACAGTCTGAAGAGAAGAACCGCAGCTTTTGAGTTCAACAAAACCGAAGACAGGCATGGGTATGAGACGTAGCCACTCTTTCTTAGCCTTGGTATAATGCGGGTATATGGTCAGCCTTCTCTCGGGCTGCAGAGTCACATTTAAAACACTTCGACCAAGTGTTCATAAGAAAGGTATAGATATTACACTGATACAAGTAATAAAGATTACATTTATGCATGTAATTTGAATAATAGTAAATCTAACCTTTTTATGAAAGATTGGTTTTGTCTGACCACCATAACCTAACTGCTTTCTGTTGTATCTACGTGTCCCTAAAAACAACGAAAATTACTGATCGGTCAATGCAATTTGGTCTCAGTACCGGGTAAGTGAAATGAAGATACCTGTTTTAAACATGGATCATCCTTAATGGATTTCCACGAGACGTTTTATTATAATTAAATTATCTACATTAAACGTTTTATTATTATTAAATTATCTACATTGAGCTAGGAATTCAATTCAAGAATTTCAAGAAAGCTGCGTCGTGCACAGCAAAACTTCTACGCTGCACCATGGTAGTTCAGACCAGGGGAAACCAGATAACATCTGGCGAAGAGAGCGAGAGGTACCGAGTTCGAGCCTCCGTAGGGCGGATATGCTTTGTAGGCTGCTATTAGCGCCTTGTATTGCAGGCTGTCTGTTCTGTTAGTAGTTAAGATTGTTTCAATTGCATAACATGTAAATGTACAGCGCAGTGCGTTTGACAGGCGCTCAATTAAAGAAAAGATATTATTATTATATTATATTATTATACTGTGCAGCAAAGAGATGAATCTACGGCCAAGAAAAGACAAGACCGAGACCACAACTCCCTGAAAGAAGATGGAGCATTGACGCAAGGCAAGTATGCCTACTGGCATGTGCAGTATGATCACTGAATTTTCGCATTGGCATCCAGTGCAATTCCTCCGACATGAAGCCGGTAGTATGCAGAAACTTAGTACTCGAAAATTCGAGAAATTAACCTACAGTTTTCGCCTTAACACTGACGATGACTAGACCTGTTTTGACTGCTTGACATTCAAGTAAAATTCAACGATATTTAATTGCCAGATATAATTATTCACCTTGAACAAACCCAGATTTCTTGCCCTTCTTGTACTGTGTCACCTTGTGAAGAGTGTGCTTTCGGCAGTCCTTGCCTTTGCAGAAGGTTTTTCTGTACTTTGGAATGTTCACCTAACAATCGCAGCAAGTTTAATACTTTGTTAAATAATTTAAATTTTTTAGTATGCGCATTTACATTCATTCCGCGCGCTGCCAATTAAAAACTTCGATGCCATAGTACAAACTGACATTGTAAAAAAGCTTGCAGACAGACAAAACATTCCATGTGGAATATCAGTGTCAACATATTATTTTATTTCTATCAGTTTTGTATCAGCCAACTTTGATGGAAATAACCTCAAAACACACCATCACAATTTTCAATCATTCATTTATTCTCGGCATTTATATAGCGCCTCCCAAGATAACTATTCAGAGGCGCTCCACACCCAATTCCGGCCGAAAATAATAGTTTTCAAGTGTTTACAGAAATTACCAGAATGTCTAGCTAATACGACGCTCAGATTCAAATGGAGTCTACTCCAGATACATGGCCCAACCACAGAGAAAGCGCGATGCTGCATTGTCGAGAAGTAACTCATTATCGGCGCAGCTGATAAAGGCAAGCGCGACATAAGAGGTTTACATGTTCAGAAAAGGTAGGTTCTTGGTCAAGTACGACCGCAAAACTACGCCCAGGTGTAAAGGTGAAAAAGTGAGATGTTAGTGAACATGGCCAATTACAGAGTCTATTTTTCTTAGCTGCGGATTTATGACATGGCCATATAATTTGCATTGAGACGTAAACGACTGGACGACATCCAAGCCCCAAACGCTACCGTAGCTTGCTGCATTGTGGCCAATGCAGTAAAAGCATCAGATGGTAGACAATGCAGATAATCCTGAATGTCGTTGGCATAAAGCTTAGGCCTGCTTAAAACACTACAGTTGCAATGTGTAAGCAGTGAACAAGATGTGTACCTAACTACCTATGGTCCGAAAACAGAGCCCTGCGGCAGATCAAAACGAGTAGTTACCCATTGAGATCATCGAGTTACCGGTAACAAAATGTTAGTGCAAAACATGCGCCCATAACTCCGCCACTGTTCGCTTTCTGACAGTGCCAGTCCCAAGCCTGGATAAAGGAGGAGGGCGACGCTAATGGTCTTTGTTACCACACAGCTAGTCGTTAAACAGAACTACATGCGCCCATCGAAAAGAGAGCAAAGCCAGTCACTCGGCTTACCCGAAATGCCAAAGAAACTAACAGACGATTAATTAGAATGTCGTGATCGACCGTGATCAAAGCCTGCACTGGTGTCAAAGAGAACCGAAATGGTAGGCCTAACTTGGTGCCATTTACCCGTCGCGCCAAATGAACGTAGGCCTATAATATCCGACGACAGACGATTCAAAGGGTTCAGTAGAATAGTTTTCCTAAAATCTGAATGATAAGTCGGGAATAATTTGCTAGACACCACGTGCAATTTTATTTGATATGCTACAAATTTTCAATGGTTTTAGATAGAAATGTAGGCTAACATTTTATGGGCCGGTAGTTAGCCATATCACTTGGATCAAGTCTTTCCGGTTAAAGGCCAGAAGCCCTTTAAAAACTCGATAACCATCTCGCAAAGAACAAGGTTGCAGACCAAGGTTGCAGAAGCCTAAGGAACGGAGGATCCTCCACAAAGTTCTGTACAAGGCAAGACGGTAATGGATGAGAGAGTTGTAGGTTAGCTACAGGATTTTGAAGTGGAAGCCATCGCGGATTTTCAGCCAGTGGGTGCATGATTTTAAGGATGGGAATGATATTGTGATGCTTGGGTGTTCTGGTGAAAGCTCGGACAAGTGAGCGCATATTTCTGTAGTTTTGCATATCAATCTTAGAAGGTCTTATTGCTAAAAACCTAAACCTCAAACATAATTTTCACATTGTTAAAATCTATAGGCGCCTGAGAGTGCCAATTAACTGTGACTTACATGTAGTGAGCGCACGTGCTGTTACGATACACACCATAGACGTCGTCTTCCACGTCAGAGAAGTAAATCATATCAGTTAATTACACATTATAATCCCTGAAAACATTCCCATATGGACACCATAATAGGGTTCATATTCCCATATGGGAACCGTATAGCTATGGCCCACATAGGTCAATGCCCATGAACATGTGTTTGACATCTAAAATTATATTGAGAAAGACTGATATTAGCAAATAGAGATAATTTGATAGTTAAACATTTTAAATAAAGTCTTCACCCACCATGTTGCCAGCGACGCCCACCAAAGTGATATCAGGCCCACGCTGGTCCTCTGCGTCACCGCGTTTAACTGCAGCCTAGGCCTAATTCTGAATGACTTCAGTGAAATGCAATTTTGAAAATTATTTTTATAGCGCTTGATTTAGACTGGTACCGTTCCAAGAGCAATAAAACTTACATTTGAAAGAGGTTCAGCGATAGGCCTAGGCTACATGCCTGCACCGCTAGAATGTTTTCTTACCTACAATAGGGTCCAGTGGCGTCGCCAGAGCTTCAAGGTTGGGGGCAAGGCATAGGAGGACATCGGAGGAAATGATCGTCAGAAGGACGATCAGCTTGAGGCGATGATAGCGCCCACTCGTGAAGGAAGGGTTTGGGGAGGGGATGTGCCCCTCCCCACTTGAATTTTTTTGAATTTTCATGCTGTAATGGTAGCATTTTAAGCTGTCATAGGAACAAAATTGTTCTATTATTTCAGCGCTGATAGGAGCCAACTGTGACTCGTAGCTAAATGTTAAATGTTCGCGTTTTCATATAGTGACCGTATACGGCCTCGACCCTGCTCATTTTCAATGAATTGATTGGGTTACATCCTTCATCACTGCTCGCCCGTTCGAATGGACGCCACACCATTTAAGGTTCCCGTGCAAGGACCGAGGTTTAAGATGTAGTTTGAACCGTATTTGAGTTTGACTACAGGTAATATTAGCAATCCCGACATTTATTGAAATTAATACAAAAACTAGAAAAAACGTTCAATATCCAAGAACGCCACAAGCCTTAGGTAAACAGATTGCTGACCAGACACAATTAGCAGACATAGTTTACAAATGGTGTAAAAACCAAGCAAGAAGGATTCAACTACCGAATCGGGAAGCCAAGCAGTGCTGGTGCAGTTTTACTGGTGAACAATCGACAATAGAAACAGAACGCCGACTGCTTTAAACGACTTTACTCGGGGTTAAAGAGGGTGGGAATGCGCGGGAACGGCCTCCCACTGCTCTCGAGAATTGGCGGGCGAGGGAGTATTAATTCATAGATATTTTTATTCCCTTGTCTTAAAACCAAGATAGTGTGAATCAGTTTGCTATGTTTTGTCTCTGTATATATGTAGCTTATCTATTTCACAACAGGTACTATACCCACACACGCCACATACATTATACATACATACGTACATACATACATACATACGCACGCACGCACACACTGATGCTTGCTTTTGTGTGCACCCGTTGAGCGAGAATGATCTGACTGCATCCCTGCAGATGTCGCTCAAAGAGGCAGGCATACTAATAATTTCCACATGTTGTCTTGGACATCCTGTTGGAATGCGGCTGTGTGACTGGTGTAAATAGGTCACCCCATCATGACTCATCACTGCGAATAGGAGAGATAAACAACATTGGACTTTTCCCTATTCGTCTGTATATTTTGTGTAAAGCACAATCCGTCACCTGTTGATTAGTGATTAGTCTTTGAAACGAAAACAAACTTTGGAAGAGGACCTTTAATGTAAAATGTCAAACCACACACCACATAGGGTACCCCCCCTACAAAACTCACCGGATTTGCACGAATCCCAGGACCCAGTCTGACCAGGGTTGGGGGGGCAGCTGCTTGCCCCCGTGGCGACGCTAATGATAGGGTCTACCTTTCAAACCTCCCAATACCTTCGATCTAACATTCGCCATTTATTCACTATCCAACTGCCCAGGTGTAGGCCTACATATTCGTCATAATACCTTAACCTCGACTTCCAGTTTCTTCCTATAGCTAGGTTATTCTCAAATTCTGCTATTGCTGGGTCTGCTCTTAGGAACCAACACTGAATCGCGCCAAAGACCTCTTCATGTGGCCCATACCAAGCCTCTCGCCTGTCAAGCAGATCATCGAACAACACATCTCAGCCTCAAGACTGAATACCGATCTTCAAGCTGTCCTATCCTGGTTCTGCTCCTACACCATCAACGATTTCAACCGTAGCATGTGCAGTGCTACGGTGTGGGGCCGTCCATAAATGACGTCACGCACCCTAGGGGAGGGGGTCGGAAATTTGTGACGATGTGTAACATGGGGGGGGGGTCTGAGTAGTGTGACGTCACACCAGGTCTATGTTATTAAATTTAACAATTAACAACATAATTTAATTTTAATAATAACAGCACTAATTTTGAGGATTAAATTTTCAATATTTTTTAATTATTTTAATGTATACGGGCACCATTATTAATAATTTTCTAATTATTTCAATATTTGGTCATCATTAGATTTTAAAATATTCATGTTTTCGCTATTTGTTCCATGAAGGAGCATTTTGCTTTGTCATGGAAATTGGTTTTAGGGGGGGGTCAGAGCTTTGTGACGTCATTTTCAGAGGGGGTCTTACATTTTGTGACGAAGTGTGACGAGGGGGGGAGGGGGGGTTAAAAATCGGCCAAAATAGCGTGACGTCATTTATGGACGGCCCCTGTGCAGTACGGCATTTCCTTGGACCAGCATTATAGATGGGACCCGTGTTGATTCCATAGGCCTACAACGGGTCCCACACTATGGAAGTATAGGTTCTACATGGGCTCAGCGTGGGAATTCTTGCACTATAGTGAAGTCCAAGGACCTATTATAGTGAAGTCTCCACAGGTTGATCCCCGGATTATGAACTGGCGCCAAAACCAACCAAATACACGTAACCTCGTTCCTCCATGAGGATTTGCTTTCATATAGCGCAAATGTTAAGCTGGTCTGCCTGACGCGGTTTTTCTATTTAGCCTACATCAAGTTTCTATACAAAGGTCTTCTTCGCTGCTTTAAATATTGCACGCCGAGACAGCGGTGGAGAGAGAAGTTAGAGGCGCTGGGAGAGTTACATGTACAACCTTAAAAGCTACGCGTGTTTTACACAACAGCTAAATACCAATAGCATAAGTTTCGGCCTATGCTTACATAAAAGCGATGCAATGTTTTACTTTCAGTTCATATTATTATCGCGGACTTAATTAAACCCTAATTGAATAGGGCTACGACTTTAGGTGTGTACTCGGAAAGAAGACAGAGGTTCGTTATCACTATAGTGTCTCGCTGGATGCCACTTCATAAACTAGCATTGGGTATGGCTGGATATCAGCTTCATTCTTGAAAACTTCATTAATTCGCAGATGAACATTTATACACGAGCATCAGTAGGCCTGGGATTGTCAAAGAATTGCTACCGCAAGCCCAGGGACTTAAACACGCCTTTTACAGCACGTTGTAGTCAAGAACTTTCAATTGTTAGTTAGGCACAAAGATATAAACAAATGCCTTAACCTCGAGTAAGCAAGCATTCGGAAGCGTCAATAAAACAAGACTATTCTGTGAAAACCACCCATCACAGACCTGGTTAGAACTTAGAAGTCGTTTTGACCTCTAGAAATCTCTTGATCCCTTCCCCTTTCACCCACGCTTGCTGGGCCCCAAGCCGATCCTCATACGTTCCCACCAGTGGCTTAATGCAGGACGCCCAAGGTCCACCACACACGTCCCGCTAGTAAGGAGCATTGAAACAATGCATGTTTGATTAAAACCTGAATACTACAATTATTCTTCTACAACTTCTGTACACTGTAAGCGTCCTAAACTGCAATAAATTGGGAAAAGCAAGCACGTGGCATCAAAAGAATCTGCAGATCACATCTTCTGTCAGCCTCTTTCATCCTCCATGGTTTACAAAATGGCATCATGATCACTTAGACTGCAACCAACCTTCGACTCAGATATGTACTGTTTAAGATCATCATCAGTTCCTGACACCAGCCATTTGGCGGCGATGGGTAAGAATAAATTATCTACATTGTTTTCTATCATTTTGTTAAGTCCATTTCTCCCCTTAGTGTTAACCCAACTGATGTTATGTCCTCGTTTATAATTATTATACAGCGTAGTCCTGGTCTGCCTTTGTTTCTTTTTCCTATGAATCTTGCATGATTGTAGTGTGTTGTGTGGGATTCAGTCAACTGGCATTCTTTCTACATGTCCAAACTAGCGGAGTCTTCATTGAACGACTTTAAGATACAACACTGCATTTTGTAACAAGCTACTTACACAAATAGTGACTAACACTGCATACGTCAATCAAATGTGAGAAGTTGCAAATACAATGCTTTAGCTGCTTAGCACCTCTGCAAGAAAATCATGTTCTACCCTAGAACAACCTGCAGAACTAATTTCTTGAGAAGCAACAAACCTAATTTCACACAGACAGTTAAGGACAATAAGTTAGAGTTGCAACTATCTTGCCTCCGTTATCCTAGAGTTTTGGGTATATTGCGCTTAGAGCAGTGCCAAACAAGTCTGGTGGTCATTTAATGTAGACTTCAAAAGGCAATATGCAGCCAAACTCCAACAGGCCAGATATACTATGTTTCACATTAGACCTTTCAACCTCACCTTGTTTTTAAAAATAACCTTTGCATCAACTTCTATGAATACTACTTAAAAATTTACAGATGAGCCAACTGAAGAAGATTATACTTGACGATAACTGATTGATTAACAGTTTTCATTGATGTCTTGTTCAGTTCATTATCAAGACAAAAAAGAGATATAGGTAAATAGAACAGAATTATTTCCAAATGGTGTAACAGATGCTTTATTTGGTTACGAATACGAAGACCAAATTAAATCTAAACACCATGTAAGGTTCTCTGGAGCATTATGGACTACATGAAGTTTAATGTACACAGAAGCAATCATCTCTTCTCAGATGTCTCGAGTCAGCTTAGAACTGGATCATTTGTCCCTAAAACAGAACAAAACAATCAGCATTTAAACTTTTACCAAAGCCAATTAAACAGTGGCACCTGTGGAATCACGTTCAAACAATTCTACTCTTCCACCTTCCTCTGGATAAATGAACATATTTCTAAGATTACTAATTAATTAAATTCATGACATCTGCAACAATCTTGCAAAAAACTATGTTATATGTTGCGACTCCTTTTAACGCTGAGCCATCTTACACTTTTATTCCATTGATCATCTTCATTGCACCCTGCATCTTCAGTTTCAAGTATTAAAAAGAAAAACAATATATTGCCTTTTTCCATACATATCATTGTAAATACTGCAGAATATTTAACTCAAGTTGCATCAACAGCTGATATTAAACTTTTATTATTTTTTTGCCCATTACATTATTTGTTGCCTTTGTACTTAACCCTTTCGCTCCCATGACCGCCGGATATATCCGGCGACCAAAAATAATTATAATCCCTTGCACGCCGGATTAATCCAGCGGCATAACATGGACTCTGTTATAACGTTGGTCTTTCGATTTTTCAATAGCAAGTACTGGGAATATTATATGTGAGATAGGCCTACTAGCGTGTGAGTTTACATGTATAATCTCCGCAAGGTGGCGCACTAGTAGTGAACAAATGATAACCTACAATGACGTATGAAAATATGTGTATTCTGAAAGTGTGTGTTTATTTCTTGTCTGTGTAAAACTGAATGCGTTTAGAAATAATAATTTTATTAGAAAATTACATAAACATCGGAAACCATGTCACATAAGAGAAAATGTACACTTTGAAAGAAGTGGTGGATCACTTTGCCAATTTAGAAAGCGACATGACAGTGGAGTGATAAAAACTTATTTTTTAAACAAATTTTATGAAACATAATACAAAATTCTTTGCACATTTCTCCCAAAACAATAGCTTTGAACTTCTCATTTAATTTCGTTTACTTTACTTCAATTACTCTTGATTTTTAATCATAACCTCCAAATCCGGGATTTTAATTTTTTAATGGGTAGGACTGAAAGGGTTAAATACATCTTTAATCTGCCCCCTTATTACAACCTAATTTTCTTTTCTATTTTCCTTCAAATATTTTACAGCTGAATAAACAAAGACATATAAAGACCTTCTTCTTTTTGTCTCCTCCAAGTTCAAAGTGCTTGCAACGCTTAATTGCGAGTTGCTTCTTGTACTTGCATTCAGTGCATTCCATCTTCAAGACAATCTTCTTTGTTGTTTTAGCCTATTGCACAAAAGATTAGGCAACATAATTAAAGTACTTTTGTAAAAGACAGTTTTATTTCCAAGCAGTTCATTGTTGCACATAATAAAAGAAATACATGTTGGACAAAGAAAACCTGCACAGGTCACAAGCTGGTGATTAAGTAGAACTTGCATTTCACCATGTAAATAAAATTTGTATGAAAAGATATTCAGAAACATACAGCAGCAACTTATTCTGCAATAATTAGTCTTGGCAATTACTCCAGATCAGAATGGTTTTCTCAAAAATCAATTAATTTAGGGCTGTGCACTGGCCAAATGTTAAAATTTATACTTTGGTCTCCTGCTAAAATACTTGTCATTCCACAGTGATAATACAATACCATTTGAGAAAAGCAGTCCCTTGAGCAAAACCCAACAGACAGCCATGGGCATGAATTGTTAATAACATTTTTTTCAGTGTCAACATACAAAAGGGCAGCAGGTGTATGTCAACACTCCAATGCCACCAGATTTTTTGCGATCCTAGTATAACACTTGAAAAAATAGTACTGTGCAGTCAGTGTAGGCCTACACATTATAGCTCAGTTGACTAGAGGTGCAAGTGGAGCAAAAGTATCGAAATATCTTTCTGCCCTAGTAGAGACCTGAACCACCAACTCTTGGGTCGACAGTCTAGCAAGCTAACCACTAAACCATCATGCTGTCGCATTTAAAACACTTCTACTCAAACTAAGAAGCATGAGTAAGATATAAAAGATTACACTGATACAGGTAATAAACTTTATATTGTATTATATTGCATTGTATTTAAGCATTGGTAAAGCGCCTCTAGTAGAGTGAACTGTTCACAAGCGTTTGATACAGGTAATTTGATCTAGGGAAGTTAAATGATAATTGGAAATCTGATTATCGGTTTCGAAAACGATTATCGGTTTTCATTATTGACAAAACGATAATCGAATTCTGCCTCTGATATATAAAACGGAGTCTTCAACAGCCAACAAGATAATAGTAGAACCCCACAGCGACGTATTATTGCCTCATATATAAAGCGGAGTCTTCCACAGCCAACGAGGTAGTAGAACCCCGAAGGTGTACGTACGTTACGGTACGTAGAGATTATCGGTTTTCAGCAACTTGCATTATATAATAATATATTAAATTTTCTATGAAGGCCAATAAAAAAAACGATAATCGGTTTAAAATCGGATTTCTAAAACCGACTATAATCGGTTTGCAAAAAACCAATATTAACAGCCCTAATTTGATCAATAGTGAATGTAACCTTTTTGTGAAAGATTGGTTTTGTCTGACCACCGTAACCTGACTGTTTTCTGTCATACCTACGTTTACCTAAAATAAACACGAAACAATCCATCAACAATGCATCAGTCAATGCATTTAAGTCTCAGTAAGCGAAATGAAGATATCTGAGAAGGCAATCTCTTTCATATTTAAATCACAGTTCATCCACAAAGGATGTCCAAAAAATGTTTGGAATACTACATTGGAACTCTCCTCCCATTGTCAAATTTAACCACAGTTGGCATTGCGTTCCCCATTACCCTTTGCAAACATCCACACTTCCTAACCAAAAGGAAAAGACCGAGAGACAATTCCCCGAGATAAGATGCAGCACAGTCTACAAGGCACTTGTACATATACTTTTGATCCTAAACTCACTGCGTTTGGGCATTGGCAACTTATGCATTTCCTCAAACATGAAGCTGGATTAATGCCCAAACTTAGACGTACCTCGAATCAGTGCAAGGCTTAAGATTGATCTAAGCTTTTCGTCTTAGGACAGACGATAACAAGTTCTGTTTTGACTTCTTCAATTTCACGTTAAAGCCAACGATATTTAATTCCCAGAAATACTCACCTTGAACAAAAACAGAATCTTTGCCCTTCTTGTACTGCGTCACCTTATGAAGGGTGTGTTTTCGGCACTTCTGACCTTTACAAAAGGTCTTTCTCTGCTTTGGAACGTTCACCTAACAATCACAACAAGTTTAACACTTTTTAAAATCACTTAAATTTTATACACACATTACTCTGTGGGCTACCGATTAAAAACTTTGATGTTTCTTATGGGGTCAGCCCGAATCCGTGAAACCCGAATCCCTGAAAACGCTGAAAATACACAAAAGCCCGATTTCCCGAAAACAGTTTTCTCGAAAGCGGCCGAGCTATTCAAAGTTAAATTGTAAACATGACAAACACCTAGCGTGGAATTGACGTATATCGATATACTGCCTATTCAAATGTTTATTTGTTAATTATATTCATTCGAAGTAGAAAATCAATTTCGGAAATCCAGCCGAAATTCCTTTCGGGGATTCCGGTTTCGGGGATTCGGTCCGCACCCTTTCTCATAGTACAAACCAAAAATTGTACATACTGCTGGCAGACAAACAAAAACCATTCATCATAAAGAGCAGTTTCAACGTATTTTTATCAGTTTTATATCAGTCAACTTTAAATTTTTTAAATAACCTCGAAACACACATGCATAACTTCATCATCTACTCTTTGTGCGGAATACCTCGCTGCTAAAATTTAAAACTGAAACAATTTTACATTATTCAGAGTCCATATCAGCACGGCAAGAGTGCTAAACCAGTGCGACTTGGTGTGTCCACGTGTTGCTACGACAAAACACTACAGAACGTCCATATCAGAAAAGTAAATCATGTCAATTAATTATACATTATTGTTTAACATCTGACATTAGGTTTGGTAGAGACGCATAATAACAAACGGAGACAATTTGGTATTTAAAACATTTTAAACTCTTCACACACCATGTTGCCAACGTTGAGAGCAAAAAGGAAATCAAAGACGCTGGTTCTCTGCTTCACTGCGGATTTATTATTCTCAATGACTTCCATTTTTAAAAGTTTTGTAGCGCTTAAGTTAATACAAAGAACAAGCTACAGAAACAATACAAAATTGCATAAAAATTGGTTATGCGCAATATTCAAATATACCATTAGAGCGTACATTCTTATTTACAATGCCCTTCAAATCTCACAACCCCTACATTAGCCAGCTACTCACTGCCCATCCGCTTAGATCAAATGCTCCTCATCATACCATTGTCTCGGCGGAGTGGGCTTGCACTTTCCTACGGTTAAAGTCTGCTATTGCACCGTAACATAGTTACGCTGTGCTAGCTTTTGGGAACGAACTCCTAATGGGCTATGACGCAAAATATCTCTCCATTTCGTTCCTCCCAGGCCTCGAGATCTCTCGTTGTTAATCAACTGTATCTCGATCTCTCAGGATTCTCCCGCTTTCTTGCTCTGTCTGTCCGTCTCCAGATCTATGAGTCTAGACTTGCAAGATCATGGTAAACCGTGCAAGTCTCCTCGAATGACCCTCGTATTTTGAATAGGTTTCACTGAAACCACACAGGTAGGTGAGCACCTGTTATAGGAAAATGCTTGCAGAGTAATTATCTATACCAGTATATCTTAAAACCTTAAGAACTGGTTCGAGTTTTGGCTTTTTCATTTTGCTGTGCCATCGGTGTATACATCATGCAGCTTTTGCACTATATATTGGCGCTATAGAAGTCACTAAGCCTATAGGCCTACACGTACACGACCAAGCAACTATAAACATAATTATATAGACCTGCTGCACTACATGTAGCGCCTCATTAATTTTTTAAATCCAGAGGTTGCGAATCGTCTAAATTTAGGGACTTCGACTAAGCTCTTTGGAAAGAAATTCTTATTTTACGATCGTGATAACGACTATAAATTAATTACTTCGTTGAAAATGATACTATCCCAATAAGTAGAATGAGCGTACGCACCATACTGACCGAATTTCGTAATCACTAGGGTCTCAACTGATGGCGCTACAAGACGAGTTATTGACGCACTTTGGTTGATGATAGACGTCACTGGTAGAACCTTAACCATAATAATATTCTGTTGTTCTATGGTTGACGTGGGATGAGTTAAGGACGAAGAAGGAACGTTTCAGACGAAATTAAAATGACATCTTGTTAATTATTAATAGATTATCAATTATCTGGCGTTATAAATACAGAGATTCGTTATAGAGCCAGGGCACGATGAGTCAAGTGGCAGCGCCGAAAGCGAAGATCCGCGTCTACAAGACGGTCGTTCTGGGCGACGGAGGGGTCGGAAAAAGCGGTATAAAACAAATGCATAATGTTAAATATTTACAGTAATTGTTTCACAGTTTGATTGTATGCGGGTGGTTTTGTGTAACAAAGTCGGCTTATTCAGACTTTACCCTTGAGTCACGTGATTAGTTGATGTGGGATACACCTCGCATCATCTGTGAACGACTGGGATGTTTGTGGACAACAGTGCTCTTTTAAAGTGCAAAGAGTAATAAACGTTTGAACCTGAAGATCGCAAAATAAACAATAATTGACTTCCGGCAAAGCATTAGTTGACATTTGGTTTAAACAAATTCCAGAATATTTTTATGTGTCTATAGTTGTATGTGGTGTAGGTATACATAATATACTTGTAGATGTGAAGCTTCAGCCTTATGATTAATGCAGGGAAAACTAGAATAGAGGCTATTGAAAATGCCAAGAAGCCATGAGCATTCAAGTTGAAGCTATTGCACAAGCAGTTCAGTTTGTCTATCTTGGGGTCTTATAACTGCAAATGACAGCAATGAAGAAGACAGAATTGGATGTACCTTCTAAGCATTTTGAAATATGAACAGGATATAGGAAAACACTAGAGAATAACAAAGAAAACCTAGACCAGAATATTATGAGGCGATAATACAACATCCTAAGCATTGCTACTATTGTTATTATTATTATTACTTCTACTACCATTATATATTACTATTATTGTTGTATTTGCTACTATTACTATAATTTTATTATCATCATCATTATTATTGTACATAAATGTCGCTGTTTTTATTATTTTAACAGTTATGAAAGGGGAAAGGATGTGCATATTGGTACCCCCTTTTAGAGCAAAGTTATGCCTCTGTGTTTGTATAATACATTGAATAAAAATGTTTGGGCAGTGGATTGTGGTGTTTGATATTGTGCCATGTCCAGAAGTATATCCCTTTGTTTATTCATCTTGGTGAATATACATAATATGATCCAGGCTAGTTTTGTGGACATATGAATTACTGAGAATCACATGACTTTTAAGGATTGTTCATTAGCACCATCATCCACTCTCTAAAGAAAATAGTCATTATTGACATTATTTTTGCTTATTATTATTGTTATTTATTTTAGTTGGACATTGTTATTACTATTGGATTCCTATGAGATGTTGTATTGTATTTGAACACTTGTTATAGCGCCCCAACCAGATTTCCCATTCAGAGGCGCTCCCGACTACTGCGCGAACGCTGAATCGGAGTTTCACGCCCGAGCGCATGAGCAATTGCGAGTGAAGGACTTGCCCAGGGTCCCTGGTGGCGACTTTGAGGATGGATCAGAACCCGCACCCCTCCAGCTGCAATCTTGGTGAACATACCCCTACACCATCCGCGCCCCAGTTGTATTGTGATGTGTTGTATTGTGTGAATATTGTACTCCACGTTTATAATGCGACCGAGCCACCCGCAGTAAAGATCCGAGAAATTAATCTCTGATAATCCGACCCGACCGGGAAGCGAATTTATTTTAGCGGGCACCAACCCACTCGGCCACTCAGGATCCTTAAAGAGTAGCTGTGAGTATGAGTACAATGCCAAGGTAGAAGCAGCTGAAGCCAAATATGCTGAAGAAACCAACATCCAGGCTATTTGGCCCTGTTGTGAATGACATCCTAATGTGTAGAATTGTATGAAATCTCTTGAGCAGATTAATTTCTGAGCAGATATCTTAATGGGTTAATGAATAAGATGGTTTAGTACCCTATATTAATACAAAGTAGAGCAACAAATGGAGTGATTATGTTTTTAACTGCTTATCATATGAGTCATTGTTTATAAATATAATTTTAAGTTTCATATCATTTCTAAAGTGTATCAATTATGTAATGTCTAAAAGGATGACATGCGTTAATGAGTTTTCGTTATTGTAGCTTTGACGATGCAGTTTGTCTATCACCAGTTTCATGATGGCCATGATCCAACAATTGGTAATGTACCCTATCTAGTTAATCCTAAAGAGCTTTTATTATAGAAAGCTTAGGTGATAGCAACAAGAATGATGATGATGACGTTCATAGTTACATTCTTCAGTAAAAGTGTGGTTCTTGCACACAGGCATACGTACATGCACACTTCTAAAGTTTCCATGTATACTTACTAACTGACAAATGTAGGACTACTGTTGAGAAAGTAATAAAGAGGCTACATAAGGGTCTGGTTCCATTGAATTGTTAAATCATTATGATAATTAATACATAAAATATAATGTATGTATGTTTGTGCCTGGACAATTATAGTGCATACTAAGAACCTCTTGAAGCATATGCATTATGCAGTTATAGTTCAAAGAGTACAGAAGTGCATGTGTTAGTGAATAAACTTGGATAGCAGGAAAGAGTAGTCATGTGCAGGCTGTTTGGGAACTAAGCCAGATGATGGGTTCAGAGTTGCTGGTGCTGAGGTTGAAGAATAACGACAGCTGAGTAAGTAAGTGTATAATCAATACTTTACCTGTCAATTTAATTGTTTTGCAGAGGACTCGTATCAGCAGCAGTGTCGTATTGATGGAGAACCAGCTCTTCTCGACATACTTGATACTGCTGGGCAGGTCAGTTGTCGACAGCTGTTTGTGTTGTGTTCAGATGGTATATGTCAATATAGGTCACTCGTGTCGATCCATCTGGTTCAGATTTCAGTATGTTGCATGAAATCAGCAATTAAGTTGTCAAGACACATCAGCTGTCAAAATCTGTTTGATTGCCAGTTTCTTGCTTTTGCTTTAGAAGATTTTTTCAAAGTGTGATAAGTTTATGATTTATTTATTTAAAGCTTGTTTTGAAATGCAGTCCCACAATTAGACTGTCCAATCCTCGTCAAAGAGTTAACAGCATTTATGCATAAAACAATTAACGGCATTTATGCTTCTGCATCTTTGGGATTTTCGAATTGCTATGCCCATGTTTCTATTACTTTTATATTATATTTTGAACTACAGTGTAAATGAGAAGATTTTTTCTGTTTTTGGTAAGACTAGATTTTATTTTTTTTTAAACATAGGGCTGATAAATAAATTCAATCCTTGATGTGACTTCTGTTTTTGTAGCCTGAATTTACAGCGATGAGGGAACAATATATGCGTACCGGGGAAGGATTCATCATATGCTATTCTGTGACCGACAGACGAAGCTTTGATGAAGCTGTAGCCTATAAACATCTCATCGACAGGGTGCGAAATCAGGAAGATATTCCAGTTGTTCTGGTTGGTAACAAGTGCGACCTCGAGTCAGAACGAAAGGTAACCCACAGTTATCATTCATTCTTTTAGATGCTTTATAAGCTGTATATCAATTTGTTCTACTTCTGTTGACTTTTTATTTCTATAGCAGACAGCAGACAGTCAGTGGAGTAATGCAGTATTCAGTTATGAATAACTGGTGTTCTTTAATTCTTTAAATCAGTTTTTAACTCGCGATTTTTCATATAATTTATTATTAGTTTTGTCTTCATGTCAATCACTAATCAAACAATGTATAATATAGGAACCAGGACTGATGGGTAGAGGAGTGAGACAAGGATGTCCACTCTTGTGAATTCTCTTTGACATCTACATAAGGAAGTAATGATATAAAAAGACTAGAGGCCTTCAAAGGATGAAGAGAGTCAGCTGGATAGAGCAAAAGACAAATGAGGAGATACTACAAATGGTAGACGAAAAAGATCCTCAATAAAAACACTCAGAAGAGTCATATACTGAGGGGAGAGATTGTCTCCTAAGAACTATAATAGAGGGAAGAATGGAGGGGAAAAAGCCAAGAAGACCAAGAAGGATGGTAATGGATGAAGGAGGGTTACAGCAAGCTAAAGGAGAGGAGTAGACAACGTGAAGAATGGTGACATTGGAAGTACGACCTGCCTAAAAGGCAGAGAACCAAAGAAGAAGAATAATATAATAAATGTGTACTTTTGGTGAATTAACAATACTTTATTATTGATGGAGATGACAGCGACGATGATAAAATATGATAATAAAATATAAAAATTGATAATAGTCATGTATAAACTAACAGAAGTGAATGAAGTTTAAAAATTTAAATGTAGTTATATCATGCTCAAGTTTTATGTGATGTTTCTCTTTGGTGTTGTTTAAACTTACTTTGGGTTTCCATGCCAGCTGTTTTAGTTTATGCAATGTCCGTTAACTGCAGGTGAGTACAGAGGAGGGCCAGGCATTGGCCAGCAAATGGGATTGTCCGTTTTACGAAACGTCCGCTGCCCTGCGCCATTTCGTGGACGACACGTTCCACAGCGTTGTGCGCCAGATTCGCCTTCGTGAACAGGAAGCCTATTCAGCTGAATCATCGAAAAAGAACAAGAAGAAACTACATGTCAAAGACGTAGGAAAAATGTTGAAGAAAATCTTCCACTGAATACGAAATTATCTAAAGCTTAGTTCTTCTCGTCGTTTCAGATGACCTCTTCTTCGACTGTTTTGCGGAAGATGTACATCGATGAATTTCCACACCGTCTGATTTTATTGCGTTGTGCTTTGGGTGTTCTTGTTGATGATGTAATGGAAGGAGTCACGAATTCATTGTTTTGTGCCTGTGAGAAATCACTTGAAAGAGTGGTGTAAAAATTCTGTGTTGCACTTGTTATTAATAGCTGTTATTTGACACAGAATTTTGTTGATGTTTTCTATTCCTTTTCATATGCGGGTGAATATTGGAGCCTTGTGCTAGTTCGTAATTCCTAAGTCCTAGTCTTAATATGGGATGTAGAAAACTAGTCTGATTGAAGATATTTATTATCCACTTGTGCTGCTCTGTGTAGAATATGCATGGAAACGATAAGGAAAATCAAGAACTCTATGATTGCATTTTGGGGGTATTTTTACTGCTTAACATGAGCACTCTGCTTTGAGTTTTGACTTAAAGTTAATAAATTCCAATAAAATCATTTTGTTAATGTGAGAATCTTCAGTTTCAGGAGAGGTTATATTTCGTGTGCTACATTTCTGTGAAGATCTGTCTACGTCCATTGAACGTAATTGTACTAGCTAGTCTTTATTTTGAATGAAAAGTTTATTTCATTTGCTTTTTTAGTGACCAAGCAATCTTGCTGCAGAACCTACCTGTCCAGTTGGTTTGAAAAGTTTATTAAAGTGATGTTGTCGAGCAATTTAATAACTTGAACTCATTTATGGCATTGTTTCTTTTGTTACTGTATGTGTAGGCAACACATCTTAACAGCTTTCCGTGATTGTTTGCCTTCTGTATACCATGTGTTTCCTGCACTCACAACTGAAGACTGTTGTGTTTTGCTAAGACTGGATTGGCAGTAGATGTCTGGAAGTTGCTCGATATAAATTATGATGTAGATTGTGTAACATAAAATTTGATGACCAGAGCCTGAGCTATCAGCCTCTGCCCGTCCTTGTAAATGGTATTTTGTTTCATGATTTAAGTAACTGTACTGACACTTGTATGAATGCATTTTAAAATTTTGTAAAATGCTGCACCTTACCTCTTACAGCTCACTCATTTTTTGAGACATTTAAAATGACTTGTTAAATTAATAAATCTAGCCACTTATTGTGAAAGTCTAGTCTGGGCCTGCAGTTTTGCCTAGTAGCCTCAGGCAACATGTGTTTCAGCTGTGTAATCGATTGAATTCTTTAAATGGGCTACTGTAACTTCGACTCGGAGCCTAACTACCAGAAGGAATGAGCGACTACTGATGCTGAATGAATTCTGTGCTTTTGTTATTCATTTGTCATGAAACTTACAATTTTGAAACTGTGATTATATTTATTTCTTGTCTAGTTAACATGTCCTATACAAGTCATTTACCATTTGTTGATATAGGCATTTATTATGAAGTTTATCACAGATTTAGATGGATAATGAGATCACTTTGCATGGCTGTTTATCACCAGTGGGGTCATGTCCACTGCTCTATGTAAATGTCTGAGGACATGCACTTGCATACAAATACATACATACATATATATGCTTACATAGACATTGAAATAAATGCCATATATTGTTAATATCCTCGTTAGAATTTTTTAGATCAATGAATTCACTAGTTTTATGCATGCCTAAGAAATTTTTCATTCTGGTCCAAAAGGGGAGCCATTCCCCCAAGTCTCAACCTTTATGGGATCCCAAAAGCAACATCAGATGTTGCAGGTATGGAGAACATATGACAATATTCCCATATGGACAGTATATGTCATATCCTACATATGTATCCATATGTCGGATACAGGAAACCCATAAGTACGTCATATTCTGACCATATCTGCACCATGTACTGTTGGGAATGAGTCTCTGTTAATAAAATCTCTTGTAGTTAGATCGTGAGAATTGTTATGCCTGTTTGCATGTGCATCAAAATCTGGAATGCACTGGTAGATCCAGAGAAAGACCTGCTCTGGTCCTTCCCATCTGAGTTTATGGGTGAGTCACGGTCAAAGCGACCTCCACCTCTGCCCTTTGTTCTTTTTATTGGCTTTGTAAACTATGAAAAAGTGGCATGGCTAGGTTTCCCCAGGATCCACTTCTGCTGGAAATGATTGGGACTTCTTTTGTGCTTTGAATGGTCCTTCCTGCTAGCATTCATAAAATAAAATTATGAGTTGTAGGGTTCTGTGATTTGGTTTTGCTGTGTTTGCTAGTACAGTGTGTTTTGCTCTGAATAATCTGTGTAAGAATGAAGTTGTTCAGATTTCCTAGTTGACGATTTACATTAGTAGATCGAAGTGAAATGTCTTAGCTTTTGGCATTGTTGTACTCTGAATTTGCTCGTATTACTAGTTGATTTGACCATCGTGTAAACAAACATAATTATGTACAAGAAGATGTATATCTGATATTTTAAATCAGCATTTAATCATCAACAGGATATTGCATTGCAACTAAGTAAGTAAGTAAGAACCCTTTCTGGCAGGCACATATGCGTTAGTGGAATGGAACATTTTGAAGAATGGGCTATCTATTATATTTTCAGGTTGTTTTTAAGGATTGATTTGTGGATAAGCCATCTGTGAATTGTTGCAGAGTTGAATGAATGCAGCTGACTAGATATTTCAGGATGTTGTACTGTGCAATGGCTTTCTAAGTGCCTGTTTTGCAACAGAATGGTTGACTCTAGCCTCATTGAGTGTGCCGAGTCTACATAGTAGAACGAGGGAACTAAAGATTTTTTGTTTATACCATGTTCATAAAGTTGATAAATTAGTTTTCTTTGTGCTGTATATACTCGATGCTATCTATTAACAGGATGATTTTATGAAATAGTTTATTCCAGTTGTATTCATTTTATGTAGAAATCTCTCAGTTTAATTTTACTAAATCTGTGCCGATTGTTTCAGTGTCAGTTTCATTAGTTTCACATAATGGCAGCAGTCGGTAGGTTACAGCTTGGGTAAAACTAGGTATCATTTCCCCTGTTTTCCACCTTCATTTAAATCTTTTTTCAATGTTGGAGTGGGTGCAGTTAGCATGCTGGACTGTGAACCAGAGATCAAATCCCGACCATGACAGAAAGATAATTCAAGGTGTCTGTTCACCATGTGCCCTCTATCAGCTCAAACATAAACTGATCCTGTTAGGTGTACATTGTTATTGAGACAAATGGATGATGAGAAAGATTGCTGGTCACCTGCTTCCTATCCACTGCTGCCTTTGGATTGGTTCTAAAGACTAATGTTTTTGCAAATGTTAGATCACTAGTAGTACTTCACAGAGACAGTCTTTCTTTAGAAATCGTGTTAAATATAATGTGATATTATCCAGTTAGGCTGCGTGTTTTGTGTGCTCATCGAAATTGTTAATTTTGTGTGGAATTTATTCTTGCCGCAGCCCTGCAATCTAAGGTACCTACATAAATCGAATTCAGAATTTATTGTAAAATTTGTAAAGTAGGATACGTGTAGTTAGTTCCCAAAACTGTAAATTTGGTTTTCAAATGGTTTGTTCTCAGAATTCTTGGTTGTGCAAATTGAGAAAACTCTGCTGCAACCACAGGAGTCTAATGCAGATTCAGGTTTTAAGGCCTCACTATGCAGTTACTGCTAAGCTGATACTGACCACAGCATCGAAAAAATTGCCTAGGCAGTTGTTCAGTACAACAGATTTTTAAACGACAATGGAAGCTTTTTGGATTGTGAATTTTACATGTTTGTGGTTAACATTGCATTTTGGCAGAATTTTGATTGAAACTTTTTACTAGTTAGCATTGGAAGCTGATTAATTTGGTCTAATATAGAAATGGTTGGTTAGTAAGGTACATTTAGCCAAGATTGTATTCGTTTTTAGGGTATATGGAAAACCAGGTTTTATCGCACTCTTCGTGATAGTAGTCTGAATTTATTAGAATTGTTGTGCATAGGTAGTATATGTGATTACTGTTGACTATCGTCTATGACCTGGTAAATTTGTTTATGCTAGTCACTGTAAATTTATCTTTGAGCATTGCTTGCATTGGGCTGCTGCAGTGAAGCCAGTGTTTTTGTTGAGGTAGTATTATGCCAGAGTGTGTTTCACACTATCAAATGCTTGTCTGGTGTCTGGTAAATATTCATATGCATTACGCAGCAACAAATAATAATATGATCAGGACTGGAATATTTGGTGCGTTTGGAGGCAATCCTTGTTCTATTTCATTTGCTTACATTCTTCTATATCAAGTTGCATTTATTAATCTGACCCTTTTGACCTTGTTTCATGTAGGTCTGAACTGAGTTCCATTTTGCTACCAAGTGACAAATTCACAGCAAGTTCAGGACCATTTTTTTAAATGCTTGTTTACCGATAATTAAAAGGAATAGCCTTAATGGTTTAGAAAGTAAGTGTAACTTCTTTTTTTGGTTTTAGAATTGATTTAATTTAAGACAACACTTTTCAACATGAACTCCATTTTGGTTTTGCTGACAGAACTGGTGCTGTTTTTAAGGAGGCCACAGTCTGGCAACTAAATGCACAACACCACAATACTCAGAGTCTTTGTTCTGTATAAAGCAAACAAATTTGTACAATTTATACCGAAATTATGGTCTTTTATGTTTATGTATATATTATTATAACAAATGGTGATTTACAGAAATTATAACTTCTGTATATATGCTATGACATTAAATGTGCATATATATGTATGAATAGATGTGTAAAATAGATAGAAGAATACACTGTATGAAAGAAGAATCAAATACATGTAGTCTTGTTCTAGATCTTGGTCATCTCTGTACAATGTACATATTGTCAAATGCTTTGTCTAAATTGGAGGTTTATTGAGTACTGGATTATTTTACTGCTTTCATTTCAAGTCATTATTTAAGTTTCTGTGTGAACCAAAAATGTTGTCACTGTCTGGCATTATCATCTGTTGATGTAAGATAGCATACATTGTTAGTCAAACTGAAAATGCAAAGATTAATATAATCTCCTTCATTTAGACACTGAATTGTTTTCTTTATTTTCATTATAGCTACAGTTGTTCATATATATATATGCTTATTAGCACTGCTGTTGTACAACATACAGCGACATTACAATCAGAGTTTTGGTTGTCAAGGGGTTGAGGCTTCAATCCCTCTGTCTCTCCTTCTTTAGTTATCTGTAAAATTTTTAACCCCCTTACTCTTATTTAACAATTAAAGCACTTATTGTAATATAGATATATGCAAATCCAACTGAAATTTTCAGTCAAAGAAGAACAAGAGGTTAGAAAACTCTTAGCACACATCAGTGTTATTTCTATTAACTGTAACTGAAATAGCAAAATAACTGAAAAATGTGCAGTTAACTGTAACTGAAACTGAAAAATACTGAATAACTGAAACTGTAATAGTAACTGAAAAACGAAAACTGTATAACTGAAAATTAGCAAAAGTTAACTGAAAAATAAAACATCAGTGTTTTTCTTAATTACTTTTTGAATGGTAATCCTACTCTAGTCAACGGTCAGTTTTCTATACTCATTTCACTTCTGGTTTCTTTTCAGTTTTCTATGCTAGTTTCACTTCTGGTTCCTTTTCAGTTTTCTATGCTAGTTTCACTTCTGGTTCTTTTTCAGTTTTCTATGTTCGTTTCACTTCCGGTTCCTTTTCCTTTCGTTGTGTTGTCGTTGGCGCTAAACCGTAAATTCGTAAAACAATCCACGACTACGAGAATAATGTTTAAGCCAAGTAGTGGTCAAAAAGTAGAAAGTGGCGTGTGGGAACATTTTCTTTTTGAAGCCGCAGACGACAAAAGTCGATGTTGTGTTCACACCGTTGCTGGCAAGGACGTTGAAAACCACGAGTGTGGCACGCTAATTGTTGGAACAGAGCAAGTGTTAATCTGGAACGTCGTGTTTTCCTTAAAGTAAACCGACAATACGTTAAATCGCATTGACTTGCTGCGTAAATATTTCTGGTAACTGATCAGACTACTTGTTGTCAGTGTCATTAGGCATGATTTGTGAAAAAAAATAACTGATGCTATAACTGAAAAATAAAGAGAAATAACTGAAACTGTAACTGAAAAATAAAAAAAATAACTGAATCTGAAAAATCTGATTTCAGTTAACTGTAACTATAACTTTAACTGAAAAATCATAAATTAGATAACTGTAACTGTAACTGAAAATCCATAACTGAAATAACACTGGCACACGTCTATGATTAGTTTGAGGTAAAAGTGTTCAAAACGAACAAACACACACACAGAGTTAAAACTTTACCAAAGTGGAGGTTAGACAGGATCGTCAGTACATATGTACATGTATGTATCAAGACACTTAGTATAGCACCTTTAAGTACCTCATAAAAGTGTGGTAAGTATTATGTCTTCTAAAAATAAATAAATGAACATGTGCATTTTTTTACAGATTCCCTCAAATCTGAAAAAATTTCCAAGGGTGCTAGTATAACTGTGCAGAGTTTGAATCTTTTAAATGTCTAACTACCAATACATTTACAGAGTGCAAAGTAGGACCTACCTATTAGACAACCTTTGTAGAAGTATATACAAACGTAGATGCCATAAAATACTAGATCGCCTATAAATGATATCTTCTTGAAGCCAAACTATTTAAATGTTACTTACTTATTTTGCAATAAAAAGTGACTACCTAATTGTTAATGTTAGGTGGTCAAACAATAGCTAGTGCAATGAACCGAGTTACAGACGAGTTAGGAGCCCAGCCGATTGAACAGTTCTAAGTTTTCGTAAGAATTAAACTTCGCCGTCTTCGGATAAGGATATCAGAGAAGGGGATGAGCCGATTGGCAATTTTTGCCGATTCCGATTAGTTGGCCTGCATTATTTGGTTCTAGGCACTGTTTGTTACTAAAAATGCTAGACTGTCCGCAATTTTGATGATGAGTCGACTCACAATTTTATTATTTGACATGAACTTTAAGTATTTTAGATTAAGTATTACCGTAGGAAGTCGCCAAAAAGATTACTATTTTTGTATTAATTAAAAAGGTATTGGTTTTGGTAAAAACTATTACTGTTTTATTAGGATTTTTAGGCCTGGCATCGCCGATTCCGATTAATGCCGATTAGTACCGAACGGATAATCGTCTCATCCCTTCTAGGGATGAGCCGATTATCCGTTCGTGTAATCGGTTCGGGACGGGATATACTAGGCCTATATCTTTTCTAGGAATGAGCCGATTATCTGTTCGCTAATCGGTTCAGGCCGGATTTTTGGCAAGGACCAAAATTGTTTGATACACCGTAATGGCCGTATGGCCGTATGTCAACGCTTGAATTAATTGCAAATCGTATTATGCAGCACCCAAAAACGTGGAGACGCAGAAAACAGTCTATTCACAACACAAGCGTTTACTCAAAACAAAATCGATTGGCAAGTAGGGGGCAAAATCGGACAAACCAACCGGTTACAAGGTCCAAGTTATGCAATTGAAACAATTCACAAGAACACAAATGACAGAAGACATCTTAACTGGTTCTCATCTTAAAGATCCGAGAGTTGCGTCCCGTCGCAAAAGTTGCTATGAGCCTTAATAAATTCAAATGCTTGATGATGCAGTTAGTCTAAAAATGCAGGCGTTACCGCCGTTACATTTCCTTGCAATTGTGCGCCGAGTATTAAAACCATCTTATAATAGTCAAATACAAGATGGCGCTAGATGAACACTAGACCGCGCCGAATTTCTGTCTAGACACTTTGTCGGTCACGTGATAGCCGCCATGACATCCTGATGTCGCCTGGCGTGCTCCCATTTTCTAAGGAGGAGGAAGTTCGTTTATCTTGATTAGGCGTTCCCGGATCGCTGGTTTTCATTTCCGTTACTGATGAGCTGTTTTTGTCAGTGAGTGAACATCTAGTCCACGTAATGTCGAAAACTGATAACCGTGACTAGATGCATACTCATCAATGGGAACTTGCTCATACGTCAGTGACGCCGGATATCTGTTAAACGGCCGCAGCCCCACCGAGCTTTTCGAGCGGCAAAAATGTTGCCTTTTATGGGCGACAACTTTTAAACGACGTACCTACACACGATTCAGTAGACATCCATATGTTCAGTGCACTACGGGGTATAATACTCCAATGTGCGTTACGATAAATCCGTTTTGCGTTTACATTTTTGATTCCGGGAGACGATTTGACAGCGCATAATTTGGCACAGGGCTGTGTAAGAAGCACGTGTTGTATCAACACACTGGCTGAGTCGTTTTGCCCGTATTCTTTCCTGATTTTCTTTACCAGTCATATTCTATCCATATTTTAAAACTTTACTATGTATGTATTAATAGGACAGCCCCTGCTGAAAGCGGTTTGTTGGTCTCCTGTGATGCTAGTGTCTGGGGTGAAGATGTTTCCGAAAAATATTGTCATTGGTGAGACGGCATTCTTATAGTATCGTGGTCGGACTTTTTGGGCGTGTATTGTGGGTGTGGTACAGAGTTTAATATGGACAGCAAATCTGCTGAAATACTCGTCTCGTGAGGGTCGGTCAGGGTTAGGGTTGTCATTAGAACTTGCTGTTTTAAATAAATTCATTCCCGGTGAAGTTCGACCAAGTAAATGGTATGCTCTATCGAATATTCCATGTGCCCTTTCTGTCGGCCAATCACAGCGCGTCGGAAGTATTGTTCCGACCACAGCTATATATTCCGACCCATGACAGGACGCCAAAAGATACCAAATATTATATACGACATATCCGAAAAGTTCGACCATGATACTATAAGAATGCGGGTGGCTGTTGATGTCAGATAGCAACTGTCAAGCTGAACTATATTACTAGGAATGTACGATCTGGTCCAAGAAAGAGCTTCAGTACACAAGGTAATCCAATATACCAAAGATATGGAGTGTAAGTATGTATGGAAATCCACTGACAATTGTTAAGAACAATTAAAGCGTTGCATAGGAAAAATTTGATAAAATTCTGAGTTGACAAACTGACCTAGGTCAGTGTCACTAGGTTAGAGCTGCTCAATTTTTTTTAAACTTAAAATGAACGTTTCTGAGTGCTTTGCCCAGATAGAAGTATTTAATACCTTCAATTTGGTATTTTAAATGTGTCTCTAGGTGCAATAGAAGCTGAGATACAGCAGTTTGAACATCAGCTGATCAACGGAATCTTTCGGTCAAGTTCATTGACCCATATCTTGGACACCGGTCTACCCAAAAGTCTAAAATTCTGGTTTTAAAAGTTTTCATAGTGGTTCATCGCCATACCAAATTTCAACAAAATCGGAGATTGTGATGCCGATGACTGTTGATTTGATGTGGAATGCCCCATTACATTGGCACGATACTTCAAACGTTTAATAACACGATATTTCAAACGTCGTCTAACTGCCCAGACCATTAGTCCGGACATCATATGTCGTGCCAAATACTGTCTTGGTAACACATCTCCACCCCAGACACTGTCACACCATCTCCATGGTGTCAGTGGCATAACGAAGGGGGGGGGGCAGCCGCCCCCGGGTGCAGCACCAGAGGGGTGCAAAATTAGCTTTCAGTGGTACAAAGTACTATGAAAATAAATATTAAAAGTCAACAACAAACTTAAAAGGCGGCGCAGTCATCAACCCTTGCCCCTGGGTGCTGAAGCCCTTCATTACGCCACTGCATGGTGTGTCACCTGTAATAAAATGAGAAAGTATGGTTGGATTGGTCTCTAAAATCTACCTTGCGAGAATAGCAGAATACTTGCAACTGGAAAGATGTCTAATTTAAAAACGTTATACCTAAAGAAATGTAACAAGACAGACATTTCTGGAGCAGCCAAGACACAGCCATTCTTTTGACATTTATAGACATTCAATACTAGGCTAACATCAAGACAAATAGGAATGTTTTTACATCATGTCGTTCACATACAACAAAATTGTATAATAACTTCACTTCTCTAGCCGATCTGAAAGCCACTGAAGGATTTTCAATATAAAAAACTTAACTGTAGAAACAGTTCAATCTTCGAGCAGCCAAACACCAGTACATCACACACACAAAATAGCCAAGTATAACTGTTAGAAATATGAAAATGCATACTTATATTGGTTGGATTCTGATATATTATTGTTATAAATTCATTTTATAATAAATACAATTATACTAAGCCAAACAACAGGTTTTGGTGCCACAAGTTATTTGGATCAACCATGGTTTGAGTGTTCAGTTTAGATTATAGACAATAAAAGCGCTTCTGACAAGTTGCAGTGCCTCTGATGAGTTTCCGTTAACTCAGGCTATCAATCTTATGTAGCACAAACTTTAACAGATCTATCTTTAATTTACAATTACGATTATGAATAACACCAGCAATGCAAAAGATTCCAGATCTCTAAAAAAATTCAGATTTTTTCCTCCATTTTGCTGTATTATCAGTGCTTGACAGAAAATCAGAACTATTCAAATCTGATGGCAAAAATGTTTGCCTGCACAGGTAACACATTTAACACTGCACAAACAACATTTTACAAGGATCAATCCTAATCTCTAAGATACATAAACAATATCAGAAGTTCTTTTCTTCATGCCACAATCAACTTCGTAACATTAATAGGGTTGCCAGATCTTTAATTTGATCTTTACTAATCAACTTTCATTGGCAAACATTGCAACGTTTTGCCTTCACTTTTGTAGGAGGAGCCACTAGCCAACCGTAACAATTTCTTATGGTACAAAGACATAATTATTGGCCCACATGTAGGGAATTTCCATTTGGGAATATCATATTCTTGCCACATCTTCAATATATGGTGTTTCTGCATGGAATTGTTCGCTGGGACTATATATACAAAAGTGACTAATAAATATGTCGGAAGAACAATTTGTTCTTATTAGCATGAGTTAAACCAATACATGAACCATAAATAGTTTAAAACAATTCACCTAACAGCAGCTTAATACACGATGGCTTCACTTCCACTTCGCAAATCAGCATGTCCATAAACAGTCTCGTTAATTTTGGCTACTGCATGTACAACGTTCATACTGCGAGTCTCGTTGAAGTTCTGGTGGTCTTTCTCCTTCAGCATACGTAAAACTTCTGATGGAAACTTTTCTGTTGAGAAAAATTTTACGCTATAAAAGTAGCTAAGGCAAACATCACAAATAATTTTTCAACAAGAAACAGAAATCAAACTGGAGCAGCTGCTAAATCGATTGTAATTTAATTTTTTAACTTCAAGGTACGTTTTGCATTCACACTTATTTACTTTCTTTCATCACATATTACATGACAGTTGGCAGATTTGTTGGCCTAACATCAGAGCATTCAGGGTAATAATGCAGTCAAATCTGCAATTTGTATCCTTCAGGTTTCCTTAATTTCTTTGTGTGCATGGATGGTATTTATAGTACTCCTTTAATCACTGAAGTTCAGCTGCCATTAAAAATTGGCCTCAATAACACATATTTTGCCTATCAGTATGTATTCTAAGGACTATGCATAACTGTAATCTTACTAGTTTCAACAATGCTGAATCAGGAGAAATCAGTTTGTGACTCGAAAAGAACCAAACCAGTTCTGCAGTAATGAACCACTGCTGGGTGCCTAGCCAGGTCCATGGCTCAGGGTGAGAATTGCTGGGGGGTTCAACCCCCTAGTCTTTCTTCGGATCCCATAGTAAAGTCTGCATTTCACACCCAAACTGCACATAAATCGTCCAATCCCCCAGTTATTTTTTTACAATTCCCATACTGCCATAACTTATTGCCAGTCGCTACCCTACATGCAACAGGGACTGGAATAAGATTGTGTCGCTCAGTTTCTTCACATCTGTAAACAATGGCTGTGTGTATCATACAGCAGACAAATTTGTCAGTTTTCTAAAACAACTCGAACATCATTCAGCCTGTCAATCAGTGCCTTAAAAGGAATCATACTATCGTCCAGATTCATACTGCAGAAATAACTGCAGAAAAGATGGTTACACAATTAAAGTGATTGAAAAACACTGGCATTTATTAAAAGGAACAACTCAGAATTGCATTTAGTACAAACCTTCATAATGGATTTCATCACCCTCACCCAGCAACCGAACGTTGAGTCTGGGAGAATCGATCGCATCACCTAGAGGCATCCCTTGGCCAAATATATTCATGATGACTTCAGCAAGACCTGCAACATTGTGACGTTACAGTGCAAAACACTTGAGATGAAAACGGATAGGGTGAAATATCGTTTAATACGAAAAGGAAGCTTGGTTCATTCCCATGTCAATGTGTTCTAACATTAAATTATTCGCATAAAACATCAGTTATTATGAAAATTAATTTCGATTCCGTGAATATAAAACCCCTTGGAGCGCCTCAGAGTAGATATCTTGAAGGGGCGCTATATTAAGTTTCATTGATTGATTGATTGATTGACAGATAAGACGAAATGTTGAACAACAGCCACCCAGGTGCCACTGTCACCCCTAGTTTTAGTCACCCCATCTTTCAGAAGCTCTTGACTTAGGTAAATAAAATGAGGCTAAGGTACGAAGGTGAAATCAGACAACAACCTCGCCTCAATTGTCTGACCCCTCCAACTGACTAGTCATACATGTGCATCAGCCTTTATTTATCTCATCACCTGGAGCCCATCGGCAAATGAAGCATCTGATAATTATTCATCAATAAACTACAACTTGGCCAGTAGTATTGCAGCACAGAATGGCCCTATAACTTCGACATATCTGTTAGTCAACAGTTCGATAAGGACCGTTGTACAGTACCTTCGAAATAAGTGAGGCTTCAATATAAGTAGGTTCGATAAAACAGAGTCATAATTGCACGTGTTTGCATTAGCTGTGGCTGGGCCCTTGACTGCTTGTTATTGAATATAACTGGGAGTTCGAAATACCACAGTGTACTGTGTCAACAATTATCCTCACAGGAATTGACTTTGGACATTGACTGATGTGCTATCATCATGATGATATCAGCTGTCTGTATGAAACCAAACCTACTAGCAGGATGACATTTCTAATCGGCAACATGGCTTCATAAAGAAATGTCAATTTCACTGGTAACTGAACCAAGGCACAGAATTGAAAGACTAATGCACATGGAATCAATCAGCCACCATCCCACCTTGTCTTTGTTTCAAAACACTCAACCAACTTCACTCTTCAGCCATCATCATTATACCATCACCTTGACTGTCCTTCATGTTGCTAATTTCTTTTCTACCTCAGTTGTTTTTCATTTGCTGTTTATCGTTTTCTGTACTTTAACTTTCCACTTTGACACAAAACTACCACAATATCTGCCTCATTGATTTTATAAATGCTGGTTTCTCTTCTCTCATCACCATTTACTGGCCTCAATGAAACAGATATTAGATAACAGCAACCTGTATAAGATATTACATGACGTAACCAGTTACCTGATATCAGTGAATCTCCATTGGCTCCACCAAGAGCAAAACGGCGTCCACATGGTTTACTTGGATTGAAAATAATTGTAGGTGTCATGGCCACCAAAGGACGTTTGCCAGGTTCAGGGATATTGTTCTGCATAAAGTAAACAACAATTTCATTTTAGCACATCAAGTAAAAGGATGGTTGTAAATCTTTAATTCTACACTCAAAAATTTATACAGCATTACTTAAAAGCTAAGCACACTAGCTTATTCATTATCACTGCGTCAAATCAGAGGGGTTGTCCAGAGAAGCCAAAAGAGGAACAAGAGCCAGCATCCAAGAGGCCACAGAGGGAAGGAAACGGATAAATAGTGGGTTGTGTTTACATAAGAGAAATGGTGAGGCACAACTCTGTCACTGCTTGTACTCTAGTATTGCCAGCACCAGGCCTGGTAAAAGAGGAGGGCGATATCAAATGGCCCTGGCAGACATAAGAAGTTGGTAAATACTGGATGCTACTACTGGGGAAACACTGGAAACACTAGATCAGGGTATGATTTGCATTCTTGAAGAGGTGGGACTTCATTTTGAAAGAAAAGTGAAAGAATTCTATTTCAGTAACAACAATAGCAGTACCATACCGGCACTCTTTTGAAGTACTTCTTTAGAAGCAATTTTTTATTTGATAGGGCCTATATGCTGTACCTGGTTTGTTTGACCGTCGTCAAAATTTAACATATGGCTGTTTAGTACGATTCCACTTTCTGTCACCAAGCCAGAACCAAACGGTCCATTCAGAGATCTTCAAATAACAAATAAAATATAAGACATTTCAATTCCTGTACATAACAATTTGGGTGGTATCAAACCCATATTTGCTATATAAAAGTTTGCCTCATCACAGAATGTCGTTCTAAACTTATGTGGTTTAGACAAGACTTGCTTCCACGCTCAAATAATCTAAAATGACTCATGTGTTATTTGGCACAGAATTAATATTAGTCTTGGACATTGTTCTGATAAAGTTGCTATATAAAGCATCATGTATATTAAAGACAGTTGGTTAACCAGTAGACTGTGATTTCTCCAGAAATTTTGAATGATAATGCTGTTGTCAAATTTATATATGTTTTTTCTCAAACATGGTTTTTTGCGACACTGAAAACCTGTAGTACCGTATAATATTACAGGCAGGTCTGCTGTTCTACTGAAATGCAGATATTGTTCCTGTTTTCTGCTACCATTGTTTGGTGAAATAAAGATTGATACCTATTGGCTAAGACCTCAGTGCTACTGTTACAATATAGATGGAAAAGCCATAAAAAGAACCACGTATTCATTGACACTGCTAATGCTGTACTTACACAGTCAGAGAAACCAAGTCATCATTTGCATCAATGACAGATATTTGGCTGGTCCCTTGAAACGTGTGAAATGGTTTTCCAGCAGAATAAAAGTTTGGATCTGCATGAGTCTTACTCAGGTCTATTTGAGATGCCAGATGTGAAGCATATTTCTTGCTGTCAAGGAAAAACATATCAGTATATGCATACTTGTATCCTAAAACTGTTTTGTTACAAAGCTGTTTTACTACTAATTTGATATGATAGTCTGTTCTTAATCAATATATCTGGCATTATGGAAAATATCGAGCTTTAATCGTACACTAAAGCACCGTACTTGTGGAGACATCGTAACACATTTTGTAAATTAAGTTTGAAGCCGGAAACAGGATCAAATAAACTATTATAACATAACTGTCATTACTGTATTATTTCATAAATAATGTCTGAATAATATGATATGAACTGCAGTAGACCACAACTATAATATGTTTACAAATGAACTTGTTACAATCATTAACCTTTTAAGTACAGTTGTGACATTCTGTCTTGCTACATCTAGATCTCCAAGCTCAGATTGATGGCCATAAGTAAATTTCATTGCCTGCAAATACAAAACAATGTTTCATTCAATACTCAATCAAGAACCGTTAACTCACAGAAGCAAATTCATTAAGATTAATACACTTAATTTCAAACTGTAAATAAGAGATTGATTCGGTAAATGCAAATACTGTTGTTCCAACATCGGATTCCAGTAAGAGAAAATAAGTTATTTCTTGTCATAATTCCAAAAGTCTTAAACATCCATCGATAACAGAACCTAATACCATAAGCTGTACTTGAGTCTTATTCTAAAGGCAGTTTATCAATCCACTAAACCAGTTACTCTAACAGAAGACAAGAACAGATTGACCTACTTCAACTATGCAGTGATACAACTGTGTAGAGTTCCAATGAGCCACTCCGCTGACTGTGAGGTTCTCCATAATGTTAAGAAACAGAAGCAGCAGAGGTCCACCACCCGGTGCAGGAACAGACTGCACAGCCATATCTGTTATTATACACGACAAACACATCATAAATTGCAATTGTAAGCATGACAATTTATATGGCATTGCCTGTGGCAGGCTACTTCTATGCTGCTTTACACAGGATCTGGATATCTGTATGTAACCTTTTACCAACCTCTCCATGGTAACACTAATAGTTCATGGCCATGGTGTTCTATTCTATTCTATTTACGGACTTAAAAAAGCGCCTCTCACAGTACACTCTAATCAGAGGCAATCCCACTGCGAAGAACCCTAGAAAAAAAGTCTTGCAGAAACAGTAGTGCCCCAATATAAGATCTCAGCACTAGCTATAGCAGGAAGGTCATAACCACAGCAAAGAGCTAACAGATATAGGCACGATGCTGTGCTGTGACAGTCCGAGACCGAGGTACTAGACGGTCATAATGGTTTAAAACGCAGAGAGGATGTCCAGAAGTAGCCGAGATAGGCCACCTGATAAGATCACAGAGAATCATGAAGTTTGAACCAAAAAACTATATAGGCAAGAAAGAGAATTTTAAACTGAATCCGAGCAGTTAGATAAAATTTATACACAGATGTTCAGTCATAAAAGTCTAAATATGGGAGGAATGAGGAAGGCTGGCAATCAAACGAGCAGCTGTAAAGGTATTATCTGGATTTAAAGGCACTATCATGACTTAAATTGACTTATTTATTAAGAAAATTCATATATCAACACTTTAGAAAACTAATCAAAAACACTCTCTACACTAGCCTAAATGAAGTTGATTGTCAATAAGAAGAGAATATTCATCTGTCAGCAAAAATTGCTCAGATAACTAGAAGCGTCACCATTGACAGGCTCAAGCACACACAAAAAGCCAATCCAAAAATTCCCATCTAGACTGTACAGATGACAGCAAGCTTAGAGTTCCTGAAGCCTTTCCTCCACCAGACCCAAAGTTTCCCAATGTAGACACCATAGGTCTGTAGATCTCGAAACATGTCCTTCTCAAGGCGTAGATGTACCATTCCAGTCACAGAACATTGACTGGAAAACCCGATAACAAAACGATCCAAAACGCATTACATCCAGGGCAAAAACGAAAACTCATACACATAATTATGCTCACTTGTTATTGCTATATAGTAACTATCCAACCTTGCCAGAATTATGTTGCAAATTAAGCATTGTAGGCAAATAATCCATCACAATGACATAGACGGCTGTCAACAATCAACATGGCTGCTGCATAGACTGAAAATTTATACACAGATGTTTTTATGAACTACAAAGCTTACTGAGAAATGTTGAAGTCACTGGTTCTCTTTCAACAGCCTTATATTTCGTCAAGTCTTCCTTTGTCATAACACCCCCAGCATCAGAAACCTAACAACCAGTAAAACGTGCATCATTTAGTACAAATATTTTTCAGTTTAAAAGAAAGCAACAGTTCCTCAACTGAAAATAAAATATAACAGAAAGAGTAAACTTTTTACCAGGAATAATCAATTCACATACAACTGGTAATGTAGCACACAAGTGAAAGTCGTGTGAACAAGACGAGTGGCAGTACTTCAGTCGAAGGCACATGTGTTTGTATGCATATGTCTGCATAAATTCATTCTTTCCGAGAATTTATATAGCGCCTCTTCAAGAGACCTACTCAGAGGCGCTCCCAGCCCAGCCACGGCTATAAAAGTGTGATTTGAGATACTTATAAAAGGCAGGCGAATCTAGCCGAGGCATCAATCGCAAGTCTAGTGGGAGGCCATTCCAGATGGAGGGACCCACAATCGAAAAGTTAAATGTTACAATTGTCCTGCATGTCTGGGGAAAACAAACTGATGATAGCAAAATACCAAAGTAATTCATGAAAAGTCATCAAATTATAAAAATCCTAACTAACTCCTCTACAGTGGAACGATCTCCCTCCTGAATTCTACAAAACCTCTGTTCGTCCACCAATATCACCACTTACCCATTGTCATCTATCTCAAGCTCCTCTATCATCCCTCAGGCCTTGCACTCCATATTAAAGTCTTGCCTCTTCAAGAATTCACACCCTGATCCATCCACTCCTCTTCCTTCCAATCCCTCTCATCCTAAATGAAACCTGCCTTAGAGCTAGTCCCTCTGCCTCCTTCTATCTCCTGGTCCTGTGCCAACTAGACTCAAGTGTTCACTTGAAATCTCTGGCCAAATCCTTTGACATCACACAGCATTTATCAATAAGCTGATGTCTTGCACTTAACTTTAAGTAGACCTCTAGTACATGAGAGATAACAAATAATTTTTTTTACTTCATTCAAATGGTCTTTGTAGTTTATAATGTGTTCACAATAACGTGCAGATAAACAGAAAATTGCTAAGAATAGAAAACCTGGCCAAAAGGCATTTAAATCAGTTTCCTGTGCAGTGGCATAACGAAGGGTTTCAGCGCCCAGGGGCAAGAGTTGATGACTGCACCTCTGTTAATTTTCTCGTTGACTTTTAATCATTCTTGTCATAGTACTATGAACCACTGAAAGCTAATTTTGCGCCACCATTGGGCTGCGCACGAGGGCGATTGCCCCCTCTGCCCCCCTTCGTTACGCCACTGTTCCTGTGTCATCATGGTCATTATATATCATTAACATAATAGTCTTAACTGTTTTGACTATTTCATCGGCAGTGTTATTGTAGAATGCATCAGCTCCTTCTTTAGCCACGGACTGAAGCAGCCACCCAAGACGTGTTAAGTTCATTTCATTCTTCAGCATATATTGTCTTACTCTCCTAAAATATGCTGACACTTGTGGATACTTTGAAAAGGTCACCAACTGATCTGCAAAATAAATATTTTTAGCATAAACATAATGCTGCAAACTTGATCAGATATGGAAAAAAAATGGGCTAAAAATTATTTTAAAAATTTGCAGTTTAACAAGGCTGCAAGGACTGCTTTTCACCAATAGATTTGAACATTTCAAAAGTTCTCAGCAATTAGCAAGTAAATCCTGTGCAGGATCCATCTTACAGTCTCTTAAGGACTCTAGGATCAGAGGTTCTTAACCAGTGTGTCGCGACACACTAGTGTGTCGCGAATCGACCGGCGGTGTGTCGCGTAAACATGGTGTGTCGTTGGTGTGTCGCGAAGAATTGGTGTGTCGCTAATTATTCTCACAGCATGCGTCAGTCACTCTTGCATTACATTGACTTAATTACTTACTTACTTTAGCAGTTTAGTGGACGTAGGCTGTGACAATTCGTAGTACTCTCTTTATATATTTTATTTGATCGAAATCTGGGTCGGCCATGCAGTGTTTACCTTATACAATGTAGGCTACAATAATAGTAGGCCTACATAGTACACTGTGTCCACGATAAAGTAGAACACTAGACTCTTTGAAATATCTTGGCCAATTGTCGTATTATAGGTAGTCTACAAAATTTGGTGCACATGAACTTCAGTATATTCTATCTATAAACTGCAAATTTTATTACAATTGATGCAACGGTTACGAGGATATACCCTTATGAAATTGGGTGGTTCAGGAACCAAGTAACCAAACAGTAAAATTCATCGACAGATGCGTGCGCGGATGATCATCCTGACTCAACACCAGTTCTTCGACAGCATTGATATTTGTTTGCGTTCGTAACGCCCGATCTCGTGGTTTCCTTGCAACTGATCCGGTGTGCCACCGTTGTGGCAATCTTTTTTAACAGCTTGCTGACACCAGCTAGGGACCAATTTTTCATTGGAAATTCTGTAATGAGTCTCCTAGTGCCATACCCCTTCGTCTCTCTCAACTCCTTGATTAAAATCTTGTCCTCTTTACTAAAACCATTTCTTTACAACCAATAGTGTATACTGTTACGTAAAACAGGTCTCGAGTGTAACTGTTTCCGAAAATGACGCTTATAAACAACAGCCTCAGCACCTGCGGTAGCCAGAAAAATGACGTAATCCTATGCGTTTTACTGTTCAGTAACTTGGTCCCTGAACCACCCAATTTCATAAGGGTATATCCTTGTACTCGTTGCATCAATTGTAATAAAATTTGCAGGGTACAGATAGAATAGACTGAAGTTCATGTGCACCAAATTTAGTACCTATAATACTACAATAATTGACCAAGATATTTCACAAAGCCTAGTGTTCTACTTTATCGTGGACACAGTGTATAATCAAAGATATTAGATTAGAGTCGTAGACGAATAATTCTGTTACACAAACCCACTGCAGTCTGCAGTACACACGTTTCCGACCGCGCCGATGTCAACATTTATTCGTTACCATGACATTCGAAATGGACAAATTTATCATAAGGAAACGAAAATTTAGCGATTCTAAAACTGATTACGCAGAATCAGATTTTGGTAGCCCTAATGTGAATTAGTTGATATTCAATAAGTTATATTTCCTAATGTGAATTAGTTGATATTTTGATAAGTTATATTTCGCAATGAAATGGAACAAACTGGTCGGAGGTGCCTCCTCAGTCAGCTTACATATTGCACTTATACAAACTGTAGATCCTCGTTTTAATATGATCCAAAGAAATATCCAGGAGCAAAAATTTCATTAACTGTTAGGCCTACTATAAGACTAAGTTAACATAGAGTCGTAGGAACGACGTAAAATCGAAGAATTAGATCAGTAGAATTAGAATTTTAGAATCATTAGAAACTAGAAAGCATTCAGTGTCAACATTATCATTCATTAAAAATGTTAACAATTAAAAATGTTAACTAAATGAATTGGTTTAACTTTAACATTTTTTTATTTTAACGATATTAACATATTATTATTGCATGGTGTGTCGCCAAATTTATTTGCAAGTTTAGGTGTGTCGTGAGCCAAAAAAGGTTAAGAAGCTCTGCTCTAGGATCTTTTTGGATGTTGACCTGATTACGGGTTTTGGTGTGCCATCGGTTGATGCCTTGTGCATTAGACACCGGCGCAATAGAAGTTGCTAATTACATTACATTACATCTTAACACAGTACCTCTTACATTAATACATTTCTCTACCTACCAATCAACTTACATAAACTAGAATCAAGCATGCATGCACTTTCTATACTTCAGCTCAACACCAATGCCCTTGCAGATTTTGTTCAATTAATCAGACCTGAATAAGTGTATTCCCCAATGCAGTTTTCGATGGTTATAAGAAACAGCTCTTTTAAGCAATTCTCCTTTGTTCAATCTATATAGGTTCTAAGATGTTTGGTTAGAGTAAAAGTAGGGTGCAGGCTCAACAGAGCACAGTTGATTAATAAATTGTCTTTGCATGTTATTCTATGTGCTCTTTGGACAATAAATATTTTATTATATAACTGGAAAATGCTGATTTCTACAAACTGTACTGAGCAACCATCTACTGTTAATGTGAAAATATGAATTAATACAAAGTCTTCAGACACTAGATAAACTGTGAGACATAAAACCCTATTTGACACCACATATCAAACCAACATAGTTTACATGACTTTTAACTGACCTAACTCCGAGGAAATATTGACTGGCGAATATGCAAGCTCAACTACCGACATTACCACATCCATCCATCGTAGCCTGCAAAGAAGTCAACCATAACATAAGCATCAAACAACTCTCAAACGTACCTGAAAGAAAATACACTTTTGTTCCCCAGCTAAGGTATTTGCTCTCTTACAAGGGAAATATTAAAAGTTGTATAATTCAGTAATGGCACCCTTTGGTTTAAATTAAGTTTCTTAACATGGTGTTGTGTCAACAAACTGCGCATTCTCAGAGGCATATGTCATGATGTGTATTGTGTATCCAACATAAACACTCCTGAGTTCACTTCCAAACATGTGGTGCAGGCCTTACACTAAGAGACAGCATCTATAATTCTAAATCTGAGTTTCTCAATGATTTCATGATGCTCCTAAAAGGTGCTATGCAACTGCTCACATACAAGCATGCATCCACAAAAATGAAATCAATTTATAAAGCAAAACACTAAACACTTAAAACAAAAGCTTAACTAATTTAAAAAAACAAGAGAAGAATTGCAAAATAAAATGGTAAACACAAATGTAAGAAACTGATTTGAGCATTCCAAAATCTACTGAAGGAAGAATGATCATTGTCACTTACTTTCCAAACTTTGTGTGAGCTAACTCGAGTCCCCTAAGCATTCCAGGAACTCCAACCGACATTCCAATTGGCTACAGGAACACAACAAATTCATATATAATTATACCCACCCAGTCATAAACAATACTATATACAGCAGTGAAAAAGCTAGGAATTTGTTTAGAATGTTCAAATTGTCATATTTCTAAATTTAAACAATTATGTTTAGCAATTTTATAAGTTAATCAATTCTAATCGTAATCGTAATCTCCAAACTCAAAGCACCACTGGAAAGCCAAGCGCAGAGCACCAGCTTATTCACGAGCGCTGCGCCTAGTCAGAAGGGTTGTCCGAGAGGGTAGTTTGAAGGAGGTCCAAGTCTGGTTTCCAGATGATCAAGGTAGATAGCTAGTCTATCATCAACTGAAGTAATTTGTAGATAAACGATTCAGTATCCACATCCTGTCCCTGACATGTATTTACATTCCAAACTGAGCACAACGTTAACCACGCTATTCAGTTCAATGTCTCCACCAACTTTAGTCTCAGCACAGAGTATTCACCTGGTCTTGCGCATTTGTAATTTTAGCTGGTGCAGAGTCCATGAAGTCTATGACATGCGTCGTGTTTCCTTTGCTGCTGCGGACCACCATGAAACCTCCTCTGAATTAAAAAAAGGAAGTTATATAGCACATATCCATTTCTATAAAGGTAACTGGATTAAACGTCTCCCACTAGCTTAGGAGCTATCCTTGCTATGGTTTCAGCCACCCCAATAGTCTAATAAAAATGAGGGCCTTATTTGATATATTGAATAGCTTTCCTTTTATTCAGAAACTCCAATCCAATTACCTCTACAGTGCAACAGCAGGAGTAACAAGGATGCAAAGTCTAACTAGGCCCCTAATATTAACACTAATCTCCAAATAAGATCATCGTTACAGTGTTAAGGCTAAAGAAACACAAGTTTGTTATACGGTAATTGCACCTGTGTTTTTAAAGGATCTTTCAGAGGTGTTTCAAAACGAGTTATATAAATGTGCAGATACTCACAAGAGGCTCTGGGGTTCTTACAAGGAAATATATCAAATACCCTGATGCACAGAAAATAAAAATGTCAAGAATTGAAAGGTCAAACGTTAACAGTTAAAGAATTTTATGTGAATCATTTTTCAGTCATATGCCATAGAGTTAGTCGTAAGTCATGTGAGACATGCAGGTGCTTTTGAAACACCTACCCTCCAATTCCTGAATGATGTGGATTAACAAGGCCTTCGCACAGAACCACAGCAATGGCAGCATCCACAGCTGACCCACCTCGTTGAAGCAGCTTCTCACCTGTGCTGGCACACAGCTTGCTGTCTGAAACTACAGCCGCATGTTGTGGTACCTAGACAAAGAGCAGTAAGATACACATTCACTTTTTAGTGAGCTACAAATTTTATGCAATAAATCTTTACAAATGATTTCTGGGCAATATATTCTTAATTGCAATCATCCAAGAAGTTCTGAAAAAACTTTTTCCACAGAAAACCTGAAGAACTCACTTGAGGCGGAGCAAGGTAGATAGTCAGTATGAGAGCAATCGTCACAGATATCGCAAAGCATATAGATGAAGTAATGATGATTTTCAGACCATCCTGCAAACCTTTTGAAGATCTAAAAAAATAAAGCAATTTGTTTAGTAACAGTAGAAGACTTTGCTATTATTGGAACCAACAGATCAGTGACTTGGTGAAATAATGGAATGGAACTGACTACCAATGTTTGTCCAAAGTTCGAACTCTGTCTCTTCCTTAAAGAAAAACCTCAAAAATCACTATTTCTCATTGGCTTTCAAGAATTTGGATATCTAACCATGCCTCCAATTTGCATCTCTGTGTGACCTTGCATGCATTAAAACATATATTTTAATAATAATAATATTTAGGAGAATTTCAGTGGTTAGCCACTACTCAGTTCAGGACATACTGGAGTTGACAGACTGGAGCTGGAGGTATATTATCCAAATATCACTATTACCTATGCATCTAACGTTGTAACATCATACAATATTACATAGGCAGCAAACTGCACTAACTGAATGATCGCTTGAACATAAAGTATCGTACTTGTCAGAATTACTGTGACTTTCAAGCTGGAGTGGTGCTATCTCAGATGTCCGTGTGCCCGAATTTTCTGGTGAGGTCAGCATCTCTTCCTCCATTCCAGGTTGAAGTTCTAGTAACAAGCAAGTAACAGCATTAACGCCACAGATGCTGGAAAAGTCCCAGCCAAAGACATAAAATACACTCTTGCATTGAGCAACTCTGACCTTGGGAGTAACTGCAAAGACATGTCATGAATTTCGAAAACACTTCGAATTTGATACTTGATCATTTTTAGGTGCCTGGGTGGGGTCAGGGGCTCAATTGGGGGTGTGGCCCTCTGGTCTATTTGTAGAACCCCACCAACAATAGCCATTCCTAGACATCAGCTCTTTGTTGGCCCCATGAGGATAATCAAGGTTTATACAGTTTCAATATATTATAATTATTTCTGATCTTATAGTAAACTAACCTAGAAACCTAAAGATAAGCATAATTCTCCATCACATAAATTAAATTTGTTTGCCATTTTGCTTTCATCCACTTTCAGCTGATGGCATTGGATTTATAAATTCATCTATACCAACTCATGACTTCCAGGTTTTCTAGGATCTGTGGCAACCCTGCAGCTTCAGCTTTCAGGATAGTGGTAGAATGACTGATTATGAGGTGTGCTGACTTAATTAGTTCGTTTCTTTCTTTTTGATTTAATTTTTTCTTGTTGTTTTCTTGTTATTTTACACTATTATATTCTGGTATGTGAGAACTATTGAGGTAAGCGTAATGTAATGTAAATCTCAAAATCTCTCCACACAGTTTGGTTTTCAGTCGTGACTAGAATGCAGCAGCAGAGAAGAGTTGCAAGCGGAGGAGAGGTGAAATTAACAGGTGAGATAGGGAGATGAACAAACTGGTGGAAATCTGTTGGGAGTTTATTCCAGAGATCTGGTGTAACATAGCCTACGAAGCGGTTGCAGAATTTCAGAGAGGAGGAGGAGACTGGATATGATGAAGAGCAAGTAGACCCGGGCGGTTGAACGGTAAATAGCTGACGAATGTAAGAGGGTTGAGATACTTGAAGGGTGTTGTAGGTAAGAGATACAATTTTTTAATGGATATACTGAGGAACTTTTAGCCAATGAAGTGATTTTAGAACAGGGGTTATGTGGTGGTGTTTGGAAATTTTGGTGACTGCGTGGGCGAGAGCGTTCAGTCCAGTATGCAAGTGTTTATTTGAGAAGAGCCGATGCTGTAAGAAAATAGAATTACAGTAGTCGAGTTTGGAATAAGTTTCTATATCAAGTTTCTTTCACTAATTGATTGATTGAATAAACATCTGAGGTGGCTAAGGTGCATGTGGCCTTGTATTCAAGTATTTGTAGTTAATTAATTTTTGACGCTAAAACAGTATGTTATAATGCTTCAATAATTTCGCGCGCTAAACGATACATTACCTTTCAGCTGCTTATCTATCAGTTATAATTTTATTTCACTACAGATCCTCCGCGCAAGACACTGCCAGTGCTGCTATTTTAAATGCCAGTAATTCTTAGAATACCTCTCGAAAAGCCTTGGTTTTCCATTGGTTTGCCGTTTGATCTGGTGCTATTTAATGAATACGACGCCATGTATCTTCAACTAGAAATTCGCAGATAAATTCTAATTTTATTACATAATTCTGTTATAGTATCAAAAACCCTGCGACTTTAATAATATTATTATTATTTCTATTAACGTGTCAACAACAAGATAAATCGAAATTGGGTTGAGAGCACGTCGTTGGTTCAAAGCATAGATCTATATAAATTATAATTATGTTCATTACATCTATGGTTCAGAGCAACGTATTATTTTGTTTGTAATGCGGCGGTATCGTAATCGTAATCGAGTATTTATATAGCGCCACTCAAAAACAGAGGCGCTCCCGACCCGGGCCAGTATCTTCACTGGTAACAAGAGAGGTTTTCAGGCGCTGGTGGAACTGGTCAAAAGAAATAGAGAAAAGGTCCGTCCTGAGGGACTGCTCGAGGTAACCGGTTCCAGCTAGTGAACTCCTAGACTGGGCCGTAGAAGTACGCACTACGCACCCGCGGAACAACCAAGTAACCACGGGCCGAGAACCGAAGGAAGGAACGACTATAGGCAGAGAAGATACTGGGGTACAATAACCCCTAATTTAAGACAGTGAGGAGCAGATCTCGAGCCAGCAAGACAGCTTCGCATGAGGGAGTAGACCTTGAATTGGATGCGCTGGCGGATGGGGAGCCAGTGAAGGGAGTCACGGAAAAATAGGAGATATGGTCAAACTTTGCAATGCTCCCTATGAGGGGGCAAGGCTTGGCGTTGTATTTATGCTACAGGTCTCATGTAGAGCAGGAATAAATTCTATATGTTAATTAATGTAATATCTTCGCCGAACAGAAGTAAATTGTTATCATGGAAAAGGACGTATAGGCTAATGACGATTTTTAGCAGCAATTTAGACAGGTTCTGCACGGTTAAATAATTATTGGTTAAATAATTATTGGCTACCTAGCGAACAAGTTTTGTTGTTTCTAATATCGCTCGATCATGCAGTAGGCCTACTCGATCTGACAGCGGTTCATCGGGACTAACTTACTCCGACTAAGTGTACGTATAGCCTACCCCTCCACTCCTTGACAGCATCCAAAAAACGAGTGGAGACTTTATTGCCCCTAGGCAAATTTAGAAGTTTACGCATATATCAGTGGGATTCTCCTTGCAGATTTTATTTGAGACAGTTACAGTTATAGTTAATGGTTTTTCATTTGCTGCTTAAAAATGCTTTAGGAATGGGTGCATTCAGCTTCGTGAATGCACGACGCTCCAAATTTCCCAACACCTGATTTCGTTTTCCACTGTCTTGTCGATCGAAATTGTACGTTTTATTTTTTTGTTACGAAAATCAAGATGAATTTTCATTAGGCCTAGTGTTAGTTTTCTATAGCTATAGCCATAGTTAATGATATTTTTAGTTACAATTATAGTTATTGTTAACGAAATCAATTTGTTTTCGTTAACGAACATTTTCGTTACCGTTATCGTTAACGAGAATCACACTGATAAAAATCAAGGTTGTTGCTGAATGTGCATAAGCCCTTAAAATATTTTATTTTTAAAAAGCAAACCTTTGCATGTATTTAAGCTCTGAAATAAAATTTCACTGAAATTTAATGATCTCATTGATGATAAAATACAATAAAACGCAGATGGCGGTAAATAACAAAACGGGTGCAGTTACGTCATTGCAGAATGTGTGATCTAGTCTACGCTCGAATGTTCTAGGCATTGCCGATTACTTCTATTACCTCGTTGAGTATATATTGCGCGAAGGTTCTGTGCAGCGTTACCACTCCTTGGGTTTTTTCCCAAGATCTTGGGTTTTTTGATCCGACCTTGGGTTCTGGGTTTTTTCCTGAAGACCTTGGGTTTTTTCCTTGGGTTTTTATTTCACGTAAAAATTCAACTTTCCTCTCCAAAATAATTAAAATCGTACAAAATGACAGTGATAATAAAATAAAACAAAGATAATAGATTGTCCATTACGGTCTGGATGATCGAGATCAATAAAAGTCTTAATATTTGTGCAGCGTGGTCTATGCTATTGCTAAATATAGAACTTAATATAGCTCTAAAAGCAGATTGCATGATTTGCATCATTGCTCTTTTTCCGGAAGTCAAACTTTTGCCGCTTTGGCGGCTTTGCGCGTTCGAAATAAAGTCAAAGTCTAAAATATTCTATTTTTTACTTTAAGTAATTAAGTTTAAACATTAAATCAAAGTAAAAAATTGGAATGTGTGATAGAAGTAATAGTTCCAGCGATTCGGACTATGATGAAAAGAAAAACAAAGTCAACAAACGTAGTAGCAGCAGTGTTGCTAGTGTTGCTAGTGCAACATATCCAGCTAAAAAACGAAATCATGGTATCAGCAGTCATTTAATAACAATTGGCTTCAAGATCCGGAGCTCAAGGATTGGATTGAAGCTGATTCTAAAGACAGGTTTGTGGTCAGATGCAAGGTATGTGACTTTAGTCTCTCGAATATAAACAAATCGTCGCTGTTAGCGCACAAAATGACACAGAAACATGTCAAGAATTTTGAATTTAAAAAGACATGACAAATATCAAGACGTTCTTTGTAACTCCCAAGACACCTTCGTTAAGAGAACAAGTGGCCAAAGCCGAACTCCTTCATGTTGAATTTTGGTTTAAATTGAGCAATGATCACATGAACTTCGAACTTTTGTCAAACTTTATGTGTGGACTCATGGCTCTGCCACACTCGTCGGCATGTGTTGAGAGAATTTTCTCACAGGTAAATATGGTCAAGACTGCTCAAACGAACAAACTGCATGCTGAAACTGTTGCCAGCCGTCTACTTGCTAAACAAGCAATTGCTAGAGACGGTGTCGACTGCCATACTTGGACTCCTTCCAAGTCTTTGGTTGCAGATGTTGCTGAAGGACGTTGTCATCAGCGTTACAGTGAGAGACAAAATCTTACAAAAATGCAGGTAAGCACAACTTTGGCTACATTACCTCCTTCTGAAGAAGAATATGCTTATGACGTTATTGGCGTATTGAAATAAACATTTGAGCGTTTTAAGGTTTGAAAATTGAAATTAAATAAACAAACTTCATTTGAATCATATGACTTGATTGCTACATTAATTCGTCATATTTTCAATTAACATTTTCGAATTTTGACCAATAGAACAAAAAGTTTATTTAAAAAACCGGTTTAATTGCATTATATTATAATATTTATCATTTATAATATATGATTTATTAATTATTATGTTATTATCCCCTTAATGTTTCAAAAGTTTGCAGAAAAACTGATCTTGGGTTTTCTTGGTTTTTTTTATCGTCTGATCTTGGGTTTTTTATTTTTATTGAGTGGCAACACTGGTTCTGTGGCTGCATCATCGATCAATATAGGTCGATGGGCTGCATACAGGCTGGCTATAAAGTCGAGATCGTCGCTGAGCGCATTCAGTCTGCAGGTTGATTTTATGCGAGGAACAGTGTGCATTTGTTCAAATTGCTACGGTTGCGTGCAAAAGGAGTCGAGCTCTACTTATTTGCGTATTTAACTATCGCCAGTAATTGTAAGTTTTGCTTTTCAATCGTTTAGAGCGTTTTATTATATTTTTATTTTTAACAAGTTGTCTGTTGTTGTGGGTGCATTTAATTTCGGACAGAGTGTACGCCGGGCATTGAACGAGCGCAGGGCGTGTGCTGCGGGTGTATTCAGACATTGGGTGCGTATTTGGAGCAGGCATAGCTTGCACCCTGTATCCCATCGACCTATATTGAATATAGGTCGATGCTGTATCCAGTGCACGCGCCTGTTGATGGTGTTTACGACTACATTGGCCTAATTTAGTCTTGTTTTTGCGTGTTTGAACAAAGTGGGTCTGAGAACAGTTTGAGGTCAATTAGATGGATTTGGGTCCGTAAACAGTTGTTAACAGTGTTTAAAATGCGAAAGCCATTCACGTTCACCTGCATGGTCTTGGATTGCCATGCCCTGGGAGAAACTGAAAAAGAGAAATATTTGTGTTCCTAGCAGATAGACAAAGAAGTGGAAATTTTGTGGAGATGCATCACACAGTACAGTTATAAAGCACTGTGATCCACAGACTTTAATTTACCAACTTGCATGGAAATGACAGAAGTTCCATCTTTCCTTCAGCCTTGCTAGCACAGTTGAATGTTGGCTGTTACATAGACGTCTTTATAATAGATTAATAGCTAGCTATTATACAGGCGCCTATGGCTATAACTATTAAGTACATAATTATGCCAGAGGTGAAAGACCAGAGACAAAGGAACTTGTGTGGGATGTCAGAATGGTTATGGTGCAACAGGTGCATTCACCTGTTTACATCAGAACATACCTATCATTCCAGAGTTGTAGCAGTACTATAGGCTGGTGCTTGCTGAATCATATGGAGCGTTTTAGCAGACTGAGGCATCAAGACGGTACAGCAGACGGTTGGGGAATTTCTAGGATTATTAGCTTCAGCAAGTGTGCATAATTTGTTCTATTTTAAACGCCTTTGAAAATATTTTGTTCTTCTTGGCTGATTGCCAGAGTTGTGGATGCATGTGAGACAGCTGTTGGAGATAAATAACTGTTATTATCAATATTTAGTTGATGTAATATTATGCCCAGCTGCATTGCAGTAAATGCTTTCTAATGCATGCTACTGACGGAACTGCATCCTCGATCAGTTCTGTGGCTGATATAAGCAGATAGTGTTCATTGCTGGATAGATAAATTCGTTTATGGAACAAACGGGTGCAACCCGGTAAATGACAAAGAGAAATAAATGTTTGGTGTTAGAGTTATTGTTAGGTTGGTAAGGCTCGGCGATAAGGTTTCAACATCTATGCTACCTTAAGGCACCAAAGTAAGTAGGTCTTATCGTCCATGTACGGGAGTTGTAATTAGTGAGCTTCTTTCGATAGTTGTAATGGACGAGGATCTCAACACCACCAACGTGACGGGTGACTCAGTCTCAGCAGTAGAGGCGAAATCCGCCAATGATGAATGGAAGTCCATGATGGTTGGACTTTAGGTGGGTCTTGGCGATGATGAGTAGGTAGGCCAAGGCCACACCTGATGAGCTCTGCCCGCATCTGGTCCAGGGCATGAGGCTTAGAAATAGAGCAGGCATTTATGTAGAGCCCTGGCAGCTGAGTCACAGTGTGCCTCGGAGGATGGGCCCCGCCGCCTGTGGCTCCTCTGGAGCCCATTTGGTGAATGATAAGTTCATAGAGATGAGTGGCACTGGCAGGTTAGGTCGTGCAGCAGGCACACAGCGAGACACGTACAGCTGACCAAGGGGGTAACGGAGTACAAGCCCTTGGCCGTCTATCGCTCAGACATGCTCCACTGGACCATGACAAACGTTCAGCCAAAACAGGCACCGAAAACCCCGAAATAGACGAATATTCAACTTTTTTATCGAAAGCAGCCAACAGTAATGCATGACATCAATCACAAGCCTTTATCACCCAAAACATAGCAACTGCAGATGTTTTAGTCCCGAGTAAAGCGTGACAAAATGTAATATAACAACACTCCACATGTGGCAGCCTGAGGGGCCTATCGATCAACTTCTTTCATGTGTTACAACAAACAGCGATAACTGTTGTCAGTGGTTGTCTTAACAAAACTTGGCAATACTCGATGCTGAGTAACGTTGGTTAGTGAGTTGGCATTCATTCACTTCCTTAAGTTGAATATTTGTCTGGATAGTTGTCATTTCATTGGTTCGATTATCCAGTGTGACCTTGTCATATTGGAGATTAGGTTCATATGTGTTTTTTCGTATCTTGTACCCACAGCATTATGGGGCACAACTTGTATGCATCATTCACTGCTTTTATAACAGCCTTGATGATTTTAATTTACTCTGTTGGTGCTCTGATGTGCAATATTGTAGTCAAGTTTTATGAATATTTATAACATTCCGATTTTGATTGACACTACTACCCAAACATTTTCAGAACCACCATAAAAGTTACCTTTTTTAGATCAGTTGCATTATCATGTGTATAGTTGTTTTGAGTTGCTTAGATGCATTATTAGTTGTCTTTATAAATCAGTACATACATTATTAAATATACAATATATACCACATACATGTTCTACTTTGTTTTAGGTAACCGAAGATGGCACTGGTTATGAGGACTTTTCCTGTGATGAGGTATGACTGTGACTTCTTCGAAAGGATCAAGAAGCAGATGAATATGGAATTTAAGCAGATTGAGGAAGAGATTGAGAAGATGCGCAGACAGATGCTGCATCTGGTGCCTATAGATCCTGTGGATGTGATGGTCCAAGAGATCAAACCTTCATTTCCAATTGTTGAAGAGAAAGGAGAAACAAAACTGAAACTCGAGTTCAATGTTAAAGAGTTCAGACCAGAAGATCTGGAAGTAAAGCTATTGGGAAACAACATCTTGCAGGTATTTAAAATCAGCCGGACTAAGTTAATATGCAGTGTTATGTATTATCTTTAGAAAATCTGAACTTCCACTATCATCACTGTATAAAGGTATGACTGAATCCTTACAAAAGTAGGGTATTAAGACCTATATTAGAATAATTAGACTAAACAGTTGGATCTGGTGCTAGTTCCATTGCAGTACAGACTGCTGACTGAAGGTGGTGTTGAAGCACAGGGTCTATTGAAAGAACTTTGCATACCAAACTTTAGTTGTCGACATCTGCAATGGGCATAACCCTTTCCCCTTGTCTGAAGTTGGGTGATCACACGCTACGTTTTCTTTGCAGACGTCCATAGTGGATGACTCTGACTTCCAAGTGTTATTACCAGACAGAACTCTTTTTTAGCATTCCGTCTGTTATTGTACTTTTATATACCAACATTCATTCTAAGAATGTGCATAAACTGATAGGGGAGAACACTTGTTCCACTGCTAGTATTTAGAGATTGTTGCAGAATTCAGGCAGTAGGCCAGTTATTTGCAAAACGTATGGTAATACTAGTTTAGTCATTTGTTCATTAATTAATTTTTATGTATGTAGGACATTGAATCTAACGGTTTGAATTGCAAAGTTCTCCATAACTTGAAATGCAAAATAATCTACATTAATTTGTCAAGTTTAATTATAGTTTCTTATTTTAAACAAAATTATGATTGCAAAATATGAAATAAAGTTTAGTTATCTTACTGGTTTAAAGAAACTGAAACATATACATTGAAGAAACTTTAAATCATGGATTAGAAGAGTTACATAGAACAAACTTAAAGTTGCAGATTTTAAAGATATGCATTTAAAAGACTGGAAAAAGGAAAATAATTTGGTGACAGCTGTTAACGTATGTTAAGTGTACAGATAGTCAGTTGTATGTTTCCATTGGATGTTAGTTATTAGTGTAAGTTTTCCATTGCTAATGGTTTTCTTCTGCATATGTTAAAGGTTACTGCTCACAGAGAGGACAGAAACGAGTCTGGCATGAGCAAGATGCGTTACTTGCGCAAGTACACGCTTCCCGAAGGAATTGACAGGGATCACATAAAACCCACGTTGACCAAGGATGGAGTTCTGATTATTGAAGCACCTGCCCCAGCTCTAAAACCAAAAGAGAGAATGATTCCAATCGAATACAACGTTAAGTAGAGATCTTCGGATAGCTGGAACCTCATGTCGTGAAAGGCGTGACAAGACATTGTTCGAATTCTTGTCTTGTAATTGAGAATTAAAGATTTCATACCAGAACATTTGTGCTTCAAATGTCCATTGCAATTAATTTAAGTTGCTTATTATATGGACAAGACTGTGCATGTTTGTTAAGCTAGTGTTAATAGTGTGCTAGAATTTAGTTTTTGTAGATTGATACAAAGTGGTCTGATGATGAAAGGTTAACTATATCTATATGTGCATTTACTGTAATTTCATTATTTCACGGTCTCTGTATGGAGCTAAACTTGTTCTCGTTTAGAGCGTTTAAAACTCTGCAAAGTTTTTTTTGAAAGGATAAAGCTTCATTAAGCCTTAAAAGCATTATTGGAAAATAGCTTACTGAAATTTAAGAGTTGTTGAGGTGCTAACTTTTAAGTTCTTCAAGAAGATTGGTTTTCATAATTATAATTGTTTACCTTGCTCTTAATTTTAAGTTGAGGAATAATTGGACCAGGACATTATTTCTGTTATTATAAATTGTGATCTCTTAATTATTGGTCAATTACAGACTGTGACCTAGCAGTTTTTTTATTTTGTCAACTAATGTCCCAAGTTCTCTGTAATTGGGTGAATATTGTTGTATTTGATAATGTTGTAAAAATGTGGAAAACACTCCAGCTTTTGAACTTAATCATACTAACTTAAAATTTTGGATTAAGGAATTTCTTCCAGACTGTGGTATCACTGAATTTTGATTCCTGTGTGTATCTTTGTCATGTACTTCAGTCATAATGGTAAGAATAGCAATAGTACCAAGTAGATCATTTATGGTGGAAATAGGTGGTCATGGTGGTCATTGGGTGGTGCAGGAGTAGAACCAGGATAAGATAGCTTGAAGAGTTTGGATTTCAGTCGTGAGTGGAAAGCTGAAGGAGAGGGCAAGCGGAGTAGACGGACAGAAGAGCAGTGATGGGCACTAAACTAATTTTTTTAGTTAAACTTTGACTATTTTTCAACTAAAATAAAATAGTTTAACTAAAGTTTGCAATTTTTTTTAAATAAGCTAACTAAATTAAAAATAGTTAAACTGTTTCCAACTTTTTCACAAACTTTTTCACAACAACTGCAGTGAATTGCAATAATGCACAGCATCAATCCAATTTCACTTTCAAACTATGCAATGTGTAGGCCTACTAGACTAATAGTTCTACTACAGTTCTACCAGAAAATAATGAACAAAGCTGCTAATGAATGCAAATGATGATGCATCGTGCAATGCAATGCTGTTCACTTGACTCGAGTAATAAAACAAGTTACTCATGACAGTCATTGCGGAAGATAGTTGTGTAGTTGATGATTTTGTTAGTTAAACTTTTTAGTTTATAACTTCAACATAGTAGTTAAACTATGGTTTTAACTGAACTATTTTTTTCTAGTTAAAATTTATCCTTAACTACAAAATTTTAGGTGAACTAAAAGTTTTCAAATTTTTAGTTAACTTTTGCCCATCACTGCAGACAAGAGAGAAGGATGAGTGAACGGGTGGAGATCTCTTGAGAGTTCATTCCATTGAGGTGGTGCAACATAGATTAAGGAGCAGGGCAAATTTTAGAGATGGGGAGACAGCTAGAGGACCAAGGCATGATCAGGATTACTGTATTGATATTGTTAATTCTCAGTGGAAAGAACAGCAGGGTTGCGATGTCAAAGAACGTATAGAGGATTTGATAAGTTTCATTTTGCTGAAATAACATTCCGAATTCGCTACTGAGTCTGACAGTGTCAACAGAATCTCAAAAGATATAAAAGTTTAGTATTCTTCTAGTGTCATTGATGAAATGTACTTGTTAAGTCCAGTGTTGGAGAGCAATCCAAACATCGCCATTTTGCTTTCCTGTTTTATTGGAAGCAATTATATCAGTATAGTCCTGGTACAGTTACAATCATTTCAAATCTTTTGCATAAAGTTGTGCCACAACTTTTTGACACAGTCTCTTCTTTCTATGCGTCTTGACTTGTTCAGCCTCTAAGTCCTACCATAGCCTTAGAGAAAGGTCAGCAAGGCTACTGTATAGGGTGTCATGTATCGTAATTGTAAACTCGGCTTCCAAAGCGCCACTCAAAAGTTAAGCAGAGCACCAGCTTATTCACGAGTGCTGCGTAAAAGTCAGACGGTAGTCAAATGTAGGTCCGATTTCGGTTCATGTATACTAAAACGTGATCCTTTAGTCTAGAAAACTATCATGGGCTTAAAGTTGCAAGCGTTCTTCGCATTTGGCCTTTGAAAGGCGATCACCATGCATTGAGTTGCAGAATTCACAGGGCCAGTCCTATGGCTTGAGAGTCTTGGTTACTGTTTATCGACACTCATAACAAAGATGATTAGCGTCGCCCTCCTCCTTTACCCAGGCTTGGGACTGGCACTACCACAGGTAGGGTAGTGGCGGAGTTTCTGGCTTGAGAGTCAGAAGACAATGGCAATTATAGCAGGTCGGGGGTCTGTTGGTGCAGGTAGCACGTGACCCGGATTCTTTCGTGGATTCGGTCTGATGGTAGGCCTCCTGACTGGGAGCTAAATGAGAACGCTGGTCCATTGGGCGTTGAAAGAAAGAATTCTTTTTCCTTGTATTTGGGAAGTCTTGATCTGACACGCGCAACAGTTCATCCTGCGGGAGACAGAGATAGAGTGGGCTACTTTGACAGAGGTCACCTACACTTGTAATAAGCAGTGACGTATACAGATAAACACGGGTTACACTGCCGCAAACAAGCCGGAAATGTCTTGTATTCTGTTTATATGACCTGAAAGCATGGGCCTAATTATAACTGAGAAACTGGGTCAGTTCAGCTTGGAAATGAAGCGTGATAGGTCTGCAGTTCTGCACACGACACTCTGTATTATAATTATCTGGTCTGAATTAAGGTCTCATCGTTACAAACTGGGCTGTTTTAGATATAGGTCTATAGGCCTAATAGGCGTTTGTTGTCAGAATCTAGGACGCAAATGACAAAAATATGTCTTTAAAACTTCTATTTTCAGCCTTTGAACAGTGCCGCCTGGGCCGCCCGCGCCACTTCTTCCGTTATAACTAGGCTATAGGCTAGTTATGCCACTGGGGGCGTCCTTTTGGGTTCTCTTGTTTTCTGCCTTTAGGCAGGTTCGTACTTCCAATGTCGCCATTCTTCTCGTTGTATAGCCCTCTCTTTCAGTTGCTGTAGACCTAACCCACCTTCATTGCGTCATTTTCAGTTTTACTTGGATAGATAGGGAGATGGTTTCCCGTTAGGCCTACATTTCCTTCCGGTGTTTTTTTTATCTAGACACCATCTCGCTGCGTCGATGATTTCCATCGTCCATCCTTCGGTTTCTTTATCATTGGACACTCGCGTCTCACTCACCAACAACCAGAGGTGCAAAAACCAAACTTTTTCAAAATGAAAAGTTGGTTTTTTGGTTTTTTGGTTTTTTGTTTCTGAGATTTTCCTATTTCGGATCATAAAACACATAAAAATGGCATAATACCGTTCAAATTAATCAGATGCATATAAATTAAATTTACTAGAACAGTAGAACCGTAGAATGTCATAAAACGAAGTTAACAAAGACCATACAACAATTGCCAAAAGACTTGAAGAGACGACATTTTTGGCATTTATAATTTTGAAATTTGTAAAACCAAAAACCAAAATTTGCAGATTTTTGGTTTTTTTTTTACAACCAAAACCAGTGTGATTTTCCTTACAGATTTTATTTTAGTTATAGTTATAGTTATAGTTAATGATTTTTATTTTAGTTATAGTTATAGTTATAGTTAGTATTATTTTTTAGTTATAGTTATAGTTATAGTTAATGGATTTTATTTTAGTTAATTTTAGTTACTACTTAGTTACAATAATTAAGTCTATAAGCAAAATTGTGCGTATTAATACGCTGTTTCACAATTTACTCAGAGCTATGAAAACCTTTGAAGCATGGGTACAGTCAGCTTCATGAATACACGAGTTTCCAAAGTAACTGACAAATTTCACAATAAAAATTTCGCATTTTTCGTTCTCACTTATGTCGAATCGTCCATATTGCACTTCCTATTTTTATTTTTGTATTAACGAAAATAAAGATGAATTTTCGTTAGTGTTATTTTCGTTATAGTTATAAAGTTATAGTTAATGATATTTTTTAGTTATAGTTATAGTTATCGTTAACGAAGTCATTTTATTTTCGTTAACGAACATTTTCGTTATCGTTATCGTTAACGAAAATCACACTGAAAAAAACCAAAACCAAAAACAAGCCTTTAACAGCCCCTGCCAACAACACACTTCAATCTTCGTATCTGCATCAGTTGTTCGCGGTCCAACCACTGCTCAACCCGCTCCGCCTCCCTAGCACTTCTCCGCCCTTCCGTCACCTCATCGCTAAAATTTGCAACTCGCTTTATTGCCATAGCTGTTCCGCCTCCCTGGAACAAACTCTCGCCAGTATTACAACTCTCTGATCCATAATACGAACTCATCAAAACATCATTCGTGCTATTTGTCCACAGGTCTTTCACTCAAAACTGAAACCACTGCTTTTTCACAAATCCTATCCCTATTCCTCTTTCTCCCCTCACCTCCCTCGCCGTATCAACTCTAAAAAGCACCAATCTAACCATCCACTAATATTGCCACTCACCCACCATCATCTGCCTTCGAAGCTTTCTCGTCCTCAACAAAGCCTGCCTTCTTCGTGTTACCCTCTCTGATGATGGTAATCATGCACACGCAACAATGTGCTTTACTTACTTACAAACGGGCGGAACAGGACCTCGTAGTAGCATCAACTGAAAGAGCGCGTGCGTGGTATTGTGGGATACCTGCGTCCAAAATGGCGTCGCTAAAATGTTGAGATGTTTCGCGATAAAATATATCGCTGGGGTATAATTATTGAACGTTCCGTTTAATCAGATCGTTAGTTTTAGAGACATTTTTAGGCTTGTGATATAACGGTCTTTGTCGATCAAAATATTCAAGTGTAAACCAACGTAAGTTGTTTTCTTTCTGCCATTGTTGAACCTGATTGTGAGTCTGAACCATTGGGTTAAACGTATTCAGTAAATAAGTATGTGCCATTTAGTAAGCGCATAGTAATAAATTGGCAGTATGATGCAAGTTTGAGAAAACCGTGGTGGTGTTCTGTAAATATAAGTTTAGGAATTGAATTTGGAGATGTAAGTAAATACGACGTAGCCTAAACTTGCGCTAGAAAATGAATTGCTACATGATAGGTTGTAGTGGTCGACCCAGTCTTATAAAGACCCTAGTACTAGCGGAAACGGTTAAACTTGTGGAAATCAATTCTTGTTTTGATAAGTATGTTAATTTAGGCTAGTTTGAATGTGTTTATAAAGCACGGCTTGTAGTTTGTGTAAGGGAGTGCAAGTCGTTCTACTAGGCGTTTGTTTTAGTCAGTGGTTGATTTAAATGCTTAGTTATGTGGCCACTGAGCATTTCCACGTCCACTATACTGACCTACTATCTGTGTGGTTCTTGATGTTTGCTACATTGGTTCAAGCAGAAGTGCTCCATTTATTGTTTACTGAGCAAAAACAGCTCTGTGTTCATCACCTGGTCTTTTAAATCTGTAGAAGACAACAGATAATCTGCAAAGTACTTGGCAAACTTATAGTATCGTGGGCTGAAGGATTATACAGTATCTTTGGGCATGCTGCCCGGACGCTAGACGAAGCCAGGTTTTCTAATGACGACACTAACCCTGACCATAACCGACCCTCACAACGCCTAACCTGACACTAACCGACACTCACGACGCCAGTAAACTTATGCACTATATTCTTCAACCCCAATAGCTTACCAAGTAGGCCTACTTGACTTAGTTATTATAGGGTCCTGCAGTTGGTTGTCGTATGCTTCATGTTAGTCTCTTGATAGAAGAAGAAGATCCTTTAGCTAGTCCTGAGGCAGCCATGGGTATTAAGTGTTAGCGACTTAATTTTCTTAGCCTCGGCATACGAGGGCGGGTGGCCAGTTCTCTCCCTCACCGTCTCATCTTCCCACCGACAGTGTACGGTCATTGTACTCATTATAGTGAGTTGTCTAGAGGATGCTGGTGGAACAGAAATCTAGAACCAAATTTTCTGTCCTGGTGGGGATTGGAACCTCCGACCTCTCGATTGCACAGTCCAGCGCGCTAACTAACCACTACACTATCGAGCACCCCACTCTTGATAAAATGCTTGGTAAAATCTTGGATTATCTAGTGTTTTAGATTCCAAAATTATTCAACCATACTGTTTCATTTCAGCATAGCAAATTTTCCTTTATAAAATCAAATCATTAATTTACTGTGTTGTTGTAACGTGTTTGGGGATCCTATTATAATATTTTATGTCTTCTCATTTGAAGTAAAAATAAAAATTTCTCTCAGAAGCTAAGAATTACTCAGGAGCCCCGGGTATACGTGCTTAGGAGCGTAGGGTTCAAAGGGTTAATGGAGACCAGTAGCTAATCAGGACCTTTCTATATACGCTTATTAATTAATCTAAATTGGCACTTTATCCAACCTTTTAGCAACCCTGATGCCATAAACTCCGACTCTGAACCAACTTGTTAGATTGGGATATAATCGGTCTTATAGGATTACCTATCTTATGTATTTTGGGAAGGCCGTAAATAATCCCCGGTTAACTTTTCACATCCATCAGCCATCTGAACTGTTTTGTATGGTATTTTATTGCTAATAGGTCTTCCTTGAAGGTTTCTTATGCTACTCTCAGATAGTTCGTGTCATTGTTAAATTAAGAATCAGTTTTCATTGTAACAAGGGTGCGTCTGTGACAACTTGGTTATTCAGAATTAATGAATATTGATTGATTGATTGATTGATATACACACAGTAAAAAGACTGTGGAGACTTACATCATGTAAGACTTACATCATGTAAGACTGTGTTGAAATAAAGGAATAAAATAAAGAACTACAGGAAATTTTTCATACATCTTACTGATTTCTATGACAGTTAACATTGTGCACAGCAATTATGACAAGTTTCCTATAACAATTATTCCTTATATCTGTTTGGTTGAATTAGTGCTGAAACCCTGGAATGTTTGATTATTACAACAAATCCTTCTGGTATAAATCAAAAGTGTTCCACAGTGTTTTGTGTATTTGTCTTCTTTTGTTAAATATTCATTTCTCTAATTTATGTTCTGCTTTAATAATACATGCTATTGTTCATTTCAGATTTGATTTTTCCTCACAAATGTACAATGGATCAAACACAGTGGACTGGTAAGTGTTTTGTTACTATCGCTGCTGAACGTGATCATTAGGATAGCATTCCATTATCCAGTTTCTCCAGTCATTTGGCCTTTGGTAACTCTTCCCAATGTGACTACTTTATTGCCACTCACATAATTATTTCAGTTCTCTAGAATTCTCTGTGGTACTGAATATATACTTTGGCTTTTGAGAAAGTACAGTAAGATGTTTCACTTGGTGACTGGCTAACCATGCTGCAGAATTGCATTTCTGTGTGCCTGCATGTGAAAAATGTTCATAATGATGCCTGCAGATATACATAAGTGCATACATACACACTTACATAAATGTTTTAACCTGGCATTATAGGATTAATAATAGTTATTGTTCGTTGTCATTTTTCCAACAGATGGTACAGATGCTTCACTGACTTTGATCCAGTCTGATCAGCAGTACAGCCATGTAGACACAGGTCAGACTGTTTACAACATGGGGGGTGTTGACTTGAGTGGAGCTGTCACAGGTGGATTTGTTGTCCAGCTCCCAGATGGCACTACCACCTTTGTCAGTGCAGATTCAGTCATTTCGACCACCACAGAAAGCGATCAGACAACCACACAGATTTCTATACCAGAAACAAAGCCTCAGACGCAGAGACGTCAGCAGGGTGGCAGGCAGTCACACATCAGTCAGATTAATGGTGGGAACAGGCAGTCAAGAGGAATGGACACTGGTGCCGTGAGTCTTCTGACCGGGCAGCAAGAGCATGTTCAGCAGACAAGTTTGCTGAACCCACGGAAGCAGGACTCTGCTAAACCAACAAGAACACAACAATCGTCCAAGTCAGCTGGCGGTGCCAAGCAGCAACATCAGGTTTCACTTCTTCAACCAAATTGGCAACATTTACAGTCTGAGCAATCAGTAGACACAACACAGTTAAGTGAAGGTGCTTTGCAAAGTCTTTTAGCAGAGAGCCTTCCTGACGTGAAGCCTGGTGAGAAAGTCTATGTCAAGATAGATGGCAACATTTTTGAGATTTTGACCGAGGATTCAGGAGCCGAAGGCAGTCAAAATTTATCACTACAGTCTACAGATGTAGCTTCGATGCAAGCCGAGTCAGCAGGAATCGGACTGGCTGAATTGGCGACCCTAAGTGCCGAACAACCAACACTAGAGCTAACCGATTATCAGTCAAGAGTTGTCGATGGGAGCCAGGCAATTGTGCATCAAGAACAAAGTGTGGAATTTGATCAAGCCATGGGCAGATCCCAGTTGCAAGGAAACGAGCAGCATTACATCGAGTTGGTTCAGCAGGGTCAAGAGAATACGGTTACAACAGATCACGATGGTATGCAGGTCTACCTTGTGAACAGTGTAGGAGAACAGGGAAGCCAGAGCATGGTTGTGCCTCCTAGTGGAATTGACGCGAAGCAAAGCGTACAGGACATACTGTTTCAGACGGAAGCACAGCTGCAGGAAATGGCGGCAAAAGGCTTTGATATGTCTAACTACCAGATTGTTTTGCAAGATGATGGGCAGCAAAATGGAACTGTGTATTTGGCAGCACCGTCCAGCGTTAGCAGTGGAAATTTCGGCCATGATCTTCAGCAGCAGTTGGTTTCCGTGGTGAACAGTTCAGGTGAAATTGTCAGCTACACAATGTCTCAGGCCGGTGGTGGTGACATGATGCAGTCATATGCCTATGTCAATAGTGCAGGAACTGGTGTCGGTCAGAACAACGTCTTGACGATATTGGCCGATCCTTCAACACTGCAACAGCATGAGGCGGGCGATGGGCAGCAAAAGTCTTCTTGGTCTATGGCATCAGAAGAGTTTGATGATGGCGAGTTTGACAGTTTCAAGATGGACACAGAATCCATAGCTGATAATAATTTAATAGCCACTCATGTTTCCTCAGAGTCACTTCCCATAGATCGCTGTCTTCAGGCATATTACGATTTTGTGAGTGGAACAAAGCCTGAAACCCTGTCGAGTGTTGCTAACAGCACTGTCTCCAAACGGCCACAGATGCCGACTTACGTGCCTGAGTTTTGTAGGAGAACAGTAAAAGATAACACCCTGACACCTGCGAAGAGCTCTTCCCAGATGATGACTGTCGTCTATACAAATGAGTCTGGACCAGTCATTCAAAAGTTTAATAGCAGGTCACTTCTTAAGCCAGGTATTACTCTGGCTAAGCACATGAAGATGTCTCTTCCTGCAGACACCTTGTCACCAGCTTTGTCAGAAGTGGAACATTCCACAGCGTCAGCAAAGCTTGCGGCGGAGCGAGAAGGAAAAATCATCAAAAGTAGGCGCTAACTTTTGCATTTTCAATTATTTTCTGTTGTATTATTTTGAGAGTTTTTGATCAGTTTGAGTGGCAATTTGTCCTACGGATTGAATGCTAAGACTGTTGTTTATACTGACCTCGACTTAAAAAATCCTGCAAAGAAAGGTGTAGCCTTTGTTGGCTGAAGTCATTGTGTGTATGTCCTGTTTTGAGCGTGGTAAAGGAAATTGGGAACCCGTTTAAAGCAGGAATGAAGGATCGAGCTAAATGAATGGAACAGTCTTTGCTGGCACATATTAGGCTGGAGTCAGCTGCTGATATGCAGTGTGAGATTGGAGCCAAGACATTTTGCTTTGATGATTGATACTCGTGAGTGATGTATTGGCAATGTAAAGTTAGGGAGGTAACAGCAATGATTTGAGTGAACAATGAGATTTATGTGTTAGACTTCTGTGTGGGAATTCCATTGTCTTTTGGCATAGATTAGCTGTTAATGCTTTGCACACAATGATGTTGTAGAATATTTGTAAGAAGTTTTCATTTGCAGTTGTAATTAATGCATTGCTAAGATTTTTGAGTGCAACCGTTTAGTTAAGAGAAAATGAGCTTAAAAATATTTGATCTTATTTGTCATGGGGCGATATCGTACAGTGGCCAAAATTTCATGTGGACTGATGCTGTGCCTCTATTCTGTGTGTTTGTTAAATTATTATCTGCTTTGGCAAGGTGCTTATTAATGCGAATGTATAGTGCATATTTTTTGCTTCTTGAAAACAAGATTGTTGTCACATATTGTGCATTATACACTTGTAAGAATTATTTCACTTTGCATAGTTTCATGTGAATTTGCAGTTCAGGCATTCAATTTAAGTTGCTGTGGAGTTGTGTTAGAACAAGAACAGTTGGCTGTTTGTGGACTGGATAAACCTTTTGTTACGTTCTCCTGAGTTTGTAATTCTGTTCGTGTTGTTGACTTGCTTGGATGTTTTTCATTGTTTGCAACAAGCTGTATACTTAGTATTTAGAGATCGTTGAGTTGTGCAAACATGACTTTCTGGAGAGATCATAGGTTTCAAAGCAGGTGAAGTATCTCTGAGTTTCCAGAACCATCTACTGTGGAAATGTTGTGAAAACAAGTCATTGACATACTTTGACATCTGGTATCTTTAACACCAGAATTCTTAATGCTACTGACTAAAAATTGTCTTTAAAGAGGCTCTGCTATAGTTTGGACATTAATTGTGTTTTGGATGATTTTGATCAAGGGAAGAGAAGAGGAAGTGATGAAGACAGCTATGATGATTCTGATGGTAATGAGCAAACCGCTGAATCTGTTCCTCCACTGAAACGGAGAGAGGTAATATTGACTATGATCTGTTGAGGCTAGCTTTGATTTCTAAAAATTCGACAGAGTTTAATTTTAATGCTAGAGTGTGAACTTGTTAATATAAAGTCATGGGGAGAAATGTCTTATGATACAGTGTGTAAACCAGGGCACGTGTAAAAAGGAATAATGCAGAAAAGTCAATATTTAGTGCAATACTGCAATTTTCGTGTGGTGCATTAACCAGTACTGTGTGTTAATTTTGGGGACAGTTTGCTCGATAGTGTAGTGGTTATGCATGCTGGACTGTAGTTTTGAAAGTGGGATGTGCAGAAAATTACCGAGAGGTCAGGATTCAAATCCCTGCCAGGACAGAAAATTCTGGTTCTAGATTTCTGTTCCACCAGTACCTAGCCAATTCAGCTATAATGAGTACACTGTTGGTGGGAAGATGAGACGGTGAGGGAGAAGACTGGCCACCCGGTCTCATATTCCGAGGCTAAGAAAATGAAGTCGCTAACACGTCATACTCATGGCTGCCTCAGCTCGGCTAGCTTAAGGGACTGCTCTTTTTTTCTTCTTAATAATTCTCAATACTGCAAAAAATAAATTTGAAATTAAAAGAGTAAATATTTTGTAATGAGTGGTTTCTCTTAAATTGTCACAAGCATCATGTCTTCATGACCAGATTTATAATAACTGTTTACACAGGGACAGAAGAGTGTGGTTGCTATGGACGTGCAGTTCAGCCCCACCCCAAGCAAAGGAAGAGGACGACCTCGTGGTTCTGGGTAACACTTGCTATTTTCTTTCTTATAGGTACTTTCAATTGTGCTCATTGAGTTTCCAGTGAGTCATCTTTGTTGAACCTAATGTCTTTAAAGATAATCATTATGAGCTTAATGCTTCTCATGGCATTCACAATTTCATGCAGTTTGTGAAGAGAAACTGTTTTCATTTGTTGCAGGTGCTGACTTTTCAGTTAAGTTCTGCTGCTATGTGATATGAGTACCATTATTTTCCATCCTGCATGAGGCCAAAACAAAATAATGGTGTGTTTCCGGTAACGCGACCGAGTCACTTTTTTGCCGGCGAAAATTTTGTAAAAAAAAATTTTTTTTCGGAAAATTAAAAAAAAAAAATTTACGGAAAATTTAAAAAAATTTTTTTCCTCTTCTTCACATACATTAATCCTTTGCATGTCGGTGATGCAGAATCACGACATTATAGGTGCATTCACTGAAGCAGAGATGTTTGGAAACTAGCAATGGTTTAAATTACAGCATAAAAGGGCTAAAGTGTGGAGTTTGGGAGAGGGAGGTAATGACCCGAAAGTGGTCGATTTTCGCAGAGAAACTAAGTGGACGGTTAGTTTTACCACCATTCATTGTATCCTCGTACGTGCCATTATAAAAGTGCCTCCTAATAGCAATCAGCCTACTTAACAACCTCCAGCATTCTACTTTCGTAGCAACCAGCCTTCTTAGCAACCAAGCTTTGTAGCAAGCAGCCTCTATGTCAGCCTCATTAGCAACCAGTTTCAAAGTCAGACTTGGCCCCTTTAGCAACCGCCTTCCTTAGCAACAGTTATCCTTAGAAACTGTCCTGAATTTAGCAACTGCCTTCATTAGCAACTAGTCTCCTTAACAACCAGTCTTCATGCATCCAATCTTCGTAGCAAGCAGTCTCCTTAGCAGACGACGTTAGGAACCATATTTCTTTCTATGCAGCGTTAATAATATTATAACAATAAATGAGCTCAATGATTTACACACATGTATGATGTTGAGGAATGGACACCGAAAAGTCAGCAATTTTCTCATTTTACCACCCATGCATATATCCTAAACAGCCGTTGTCTGCTACACGTTTATTGTTTAATGTACATAATCCATAATTCCTTCCCCACCCCTGCCCCTTCCATTTCACCTTGCAAGAAAAACGATGTCAACAAAAATGAAATAAATACGATTGTTTTCTACAGCAGTTTGTAGGTACATTCTGCAAGCATTTTTAATACTCGCATAGAAAATACATACTTTAGTGCAGAATGTACCGCTGTGCATAAATGGGCAGTGGCGTAATTTTGGGAAATCACTGCATAAAATTATTTTACCAAAATAAAATTATTTTCCTACCTACCTACCCAGTTTTTTTTAACTCTGTTACTGGAAACACACCATTATTTTTTTTGGCCTTTAAGTGTAAATTCATGTTGAACATAGGGCGGGAGATGGTTGAGTAACTGGCAGAAGATCAGAGGACGTGGGGGCACCTTGCAGGTTGCTCAGCCTTCCACTCCCAGGGGTTAAATAAGTAGTAGGACAGATGGGCACCTTGTTAAGCTTGTTATCATCTGTTTCTACTGTGTGATCATGTCATCTTTCTGCCTAATTGTCAGTTTGAATTAATAAACAAATATTATTATTATTGCTATTTATCCTCAAATACCATGATGGGTTGGTTGTCTATCTGTTTTTGTTGCTTCTTTGGCTGGGGCATATATGGAGCAGAAGTCTGGAAAAAAACTTCTGCTCTAGCTTCTGCTCTAAAATATATAACTTACCAGCATGCATTCGTTGCCACTAGATTCTTTTGCTCTTCATATTTAGTGAATTTGTGACTGTTGCTCAGTTCAGTTAGTGAGATGATAAAGCTTTAGGGCTGCTTTTAATAGTTGCTACCATTAATATTAAGTGTTATCCTGGACTACATACGGTGCTTGGTTTGTGACAGTTGGATATTTTGCTGTGCTACTAAGTTTTCACAGATGCATGTTGGTTGTAGGAGAGGAGGAAGACACGTTGTCCGATCTGAAACACATCGATCTCTGGAAAGCAAAAGTACTTCCTCTTCATTTAGACCAATAGATCTGAATGAGCCTCACAACTACCAGGTCAGTCTCTAGCTTGGTTCAAACGTATTTTAGAAGTGACTATTAACAATTGTAAACTCTCAGCGAAGTGTTTTGTTATCTTACTGAAGCATCATCAGAATTATTAATTAGAACTTAGTCTGCATTTTTTTAAAATATATGTTTGAAACCATGACATGGCATTAAAAACAGTGTTTACAAAATTTATACACAAGTTGCAGATGTGCAGATTGTTTTAACTTTGATTCTTATTTTGTGTCAGTAACGTATACATGTTAAGCAGATTTTTGTAGTTGTGAGTTGATTTGGTTGTAAATTTCAGAGAGGAGACTTTGTTATTGAAAGGAAAGATAGGTACAACTATGAATCATTTCCTGTTTGGAAAATCGAGGCTGGAAAGCTACTTCAAAAATACGAGCCTGTTGTTAACGACACAGCTGTGCTTCATAAATCCGTATCAATAGTAGGTTTTGTATTTCTACAGCTTTGCTAAACAATAATCACCAGGACTTGGTTTTAGTTAGCATTGTTCAACCATACCTTCTGTCAGTTTAGTTTATCTGTTGTCAGCGATTTTTATGACTTTTTATTGAGTGATTGAAATAACACTTTTATATTTCAAGTTTTATTAAGTAATTACAAATTTTTAAAATATTTATTGGCCTGTTTTTCAGTTCTAGTGGAGCTAGTTTAAATGTGATAGAGCAGTGCTTAGAACTGTTATTTAAATTACATAAAGTAATCGTGCAAACTATATCTGTTATTGACTTTCGTAATTGACTTTTATCTTAATGGCAACACTTGAACAGTTTTTCAGTTATTTTTGTTTTAGCAGTTCTTCTAGCTTTAAAGGGTAACTATTAATGTAAATGCCTAAATAATTTAAGTATTTGGTGTGTATTTTTTCAGTATTCTAGTTGGTCTGGTGATGTAAGGACCAATTTCAAGGCAGTCCTTGTAGAGCTGATTACAACAACTGGTCGCAAATGTGAAATTGTCAAAGTTCTTGATAGTTTCCTGCCAAAGCCACCGGATGATAGGTAAGAAATCGGACTGATCTCAAATATATTATTATAATACTAACGAATTTCAAGTGAAATGAATTCTATTACGAATGATTCAAGGGATTTGATTGTGGTTGGTATCTGTAATGTTATCCATTCTAGTGTGAAATTAACATTGCACATTGTTATGTTGCACTATTCAGTCTGCCTTCAAGAATGACTGGATTCATGCTTGGTTTTTGAATCTAGTTATTCACAGACCAGTAATGGCAATTTTTTGGTAGATGTTGACTTTGTTCTCAGCTTTTGATGTGTTTGACCTCTTTTGGCATCGAGATTGTGTGTTTACATTTTTAAGTAATTTGCAAGAAAATGAGCCAGAGAAGCAGTTTATTTATGGACCAATGTTATGACCTCATTTGATATATCACTTGTTTTGCTGTGTGATAGCCATGGTTCTCATAAATTTTTATGTGTGAGACCAAACTGTTTTCAAATATCCAAAACTGTATTGTTACGATGTTGTACCTCAGATTTTTCCACTGATAGCTTTGCACTACAGTGAGATTTCAGTTTAATTGTATACACTAACATTTATTGTGAACTATGACATTGGCACTACAGAAGTCATTATATTAACATGGATTACATTGACAGATAATTTTAAAGGTTGTAAGGCAGTTCTTGATGTTGCTGTCAAAGACAGTGTTATTAGGAGGTTCCAGTGTGATTAAACAAAGTAAGAAGAAGCAGGGACTTACGTATGTCTACTGGCCCACTGGGTTGTCCAGTTGTACTAATGCTGAACATTTAATGTTTTAGGATCATTAATAAGACTGACAGGAAACCAGTTTTAGTTGGTTCTGTAATGTGGTTAATGACTGTTTTAGTCTGGAACAAGACTCTCTGATGGAGCTATTCAATCTCTACGTTCAAGTTCTTCTTAGTCAGGCAATAGATCCAACATTTTTCGCGACAATTGAACAAGGACAAGGTTTGTGTTAGAAGTCTTTAAGATTTCAGCTTACAGCTTTGTCACTAATTCATAGGCTTTATTCATTCTTTAAATATGGGAGTATATTTCTTCTCAGCCTATTATATGTAATGCAACTAGTAATAGCTTTCAAAGACTCTCCTGTTAGCCTAAAAGATGCTGGAGTTCACTTGAAAAATCACAGGGATCATCTACAGGCATTGTTTGATAAACTGGGAAACTAAAAAGCATTGTCTTGTTGTTATATCTGGTTATGCACAAATGATGTTCTAGGTAGTAAAGGACTTTTCGTAAGAAATTAAATGGATATGTTTTTGTGCTTGTGTAGAAATTCCAAGGCTATAATTATAATAAATTAAATATTGAATTATTATCATTTTTTAAATGAGATCTTGTGATTTTATATGCTGAGTATTTAATATGATAATATCTTTAGACATGTACATCACTCATGTGAAGCCTGTCTATAATTGTGACTGTTTCATTGCTGCTGTATGACTGTTGCAGTACAGATGGTTTTGTGAGTTTATTAAAAATCCTTAGCCATGTAGATTAGTTACTGATTATAAAAAGTGTATCACACAAAACTGTCCAGGCACTGACTGAGCAAGCTGGATTTCTTTTGGGTAAATTAAATTTACTTGTGCTTGGTAGTTCGTCAAATGATTCATGATTTTAGTTCTTGTGCTGTAGAAAGTTATTACCTTGGTCCACTGGAGCAGATTGATAATTTGCTTATTGAAGCCGAACAGGCTATCCTGTCGCTTATCTCCTGGAATGAGAAGTTCAAGGTAAGCATCATGTTAAAACTGGGTATGTCCTGTTATAATGCTTTGGGTTTTACAAACTAACTTACTGATTTTCAGTGCAACATATATGTGTAAATTTTGGTTCATGCAAGATTGTCATTGAAGGTTCATGAGTTCTGTAAAACCTTATCATGTCACTGTCTTTAAGAGCCTGTCTCAAGTACCTTGGTATACTGAGATATTTATTTGTAATCCTATATTCATCAGTGTGGAATTTGCTTATGATGATTTTTGCTATTACCAGGTTCTGGAGTATGTACCAACCAAGTGTTGGTTCATTGTCTTCTAATGTTAGAAATTGAATTAACTGGGCATAGTTGGAGTTTAATATGCCTCCTATTTGTAAATAATGCCTTTTATCAGTATAGTCATGAGGAGAAACAAAATTTTTTGATGTTTTCATTACTTTACAGCAGGCTAATTTATGACTTGCTTGTTACAATGACTCCAGTGACATTTCAAACTGGTGCAAAGTTAAGGTCACTTTAACAGATGATTGATATGCTTCATACATTGAAACTGCAAATTCAAGTCGTGTAGCTGATACTGAAGTTTGGTTGTTTGATTTTGACAGCTGGCCATGGATCAACGACCCTTTTACAAGGTCACCGAGCCACACAATGAGATGCAGCTGAGCCAAGGATGCTGCGAGGTAAACCTTATTAGCAAAACTGTCAACTGAATTAGATTTTTATAATTTATGGTGGTTACATCAGCAACAAAGTTTCATTGCCATGCTTATCATGTATGCCGTCTCTTTCTGCAGATTTTAGCATGAACAAGTTAACCTCTTACGCGTTTGCCCCGAATATACTCGCCGATCGCTAACTAGCCTGCAGCGTTTGCCCCGAGATAACTCGCCAAACATAGTCCAACTTTATCCCTACAGTTTAGCCCGATTGAACTCGCTTTTTATTACTCTATGCTATTGCTCTATTATTTAGATCGTCTATGGTGTTCTAAATTTATCATTCTATATTTAGTTTTGATTTGAATAGTCGCAAAATAATATGTTTGCGGACTTTTGCGATCGTTGAAAACCGTGAAAATGTCGCAATCTTCTAAGAAACGAAACTTCTGTATGCGCTATGTCAGCGTCGTTATAAAAACAGTTTCTGAAATAGTTTTAGCTGAAGTTTCATTTGATGAATCAGATTTACGAGAACTAGATGATTCGGACGACTTATCGGACAACATTTTAGACCCAAAATCAATATACGCAAGACGACGCTCAAGTCAGACTCGGAACCTGATGGTCAAAATTTGGCCCCTCACTTTCAGGTGGTCCAATGGTCTAAAAATTCCATGTTAGTGGGATACCTTTACGGGTAGTTCTGGTAGAAAAGTTGATGTTACTGACACAAGTAATCCCCTTCAGTAGTTTGAGCTGTTTTTATGGAAGAGTTGGGTTCAACTAGTGTCAGGGAAACTAATGCACAGGCTGCAATACGCAAAAATAATTGAACGGTGCAGGCGCAACTTTAATTTTTTTAATAAACGGGAAAAGGGTTAACTCAGATGGTAGAACTTCAGTGTTTAGGACATCCAAGTTGCTGCACTGACTTTGGAAGAAGTGTTCATGAATATAGTTTTACTTTGATAGTGGATGCTTTGCTGCATGCCAGTTGCAGGATGAATGAAGGTATAATGTTACAAAATGAGAATCAAAAACATTTAGGGAGCTCCTCTGAGAAGGAATCTTGAAGGGGCTCCATATACATTTTTGGACTGCATGAATGAATGAATTTACTTTCAAAGTTATTGATTTATTGTCTTCTTTATTTTGGTTTAATCTCATTAGAAGGTTGCCAGCTTGAAGCATTTTTATGATACACTCATCTATGATATAGCTTGAATTTTTATAGATATGCACGCGTGCATGCACACGCGTACACACACTCACAAAACCTCTTAGTAATGTACAGCCCTCACAGAACAGTTGTGTGAGTGCTTTTCATTCAGCTATTTCAATACTTTCAGGAAGCTGATCATCTGACTACATTTAACACTGTAACGATGAACGTGTACTAAACGCTATAATAAAATAATCCCTCACATCTTTAAAGTATTAAAGAAGTTTTACGTTTTGCATATTTTTAGGCAACAACAGATGCCAGTATTGTGGCTATAAAGAATGTCAAATTCTTTGGTCCACTTTACGACCGAAAGTCACTGGAAGTCACGAGTGAAGGAAAGACATTAACGTCACAGGTATTATAAATGGTATTTTTTAGCTGATAACAAAATTTTTATTCTTTTTCTCTGGTTCAATCAAGCATGCTCTGATTTTGAGGCATTACAGTTTCGGTCTTTATGTGGTAAATAAAGAGTTGGAGATTGAGAGCTTTATCAGTTGAACAGTGGTCTGGAATGGAAATTTAAGTGCAGTTCACAGAGGAATTTTTTAATATAACTTCAGTCTAGGAATAAAGTTGATTTTCACATTGCTAAATGGCTGTTGGGGTGCGCAATAGTGTTGCGGTTAGCATGCTGGACTGTCATCCTAGAGGTCAAGGGTTCAAATCCTTGCAATAGTTGCCAGGGTAGAAATTTGTGTTGAGATTTGCATTACAAGCCAACTCAGCTATAATGAATACATTGACCGCACACTGTCCATGGGACGGCAAGGGAGAGGTTAGTCAACTGACCACCTACCCTCATAGTTGAAGGCTAAGAAAAGAGGGAAGTCGCTAACATTTCATACCCATGGCTGCCTAAGGGCTAGCTTGAGGGAGTGCTCTTCTTCTTAATTACTGTGAAATTAACAGGATCTGGTACTGCACACTTTAAACTGATAGTTTGTCATTTGATAAACTTACAAGGTTGATTATTACTGTCTTGACATGGCTTGCTGGTTGTACCTGCAGAGACTCTCGCATTGCCTTGTCTCTGTCTTAATTACAATCGTTTAGATTTGCACAATCTTATGTTTGTGCATGCTTTCTCCATGTTAAAGTTGATCTTTGAATGCTTTGCTAATTTTTCTATAGGAGTTTGCTATCAGCCAGGTGGCTGCCAAGCATCTGGTGACGTATCATGGTTTGCATCACTTTAAATTCCTGCTTTTCAAGAAATGTCAGGAAGAGGTAAGCAGTTGAAGTTTTGCTTTTTAAGATGGCCATTACTGGATGCCTTGTGCTAGAGGTCATTAGAGTAGTTTAGAACTGTTTGAATGGCTATCAGATTATGGTGTGATGTAAATTATGCACTTTGATAGAGAAAATGTTGCTGTTTGATTTGTAACATAATTAGTATATAATTTATGTAGCAATATTAAATATTTTGTGACACCAGTCCCCAGCAAGCAGAAGTCTAATCTGTGGTAAAAGGCATGTGCTTGAATAATAAGCTAAAGGTCAAGAGGAAACCATTACAGGCATGATGCAAATGTTCAGGAGAATAAGCAATGATGAAGTTGGGTAGATATGTAAGCAAATGGACAGACCTATATCTCTTTCATTAACTGAAACTATGGTTTGTGGTTGTCCATGCTAGGAAGAGGGCAAAAAATTGAACAAAGTTTGAAATTGAGTTTTTTTGGATTCAAAATCATTTAAAGTCATGTAATAGTGATATACATTTGAGTTTTGTAAGGATGTCAGTTCCATTGTGTGATATGTGTATGGAATATGTTTTGTTACATATATTACTTGTTTCTTGCTTATTTTTTTGCCATAGTAATTTTCTTTTTGATTTGTTAACAGGTACAGTTTATAAAATATACAGAAAGAGGTAAAGCAGAAAATGAAATATTGGAGGATTGTATGAAGAACAGAGTCTTTGTTCAGCAGGTATGATATCACAGTGTCAATAATGGTGAACCATAGTAGAATAACTTGTTGAAAGTTGAACTCTTAATTGAAAATACTTGCCTTTCATTTTGAGCTTTGTCACTGTAGGTTATAAAGTTATTAGCTGAAGTCATTTGTAAGTGTGGGATTGTGTGCAGGTCTGCAATGGCATGAAATATTAAGTGGCTTTGAAATATTTACAGTTGCCTTGATTAATGCATAGTGTAATTTCTTAAACTGCAGCTGGGTATCGTATTGGAACTTTCAAATGGACGGGATAATGGTTGAATGGTAATACACAGGCATGAAGAACAGAAGGACGCGGGTTCGATACCCGCTAGGTTCATATGGTTGACTCAGCCTTCCACTCCCTAGGGGCAGTGGCGAAATGAGCAGCAGTAGGACTGATCGACCCCTAACAAGCTGCCATACAGTTATGAAATTGGCTCTTGTTTAACTTGTTATCATGTGTTTCTACTATTTCATGTAATCATACTGTAGTTTGTAAGTGTGAATTTAATAAACAAATATTATTATTAGTATTATAAATACAAAGAGGCTGTCTTGTATCTAGACTTATCTCTCTCTAGATCAATGTCCAGTTGCAACCTTAGAAAAGAGCCTGCGTTGAGCTCAGACTTTCTCTGAATTAGGACCTAATTGAAACGACAGAGGAAAATACCCATCTTGAATCTTGACTTAATTGGAGTTTCTTTTATTTAATGAGCCAGTCTGTTGCTGGTAGTCTCAATATGACTATAGTAATGTGGGATTATTCTAAAATGGAAAAATACTTATGGTGAAAATTTTGAACAATTAACAATTATGTGGTGCAATTGTGTTTGCTTGTAATTTAATGCATTTGTAGATTTCATAATGTTAATTGCGCGTTTACTGTAAAGAGTAATTTTATTTGCAGGGCCTTCGAGAGTTGAAAACGCTTCTGGAAAATTGTTCGATTGTCATAACAGTTGTTACTAAGCCAGACGATGCTCCCGAGTGATTCCCAGTGCCCTAGCAGAGTTTGACAGTCAGAATTAGGTCGTCAGACGTGTTTTCTTGAGCGGCAGCTATGTTTATATGACATTCGCAATACCTCTGATGGTAGAGAGAACATTCAGCATCATCTGTGAAGCTGTGAATGTCAAGTTACTGAGCGCATTGTTGGCTGTTGTTTACTTACATTGGTGACACGTTTTTAACTGTACAGCAGTTTGTTTATATTCATCATAACATGTAAAGGATGCAGTTTTATCTTTATAAAAACTTTCTAGTGTTGGAAATTCCAATGATGGTTTGCATAAGGAGTGTAGTGGTATAATAATAATAATATAATAAGGAAGTAATAACAATAAGGAAATAAAAGTAATGTTAATATTTATATAGGGCTCTTGTTTGGCTGTTGCCAAAGAAAAGTGAGCTAGCCAACAACTGCAGCCACTTCATAGCATATGACTGTTGAAGGTAGTTGAGTGTGAGCAAAAGTATTTTTGTTTGCCTTGGTATTCCAGTTTATTTACTTTTGGATTCTAAATATATTTCCTTGATTGCAGTAAACTTGAATGAAATTGCATGGTTAAAGATGTTTGACATAAGGTTTCTGCATGAGTTTCCTTAGTCTGTGAAACCACAATAGTAGCAAAGCTTCTTGTCATATTTAAGACTGACAGCTATGAATAATTGGAGAGATTTGGCTACACTGTGAGGAATGGTTTTACTGCATGTATTCTAACATTAAGAATGATACTTCATGCCAGTTCCTGGATTGTAGGAGATTGCGAACAGATGCTTCAATTTCAAAATGTATAGTAACATAAGATATGTCTCGCACATCTCATCTGTTCATATAGATGTAACTTTTGAAAGGCAAAAGTATAGAAAATCCTAAAAGTCCAATTGTTCTATGTCCATGGTCCCGTTACTGAAATGGTATAGAGCAATGTTATTGGAGCTATGGTGAAGCATCATCAGCGTGTTTCTGGCTCTTCGTCACAAAACTGGTTTGGAGAGCTGGTTCCTTTTGCTGTGTGACTCGATAAGGCATATGCGGATATGGTAGTTATTAGTATTATTAGGGCTGCAGATTAATTAATGTAAGATTACTTTATTGATCATGTGGCTGATATATTCAGTTCATATCTATTACATATGGTATACCTAAATTGATTAATTTTGTTGTCTTCAGAATGCTAGTACTGTGTCATTTATGCGTTTAAGCTAACTTATAAACAAAAGGAAGATTAAAGGCATTGGCCATTAGGTTTTCATTTCAGATAAATTTGCAACATGTTGATCTACACTCGATAACAGATATGATTCTAAACTACAGGTTAAATCTTTTTTATAAACCACTTACAAATTGCAAATCAGTGTAGGGCATGACTCTAAATTTAAGATTACAATTAAAGTTAGCCAAGATTGACTACTTTCACAGTACTATTAGCAGTAATCACAGTTAGCATTTTCAATTGTTCTGCAGCCCAATTGTAATAATGCTGTTTGTCTGTTATCTTTAAAGCTGTAATTGGGACAGAAAGTAAAAAAATAATGTGTGGCCATTCGTGTTTAACCCTTTAACGATGAGCATATGCTAAAAGTGACTGGGAAACTAATGCAGCTTGTTGTTAAAGGGTTAATGCTGAGAGGCATTGGTTGGAATGCTGCTTCTTGCATGAAGCACGGTTTTGCGATCTGTTTGTCATTGATAGAAACACTTTTGAATGCTAATAACGATTATGTCGAAAACCTGTTCACATCCAGTCTGTTGTGCATTTCAAGAACTTTGTAGAAAGATGGCATCTTAGGACTGATGACTTATTGCTAGAATAAGATTCGTTACACAGTTTTGCATTAAAAGCGACAGTTGAAACTGTTGCTCTCTCCTTAGCGCAAAATTATGTTGTACCTGTGTTGGACAAGTGAAATAATCAGGTTTACTGCTTGTAATCGTCTTGTGAACTTCAGTTTTTAATGTGTATACCTACGAAGCTTACAGACGACCGGCTCAGACAAGTTTATTTGTATTTTAGTCATTTCATAAATTAATGCAGGATTTTGAATCATTTTGCTAGGGTTTAAATTTGTTGCCTTTGATGTAATTGTCGATTTTGTTAGCAGGATTTTAGAATCTTTCTTACTCACCTGTCATCAGTTTTTAATGTCAGCCATTTGGCAGTGACTATCTTGTGGTTAGTCTTACTCTGCTGTGGTGAGTTTTAGATCGTTTGTGAACATCTGAATGATATGGTGGACCTTAATGCACTGGGAGAAGCTCAAACTGCTCTTCACAAGGTTACCCTTATTCTATTATCAAATATGATTCGAAATAGTATGAGCTTGTTTGTGTGAAGCGGAGTAGCAGTTCAAGTGTTCAACAACATCTTGATGTCACCCTCTTTTTTCCTTACTTAGGACTGGCACTGTCTTGTGTGAAGCAGAAGTCACGCTTTGCACTTAACATCATTCATGGGTGTGGCATGTCAAATGCCAACACCAGTCTTGATAGAGTTTATGAAATTACTAATTGGTTAAAACAACTATTCTACATATTTAGCTCCAGTTAACTGGTGTAATTACATATTGTTCCTTGTCATCTTGGTAGAAGCAGTTAAAAATGGATGGCCCCTTACACGTTCTTGTGTAGTGTTTCGAAGCTTGAAGGTTTTCTCACATAGCCAAGTCGAACAGGAATTCTTAAACTTTTTTGAGGTTTCAATGAACTCTGCCATTGCTCTGTAGCATTATAATAATCCAGTCCTTAGATCGATAGATATGCAGCTTTTTGGAAAGAAGCAAAGACCATAATGCTTCCTGTGAAGTCTATAAACACAGCTTCAAGGACTCAAAGTTGAAGTTCACGAATTCGATCGATCTATTTTGGTCGAACACTTTATACGCAAATTTGTCGAAACCCATCAGTTATATATATTGAAGCACAGCTTAAAAGCTAAAGCAGGGTTCAAGCTTATTCACAAGTGCTGCATCATGAGAGGGGTTGTCCAGAGCCCACATCATCTGATTGGATAACTACCCGACTGATGCCGACTTTAGCCGGCTTTGCTCCTTTAGTTCTTGAGGTTAGTGTTGCGGAGACTGGGCCTACTAGATGACTGAATCGTGCTAGATGTTTATGCTATACGCGATTTCTATAACCAATTTATTTGCAGTATAGTGGATTAGTGGTATTAAAAGTTATGGCTGGGTCAAATTCGTCACAAAATATAATATAATTTACGAATTTCTAAAATGCCTCTCCCAGTGCAACCTAGTCAGAAAAACTAGGCGCTCCCAGTGCGAATAGCTCACGAGAAAAGAAAAGTTTTAATACTAGGGGCTGAGGCAGCATTACTCCCAGTTAAAATCATGGGACGTGTCATGGGGAAAGACCATTCCAGAGTAAAGGGCCAGCCGATGTATACGCACGGTGCTGGGCATTAGCAGTCCGAGGTACTAATAGGTCATTATGGTCTAAAGAACGGAGAGGATGACCAGAATGGAGGTCGATTGGATAAGATCATAAAGATAGCGTGGAGCCTTGCCCCAAAAGCGCTCTAGAAGTAAGGAATAGAACTTTAAAGCGAATACGGGCAATGAGCAGAAGCCAGTGTAAGCAGTAAGTCTTGAATGTCGAGATATGTGAAAACCGAGGAAGGCGGGCGATCAGGCGAGCAGCTGCATTTACAGCACTGACGAAGTGGAGACAAATGAGATTTCGGAAGATCAACGAGTAGCGAGTTACAGTAATAAATACGTGAGCAGTCCAAGTGAGCAGATAAAGACATGGATCATATCGAGCTAAAAGTGACAGCTCAGATGATAGAAACTGATCCGAGAGAGGTTAGAGATGTGTTCAGCAAACGAGAGAGTGATGTCAAGAGATCCAAGTCACGGACACTAGTCGTAGTCGAGAAAGTATAAACAAGGGATAGGCCTACAACTCACAGAGTAGATCATAATCAAGTTCAAGGAGCTGCTGGCGGGTGAAAACCAAATCAGCTGAGTTTGTGAAGAATTGAGAGTGAGGCGATTCGAGGACATCCAGCAATGGAGATCTGAAGGGAGAGAGACTCATTAGATTGAGTCTTGAGGAAAGACAAGTTGATCGACAGGAAAACCATGAACGAGGGCCTGAACGCCATCAGCGTGCAGGCGTCCTAAATCCAAATGTTTGCAAACTGGAGGGGAATATCCGCTGTAAACATGATATAAAGAAGTCGATGAATTTCTTAATATATAGGCCTACGTGAAAATGAACAACAGGAATAGCTCTGCATTCTTCGAAACATGAATGTATTACTGTGTGTTTAGTGATCCCGCATATAGACAAACTTACGCAGTGTTCACATGCATTAGCCTCGACTACACACTAATTGTAAAAACGTTGCTACACGTGAGTGTCAATAAATCAATTTAGTTGCGCTTAAAATGTACACACTCAGACCTCTAGGCAAATAATGTTGTTTTGCAACGAACAGCTGTGTAGACAATTTCCTGGCCACGCGTAAGAACGTTACCTAATATTAGAAAAACGTAGAAACAAGATGTAAAACGAATCGTTGAAGCTAGTCATCTATAAGGTAAACTCTCTGCAGCATATCCTTTTGTAGGCTACTGTAACTCCACAAACGAAACGATGAATTCCGCGGGTTAAGTAAAATTCTCCTGACGAAGCCGGTTACTCGATCTTGTTATAGGCCTACGGCCCACGGTTGACAATTTCACATTAAACGACAGGAACGCTGAAATTAAATGACAAAAGCACACCAATGCAGTACAAGTATCGATGTGGGAACGCAGTTTATTTAAACACAGCGTAAGATTTTCGAAAGTGCGGTCAGTAGGCCTCTTCTCCGACTTCGCGAAGCCGGTAAGGACGGCGATAGCAATTGACCCGTGAGCATACGGATTTCATTATCACTGGATTTACTGTTGGCATTTTTATAGTTTGTGTTTCCTTAGTGTGGTTCCCTCACAACAAATCAATCAACGACCGTGGTGAATGGAATGCCAAAACTAGAAAACTTAAAGACTATCTCGGCTTCTCTGATCTCGTTAGATTCGCCATCGTTGCAATTCCAAACGGGATCCACCCTGTCTGTCTCATAGAACCTATCATGTTTAAACTAGCTCTGGCCCTAGGATGCAGATTTCACTGGTGTGAACTTACAGTACATGTAGGCCTACAATTGTCTGTATCAGAGGCATGGACGCTTCTGGCCCAGTTAGCTAAACTTGTAAGATCGTAGGCTGCGCGTCTCATGCGCCTCTGTGAAAGAGAGCATGCGGATCGCAGTTCGCTTTCCGATGCTGGCTTATTTAAGAGATTTGAATCTCGGACTTGCACGGGGACCCTAAATTCCATTCAGACGGGCGAGCGGTGGTGAAGGATCTCATCCGATCAATTAATTGAAAAATGAACAGGGTTGAGGCCATATATATACGGTCGCTATAGAAAAACCGCGAACGTTTACATTCTGTCCATTTCAATGATTTCATGGTTGCCTTCTTCTGTCTACTCTCTCTGCCCTCCTTCGCTTGAAGTAGGGCCTACGGCAGTGAAGCCATCACACTGAACGAAAACTCGAATATCCAATTATTGTAGATCTAATTGCTTTAGAAGTTAGCCTAATCAAAATTCGGAGCCAACTTTTAAAATAATTATCTGTTGCGTTACCACAATAACGTTGCCTTTACATTAGGCCTATGTAGATCACACCATTGTGGCAATAATTTTCCCGTTAATTTGCAATTGTCATTAGCCTACCAACAATAACAATGAATTTAAAAAACATAATACTAAACATGCCAATCATCCAACAAAAGGCCCACAATCAATCGGCCGATCAATAAATTATAGAAGACAAAGAGCACCTTATCAATCAATCAATCAATCAGTCAGTCATGCAGTCAGTCAATCAATCAATCAAAAGAAACTTGATATAGCGCCCCTTTAAGATAGGCCTATCTACGCCGAGGCCCTTAATATATCACCATAAGTGATATATTAGGGGCGTACAAAGCCGTACATACTAAATTTCGACCTCTTGCCATAATTTCAGAAAACCAGTTGTTATAATAACAGCCGTTCCACAAATATAATCGATTTTACCTGAGGTGCTTCAGCCTTATTGGTCGGATCAACCTTATTTTCAACTGTATTTCCATCGCCTGCTTTGTTTTTTGGAGATCCAGACGAGTAATCATCGTGGGTAGATATTGTTTCTGTTTTCGCTGTGGTTAAAGTCGTCTCTTCCTGAGGGCTGAACCAATCGCTACATTTTTCTGAGTCACTATCGAAGACTCCGCTACTACGCCCACTAGAGATGTTCACTTCTGGAGTGCTAGGCGAACTGAGTGGTACTAGACATGGCGTGTTGTCGGCGCTACTGTGGTCTACACTGGGAGATGTTTCGAGCTGAAGCAGGTCGTCCAAACTGAATAAACTCAACTTTTCAGGCCTCGTTTCAGTAGATTCAGTCTGCAGATCAATTAAAGTACCTTCGGTGAAGTTTGGTTCGTTTGCGGGTTTGCCTGCGTTCTCCGTTCGTTCACTCGTTTCCGCATCACAAGGCTCAACTTGCTTTGCGATAACAACAGAACCTAAAGGTGAGAGTATCACAGATTTTGTAGGTGTAGAGAAGGTTTCGTTGTCTGAAGATTCCTCGTGGTCGTCAAGCGTCACTGCCAATTTATTTTCCTCACAGACAGGATTCTTCTCCGGCTGAATTTTTATGGCATCCTCTGGAACCCTATTGGGGGCTACTTCAGGCTTTCCTCTTTGATCCAAAAAGCCTTGTGGCAATGGTACCGTATTTTGAATTGACGATAGGTTGGATGCATGATCATCTGTAAGTCTGCTTGACGTTTCGTCTGAGATGTTTCGTGTGCTTTGATCGTCTCTCTGCATTGGTTTCACGTCTCCTGTTCCACGTGCTATTTCATTTCGTCCCAAAGCCACTTCGTTTTCACTTTGTAGGCCAACATATTCTGCGTCAGTCAAATTCAAGGCAGCGTCTGAGCAAGGCACATCCGGCGCAGAATTGTTTGTCTTTATTTCAGTTGAGGGCAATGGGCGAGCTCCTGCGTGTACTTGCTCGCTTGGTTCTTCTTTGTCAAGTGTTTTACTGGACGATTCAGATAACAGTTCTTGCTGTTTCGAGGCTAATTCGTTCTGCTGGTCATCTTTTTCAGAAGCTTTGTGGATTGGTGCTGATTCTTTCGATGATAGTTTTTGTACTTCTTTCTCACTTTCACTGCTTTCCTGGAGTGTTTTGTTTTGATCTGGAAACGACGAAGAAACCTCATGAAAGACCTCTGAATCTGGCTTCGTTTCTTCTGGTAATATTTTCGGCACCTGTTTCCCTTCTAATGGTTTAATTTCATTGACTTGCTGGGAGACTTCATATTTTCGATTTGTTTCATCAAATGGTGTCTCAGAGCGAGCTTCCTCGGTTAATATTTCTCCAGCCAACTGTGTTTTCAAGGGGGTCTTCGTGATTTCGACATAATTCGGAACCAGATCTGGCAGCACTTCTGCCACTTGAACCTGGGAGACAATGGCTACAGACGGAGTAGTAGGGGTTACTGCACATGGGATTTCTTTGTTAATCGTTCCATGATTTCCTTCCAACTTAATTATGTTAGTTTCATCAGTTCTCGGCTTTAACGATTGAATTGCTTCAACATCTCTGCTCCTTTTCTGGAGAGGAACGCCCGCATTTTCCGCTTCCTTTGGAAGCGGCACGCGCGCTTTATTACCCAAAACAACATTTTGTTTGTCGTCATCTGCGTGCTTCGTAGCTGCAGCTATGGAGACTCTTTCCTCGTAATGAGTAGCACTCTTACCGCTTTCATCATTCATCTCCATCGTATTATTTTCCTCTGGTTGGCCTTCGTCATTCTTGTCAATAGAGTTGCCTTTGGCTGCTTCAATCTCCAGAATCCAGGCCGGCTTCGATCCTTGGTACCTATGCGTGGATGTCTTAGGAGCGTTGTATTCCACCTCGGTGTTCTTCCACAATGCAAGGAGGTTTTTAGTCCTGCCCTTTTCCAAAACCACCTCTTCCTTGGACGCGTCATCAGACCGAACCACATCCGGGTCCACTTCCATTGGTTGATTTTCCGCAAGGACTATCGCACCCTGTGACCTATCGATCACCAACTTCTCCTTCGTCTGTTTCGTCGGCTCACTCTGTTGACGGGTGAGGCGCTGAGAAATATCCTTCACCTTAACCTTGGCCGCCTCTGCATCCGGCGCTGTGTCGCTCTTCTTGCTTGAGGTGTCTTCAACCAGACTGATCGGGGCTCGCCTGGAAAAGGACTCTTGCTGGCGCTTCTGGAACGAGCTGACAACATTTTTCGTCCACCCGTCTTCCATCTCGAGCGGCTTCTGCCACTCACCTGGATCCACCGCTCGCACAACTCCTTCCAGCTGCTGCGGAGTGTTCTCTGCAACCATTGGTGTGAGGTTGTCTTCGACGGCGGTCAGACGCTTCTTCTTGACGGTCTTGACCTCGTCGTTTTGGTTCGCCCAGAATCCAGCCAGGCCCTTCGTTCGACCAGGTCCTAAAGGTCCATCATCTCCTGCAGCAACAACAGCAGCAGTAGAGTCCTTAGCGCCACCTGCCGGCTCTTTTTTCAGCTCAGTGGTTTTGACTTTGTTGTCTTCCGCCTTTGATCTGATCGCCGGCGCCGGTTCTTCCTTTTTCAGTCCAGCACCGAAGGGTTTTCGACCGCCAACGTTCGCGATGTTTTCTTTGGCCCCCAGTGGTATTTTAGAGCTATAAGAGGCACCGAATGGCTGGACCGATCCATCCTGAGTGTCTGCTTCCCTTGTCTTCACGGTGTCTTTGCCGACAGGCATCTTGCTCACCCCTTGCTTGCCAAACGAAATACCGTATGGAGATTCAGGTTTGTTCGCCTGAGGTGGCCCAGGTTTGTTCGCCTGAGGTGGCCCAGGTTTGTTCGCCTGAGGTGGCCCGGGTTTGCTGGCCGGTGGTGGCCCAGGTTTGTTCGCCTGAGGTGGTCCAGGTTTGGCTGTCTCCTGTTTGCCCGATATTTCCACGTGACCCTTGAACCCCAATGGTCCACTAACCGCCCCTCCGCCCGACACATCTTTAGCAGATGCTTCTGTCTTTCCTTTGGCTTCAGGGATTCCAGTCTTAGAGGTGGAGGCCGCTGCTGCTGCTGCTGCTGCCTCCTTCTTCAGCTTCCACTGCGATGCAGCAGACATACTGCGCGTGTCCTGAAGTTGTTCAACAGACAAATATCGCCCGAAATCTTCGCTTATTTTCAACGTTGTTTGTCGACTGAGATCAGCATCTGATGTTCATCGATCACTGGCGCACAACATCCATCGGCTGAGTTTCAGTTGGAGATCAGTCGGCAGCGTTGTTGCAGCTGTTCTCGCTTGGTGGCGCAGTATGGACCCGAAGCCGACAGCGATGACTACGGTGTTTCCTCTGCGTCCGTCTCTTTCTACGCCTTCTTGTCTGTCTTTGTAGCAATCGATGTTCGTCTAAGTATCTGCGCATGAAACGAAAGTGCGTATTAGTTTTTACCTCTCACTCTTTATACCTATAGACTAAACAGTAGCCCGTTGATGGTGGACTGTATACACTAGATAAGAATACATCGTCTGCGTACAGGTCTATAATAGTTATTTGGTCCATGTGCATATCTGCAACACGAGCTGAGCTCGTTTTGCTATAGATGAGAGAGAGCTGACACATGGCCAACATAGATAGCCTATTTTTCATAAATACCGCTTAGATGATTAATTTAGTTGTTTACTAGACATACACTATAGATATCTAAGCTATGTACAAAATAATTCATATTATAAATCATCAGTCCCTTACTTGATTATCCAAGATCACATAAATACCGCTTAGATGATTAATTTAGTTGCTTATTATCAGTGCTTTTTCAGCCGGAGCGGCGTCCCGGGACCTTTTTCAGTGATTAAAAAAATAATTTAGTTAATTAAAATTTTTAATAAAAAAATTATTTTAAATCATTTAGATACTTTAATTTAATTTAAGAGCTTTCAGTGTTTATTGATAGGGCCTACTGATATTTGTTAAATAGAAATAGTAGCATAAATATGCCCCTATTATTATTATGAATTTGTTGAGCTCCTGAACCATTTTTCTAGGAAAAAGCACTGTTTATTAGACATAGACTATAAGCTATGCACAAAATAATTCATATAAATCATCAGTCCTTTTACTTAACTATCCTAGATCACATCCTGTCGTCTACCCTAAGAAATAGAAGCAAACGCAACCAGAGCTAACTATAGGCTAATTGTCGGAGTCTTGTTAGCACCAAATTATAATCTAAGGGAAAGTGCATCTCCATTTCTTGGTCTCGGTATACAAAAGGCGGTGGTCAGTACTTAATTTTGTGTTTCGTATCGTTAGGCGATTCGTGTATCGGGATACGATTCGTACAGAGGGACCTTAAATGGCGTGGTGCCCATTCAAATGGGCAGCGGTTGTGAAGGGTTGCACCCGACCAATTCACTGAAAAATGAGCAGGATCGAGGCATAGCCTACGGTTGCTATATTAAAACTTGTACATTTACAATTTTAGAGGGCGCGAGTTTTATAATGCAAGAGGTAGCCTACCACATTTACAGGTTATAATTCTTTTGTACTCGACATGTTGTTTTAGAATAATGATCTAAAGAATGAGCGATTACTAGGCCCTTCATTTTTGCTTGAAAACGGGCCTATATCGTGCATGTAAGACTTACTCAAAGCACTTTAGCATCTTTGTAAAGATCTATAGATTAGCAGGTGCTCATAAAAGCCCTCCGGAAACAACACTTGTTTCAGACAATACGTAGGCTGCATAGCACAATCGTACAAAACGGGGGTTTCATATCATAGGTTTTTAGGTTAACGCTTCCTTTTAGCCAACGATTAGCCTAAATGTAGCAGATTGAAGTTGCATATATACAGCTATATAATTATATGCAAATGTTGTTAGTTCAACTTTTCTATATTATGTTTACAGATTTCACGCTCCTGCAGAGCAGCAATACATAGCGTTAGGAACGCCCTCTGGACTCGAATTCTCGTCCGTAATAACTGCTTCCTATAGCCTACGATGCTGCATGCTTCGGAGCTGCTTGTGAAGACCATGCAGTCCGCAACAGCAATAGTTCATCTGAATATTCCAGGTGATGACATGCAGTTCCGTCTGGTTTGCACAAATAGACGAGAGAACATAATATACGCAGGCTGGAAGCAAGTGATTAACTGCGCATTAACTGTGCATTCATCTTCCACGGAAGTGCGTGCGTATGCATCTGTGTGTATGTGCGTGTGTATCCATATTTGTGTGTAGGCCTATCTGTTGTGGTGTGTGTGTCTGTGTGTATTTGTTGTGGTACGTGTGTGTGTGTATCTGTTGTGGTGTGTGTTTGTGTATGTGTATATATATGTTTGTGTACGTTTGTTTGTTTGTGTGTGTCCTCGCTCGCGTGTGCCAGTTCATGTGTTCGTGAGTTTCTCTTGAAAACAAATAGCCTGACCAACCTACACACGTTGGTGCATCTGACTTTTCCATCGTTAAATACACGACCTTTCGTAACAGAATGCGCCAAGCAGCTCAGCTGGCTGGCTGATGAGGCTTCGTGCATTCCTTCTGCGCTCAGTCAGCTGTGGCTTTTCTTGTTTATTTATGTTAAAACGTTGCTTGCACGTATGACCTCGGCCATATTTAGCCCTAATGCTGAATAATTCAGCTTAGAGTTATGATAAAAATAGCTATTGTTAGACAAAACCTGCATTTTTAAGCCTACGCTAATTGTTATTATTAGGCCTATGCTTTAAAATTATTATTGATAGTCTTGTTGAGCAGTATAGCTTACAAATATATAGGCCTACCTAGAAAATGTGGCAAATCGTTTACAACTTCAAAATTTTATGTTTTGGCAAGTGATCACTGGCTTCAAAATTGTATAACTAAACTTACTACTTCATACGGACTGCTCATAGTAAAACAAAGTTTCGAAGAGAGCAGGACTTTGTCATAGGACACACAAGCATTAGGCCTACTTTATAGGTTTTTGGCAGACGACTTAGCAGCAATTTTCGCTGAAATGCGCATGATTAATTACCTCTGCTTAGATCGCAGTCAGTAAGCAAGGAAAACGCAAGTATATAGGCTTATGCTGTTATGGGGTTTCTTGTGAGTGATCTACTGCACGGTGAGCGATATAATTTATTGAAGCTGATGGATGTGTAAGAGAAAATGACGATTGGTGCAGGTCATGTCGGTGGGAAGACCGCAATAAATTCAGATTTCAGTTTGGAATAGTGTGACGTGATTGGGCGAGGCTCTTCGATCAACTCGCTGGCAGGTTTATACAGTGTGATTCTCGTTAACGATAACGATAACGAAAATGTTCGTTAACGAAAATAAAATGATTTCGTTAACTATAACTATAACTATAACTAAAAAATATCATTAACTATAACTATAACTATAACGAAAATAACAATAACGAAAATTGATCTTTATTTTCGTTAATACAAAAATAGAAATTGAAAGTGCATTATGAACAATTCGACATAAATGAGAACCAAAAATGCGATATTTTTATTATGCAATTTGTCAGTTAGTTTGGAAACTCGTGTATTCATGAAGCTGAATGCACCCATGCTTCAAAGGCTTTCAAAGCTCTGAGTAAATTGTGAAACAGCGTGTTAATACGCACAATTTTATTTATTGCCTTAATTATTGTAACTAAGTAGTAACTAAAATTAACTAAAATAAAAATACATTAACTCTAACTATAACTATAACTAAAAAATAATACTAACTATAACTAAACTAAAATAAAAATGCATTAACTATAACTGTAACTATAACTAAAATAAAATCTGCAAGGAGAATCACACTGGGTTTATAGCAGTCGTCTGCAGCGTTTTGCTGCATTTAGACCGATAAAGGCCTAATATGATCGCACCAGAAAACGTGTTTTAAACCTTTTACGTCGTTATGCTCAAGTTTCTAAAAATTAGATTTTGTAGAAACATTTTTACGGTTATCTGTGGAATCAAAATGTGCACGCTGTATATCTATTAATGCCTTGAATGTGCCATGGATGCTTTTGTCGGAAAGGCATATCTATAGTCTATAGGCTAATGGTTAGGTGATAAAATTAAACAAATGATCCATAAGGATATGGCTATGCATGGGCTTTTAAATTTTTTTTAAAGAATATTCATGGACACTGTATGGACAGGGATGGGTTCATGGTTATTATGGAATATAATCTAAATGCTCGTCTCTTTTGGGTGGTGTTTGAAAGGCGCTATATAAATATTTGTTAAATATACTATATTACATTGTATTCGTTTCATTTCTTTCACCTGATTTGTAGAATGATAATAATTTTACAACATTTCCATCTGCTGGTGTATAATGCTACAGTGGAAATGGCCAGTTTACGTTGAAGGACTGTTATATCATGGTCCACAAAGAAAGTGGATAGCTAAGCTATCCTTGCCACATTGGAGATAACATCATAGGCTATTATGCTATCCTATCCCGCAACTGCGTAGGCTACTAATACGAAAACATCCCTTTTGCTCATCATTTCTGCGTTTCCTTACTGTTTCCTCTTCCTCCTCTCCTCCTTTCTACCACTTTCTTCTTCCTTATCTTCCTCTTTCTAGCATCCTTTGTTCTTGGAAAACGTTCATGGATGTTTGTAATCGAAAGTAGGCTAAGGCTCACACACAGAATTTAGAATGCATTGATCACAGTAGCATTAGTCAGCCTATGCTGCAATCTATTTAACCATAGCAGTAATATTGAGTCCTAGAGGCCCAACTTGAGCCAAGTAGGCCTAAGCCATAGGATATCCTTATGCACTCGAAGATTTTTTGAGTAGGAGAAGGTTCAAAGCGCATATGCCGACACAAACCGTTTGCCTTCGGTATCCGATTGCAAGCATCACGTTGTAACAGGATGACTGCAGACAACATACCTCAAGTCTGCTGTCGGATTTAGCTTTCAGCGGTTTTATAGGTCTACTCTTTATTTAGCCTTTACACGAATCTGCTCTATAGCTTTGCATGCAAATCCGCTCTTTAGCCGTTGCATGAAAATCTGCTGAATCTTATTTCTTTAGTTCTAACCCTTCAAAATAACACAAGTTTTCCAAGAGTAAACAAATAAAGACGTCTTTGAAATTGTATTGTAAATAATACAATTGAAGAATTCGGCCTATAAGCTTTCGTTGACGCAGGTACCTAAACGTTGGCACTTAGACAACTCTTCACCATCAACCCACCCCGCTCTACCCGATCCTCCTCCAATCCTCTCCCGACCCTCAGTGACTATATACTTCCCTCAAGTTCTCCAACCGATACTTATGCCACACTGCCCTTCGATTCTGGAATGATCTTCTTTCTGAATTCCGCAATTCTCAGTTCCTCCAAAAATATCGTTGCTCACCCGCCGTTATCTGCCTCGGGCTCTTCTATACTTATCACGCCGGAGGCTTTCCACTCCAAACTGAAGTATCGCCTCTTCAAGAATTCATAAACTTATCCATCCAATTCTCCGCCTTCCAAGCTTTCTCGTCCATAACGAAACCTACATAAGCTTATTAGCAGCTCTCCTCTTTATCACTCATGGTCTATCTTGTCTCTCTGATAACCGCACTCGGATCTTCCCTTAACATCGCTGGATCACCATCTAACACGACGCAGTGCTCGTGAATAAGATGGTGCCCTACGCTTAGCTTTAAAGTGATGAATTAGACATTTTGAATTTTCGATAACGATTAGGTTTATTTGACTCAAGTGCTTTAAAAAATGCCGAATCTTTAAGACCAATGACTGTGACCTGGTTTTTTAAATGCTTAAATTTATTTGAAGGATTAGTTTATTGTAGAATTATGAAGTTTGGGAAGCTTCCGCCAAATCTTGGTTCTTCTTTTTCAGACACCCAAGTCTAATGGGTCCACAACGGACCCGAAAATGGCCACTGATTGCCAACTGTAGATCCAATGTTGACCTAGCAAACATGGCTGTGAGGTACCTCAGCTTTTTCCATAGGCCTATAGTCATAGGCCTACATCCAGGTTTTTAATGTTGCTTTTAATTATAATAGTAGCCTATCCAGTGGAAAGTAGCCTAATTTGTTATCAATTTTATGCACTCAGACATTTTTTACTAGGAGAAGGATGAAAGCAGATGCCGACATACTGTGTGCCTTTGGTATCCGATTGCAAGCACCAAGCTGTGGTCATTGGCCATAACAGCTTAGCCTTATGCATGACGATCTATCTATAAATATACTAGTTCTACGAGGCTCTATTTACATTCGTCCCCACAGAGATACGAGGAGACAATTTTCTGTACTATCCAGACTATGTGGACAGGAAGTATTATATTGTATTGTATACACTGCGCAAAGTATGAACATACTGGCACGAAGCATAGCAGGTTTCAGCCTATGACTGGTTTGAAGCGTGCACGTCGAAATTGATTCAATTGACGTTTGCATGTACGCGTTTTTGAATGCTTCATCTTTTACGTTTTCATAAAAGACTGTTGCCTAAAACAGGTGCTCTACAATTGAGCTGAATCGTTCAATAGACTGTTCGTGCTGCCAGTACTCCTCGATCTTGAGGCCCCAAACAAGACTCTGGACAATTTTTGTCATGAGTTGCCTCGGATCGAGGTATCATCCGGATTCCCTATTCGGACCAAGTGAACAATCTTGTGTTGGAAAAACAGCGATAGTAGCGGTCTCTGCCTCTGTCCGAAGACGGAGATTGAGCTTCTTCGAGGGATATTGCTCTAAGATGAAGACCACCGGAGAGCCAAGTTGGCCCTAATGAACAAGCCTCCCCGAGGGAGTGCAGAAGGCCACGTGGTCGACCTAGAACTACTTGGACTAGAGATGAGACACACAACTAAATTTCGGCCTTCATATAGCATGACGCAAGGACCAGGTAAGAACAATGTGGCGTCAATTGTAAACAAGGACACGTTCAGATGAGTTCATCACCAGAGATGTATTTTGCTTTACAATAACTGCGAAACGGAAGTTTCAAGATTAGATCAGGTATACCATAGTGTAAAAATATTACGGAGTGCAAAAAGACCATATTAGTTTATAGGACAAGCACAGAATGACACAATCAAATGATACTCTAATACAATAGTAAAAGGAAGTTTGCACTTACATAGTTGAATTTGTAAATATATCAAGAGGTCATAATGCCTACCTCCAACTCTGACTAGCATCGTCCTCTGAGTGACATTTCACAAAAACTCCCTCGTGAACAACGTCTACAGTGAGCTAAGCCAGATAAGACATTCAGACCGTCTGACGCAAAGAGCCGTGAACCAGAGGCTATGAGGGCGTATCTAGGTAGCAGGCTCTGGACTGGAGAAATACCGGAGAGAAACTGCTTCCTGGAGCCGCGTACGGCAGTAAACACCGCCGAATGCCTCGTCCAACGAGCCGTGGACTGCAGCTGGTGGAACGAGCCAGGCTCGACTGCCTCAGGTTAAAACTAAGGATGCCTTGTCAGCTGCTGCTGCTGCTGCCTCTGCTACTTTTGCCGTTTGGGCATCATTTGCTGAGCTCGTTGTTCGACTCGGGCCTACGAAACAGTTCGAGAAGACCAAGGCCTACGTGTAAAGCCTAAATGCGGCATTCCTCATATATTTAGCAGAGTGAGAGTAGCCTATGATGTTGTGGAACTATGTATACATATATAATAGACATGCATATACATATATACGTGTGTATGTGTGTGTGTATGGTGGAAGTAGGTTCTACATCCGTCGGCACAGACAACTTGTGTTTTTTTTCTGGAAAACTAACGGCATGCGCATATTTCTGAGATGAAGTGCAAGAGTTACGCAATTAGACCTGCCGGCTATAGTGTACCCAATAAAGCCTGTTCAACAAGTACTTGACATAAATAGTCTGACAAAGAAATACGAATGTTGCTTAATGCGATCTTAACAGTTAATTACTAAAGATGAAAAAAGAAAATGGTAATTAATTCTGAACAGACATAATGGCAAGGCTTAATGCAGTTGTACTCAGAAGCAATTGTGAACAGGTAGGCCAATGCCGAGACTGCAGACCTAAAACATACCACCGCTTAATATATTTTGACTTAATAGTATATGGACTTAATATATTATATAGGCCTATATATATATATAGGCCTATATATATATTATATATATATATATATGATCTTTTTGCACAAAATTCAGATTATGATGGGTAAGCAAGTTGAAATAGACAAGTCTTAAGTTTAGACCTGACCAACATCAGAGACCTGACAGAACGAACAGAATTGGGCAGTGAATTTAAACGCTTTGGGCCTGTAACCGAGAAGGCCAAAGAGCCCGACAGAGACAATATGTGACGGGTTCATCGAAGTCGAAATTAGGTCCACTATATTTATTAAACTCCACAGGCAGCGTTACGCTCGATCCTATTCTAACGAGTTGCTCGTCTTTCCGTCCATGTAACGTCTCTGCATAAAGTCTCCGACCTGATCTATCGCATCAGTGGTCATCGCTTAGGTACACATGCGGATCGATTCGTCTATCTCAATGAAGCCCATTGGTATCATTCGTTCCATAGTTTGATAGTCTCTATGCCACTAATGTCCACAGCTATCCACAGCTATCCGTAGCAGTGCATATTTTAACTGTATAACTACTGGGACAAATGTCCTAGTAGTTTTAGGATTTGTCCCAGTAGTTTTGGTGATTTGTCCCAAGTGATACTCTACTTTCAATGTTAGGTTCCAATAACATTGACAGTAGAGTAGCAGACTTTGTCCCAGTAGTCCAAATCCGTTAAAATATGCACTGATCCGTAGCTATCCATAGCTTTCCATGGCCATTAATAGCTATTCGTAGCTCTATTATCTGTTGGCGAATTCTAGCAGACTTCGGGGTGATCCAGAATGTGCTGAATGATCTGTAGTAACAGACTGGCGAGTGTTCATAAATGTAAATTAATGTAGCCTACTCGATTTTATATAGTGACCGTTTGGCTTCAATGACCCTGTTCATTTTTCAGTGCATTGATCTGGTGAGACCTTGTACACTGTTGCCCATTTGAATAGGCGCCACGCCATTTAAGGTCCCCGTGTTCAGACCGTGCTAGCCCGAGATTTTTATCTCCGGAATAAGCCACCTCAGGCAAGTGAACCGCGATCTGCACGCTCTGGTACACTGAGTATTACGGAACGCAGCCTACGCTCTAACCAGTGTAGCTAACTGGGCATACCAGTTCTCGCGCGAACGGTGGTCTTGGCCGTGACGTCAGTAGTCTACTTTCAAAAGTAGCCTAGTGGCGACTTTCACCACCACCTTTTTAAGGCATGGGAAGTGAAAGGAGGGAAATCGACATATCGCTGTTTTGGGGTAAAGTTGCTGTGCTTTGGTTGTACGAAGTAAGAAAAAGCAATAAAATGATGCAAACAAATTTGGAAATAATGGCCTATTCAAAACAAGTAGACCTACCTGTCTTAGCTTGATAACGGATTGTAATATGTACCTAAAATACTCAAGTAATATATAAAATGCAAATATGCAGGTAGGTCTGTACATGCGCGTTGGGCAGTTACAATTCTAGATTCAATGTAATGCTCATAAGACTGACGTGTGGTTTGCGTAATATAAGATATGAGCCTAAAACGACCTGCTGTCAGTTTCTGTGCAGGCCTTTTGAGTAACGGTATGATGGCAGAAAAATATTCAGCTGTTCTAATTGCCGAATGATTGACAACAGGCTGCGAGGGAAGTGCAGAATTAGTGTTTCAGGTCAATAGGCTCCTGGGAAATACCCCCTTCCCCAGCCAATGATCCCTGGGAAAATAACTCTAGTCAACCTAGCCTACCTCTGGGCCCATGTAAGGTATCCTCCGAGTTAAAAAAACCCTTCACCAATCACTTCCAACATCTATATAGGGGGTCTAATTATTTGAATATTATTATTGATAATAGTTGTTCCACGGTGACAGTTCAGTCTTCAGACAAAGTCTTTGGTGGTGGGAGAAGGATATCAGGCTGGAATTGAAGAATAGAGTGACCAAATTTATGAATCGCCTGCTTTTGGCAGTTATAAACAATCTCAATTAGCCTACCTGTTTCTGCACACTTAAGGCAAGTCTGGAGATAAATGGAATAAAAGGCAGTGGAGAGTCTCGTATATATTGTAGCGGTTTTTAAGGGTTGCCCTCCCTGGGAGTTGGACTGGCCTCCCTTTGGTGTCCATGGTTTTCGGACAGGGTGGTATTGCCTCTCCTTACCTGCTTTGACACTGTGCCTATGTGTGTTTGTCTTCTGCTTTGTCACTGTGTTAATATGTGTGGGTCCTGTTTGGCTGTCCCCTTCCCCGTCCGGCTCTGGCACATTTGCCCGTCGGCTCTTGCACATTTGCCCGGCGGCTCTTGCACATTTGCCCGTCGGCTCTTGCACATTTGCCCGGCGTCTCTTGCACATTTGCCCGCCGGCTCTTGCACATTTGCCCGGCCCGAGGTAACCCCCCCGCCTTAATAGTATAAATAGAGGACGCTCTTGTGTAGAGGTTAGGTTGGAAGATATTCGAGCATTTGACGTGTGCTCTGACTGTGTGTTCGATTGATAGATCGTCTTGTATGCCGCTGCTGGTCTGTGTGACCGTGGTGAAGTTGGCTGACGATTTGGGCAGCAATATACGGGTTCAAAACCTAGTGACTTGACTTCTTTCGATTGATTGGAGCACGTCGTCGGCGGCGATTGTCGTAAGTCGTCTGCAATACTCCAGACGCCGAACTTACGCTCTTTCGAGCGACACGCGAGACTGTAGTCCTCCTGCGCAGCAACCTCTGCCTCCGCCACACGAAGAAGAGGGCCTACCGAGGGAGAGAAGGGGTTGTCCGCGACAATATATATAATTTATATAGGTCTCTCTCTGGAGTCTGGGCTGAAGTTGGATCTACCTCTGCCGAGGTGTCGACGCTAAAGACTTAAAGACTACTTCTTTCAGTTAGGCCTAAGCCAAAACCTGTACCGTCAAATTCAATGCCACAGTCTGCAGAATACAGTAGGCTACCAGACTGATGCACAACTATAGGCCTGGGCTAGGCCTACTGCCGCCTACACGTCCTTAAAACTTTGAATGATTATCGCACTTGCCTTCGTCCCTGTCGCCTTTGAAGTGCTGTCGACTGCTTAATTATAGCCTGCACATGTCGTGGATTACTTTGAGGGAACCTATAGGCTATAGTGGGTGACCGATGAGCAGCACACATCGACCGCCGATAGCCTATGAGAAGAAGAAGACTATTCAATTGGCAGTTGTGGAATATGTTCGACAGAAGTCGAGGAGAACTGCCGAGAAAAACAATTCGATCGAAAGAGTGTTGTCATCGCAGCTTTCAAACAGGCCAGGGTGTTGTTTGAACCACCTGCAAAAGGGGCGGTCATTGCAGCAAGTCAGATGCAACCAACTAGGCCTACTGCCGGGGATATGATCCAAGGTCAACAAGGAATCAATGGCAGAACGCTGCAAATCGTCGCAATTTCATTGCAATTTAGCTTTGAATAATAATGTTAAATGCTCTTCTGAATGTACGCGCCGAATTGCGCGCGCCGAACTGTCCGGCTGCGAATTGCCGTATAATAGAACCGGCGCAGAAGGTTGTCGTTGGCACTAAAATCCATGAGAATCCGCTATAAACCTGCGCCATAGTAACCCCACTGTAGCAACGGCGTGCTCGCAGATCGTCGTCTGCACCAACGGTGGCGTTCATCATCATATTCAGCCAAGATGGCTCCAATGCAAGTGTTAACGCAATTTCGCTTCGTTTCTGTTCGGCCCTGCGGACGTTCGTTGACTCTCGCTGCAATGCTCACTGCTACGTGATATTAACTGCAATATTTCGGAGCCTTTAGACGAGTTAATATCATGTCCGACAGGTAAATATATCTTGTTATCCGGTCGATTCGTGTCCGTTGGCATCATTAACCGGTCGTAGAGACGACAGTCGGCTCCTCCTCAGCGGTGTGTATGCTGTCTATAATTATCTACATGACATTGGCCTTGAAATTGGAGAAGCCTTGCTTGACATTCCATCACCTAGTACTGTTACATATTAATTCATAAGTTGCTTGGTCGGCCTGGAAGACTAGCGTGACCTTTCAGTGCTTCTATGGATTGAATTCCCTATTTTTGTGTCACCTCTTGATTTGTGGGAAGCAGTCGTAGGACAGTGTTTTTGAGGACCATTGGGTGGGGTGTGGACTTTGAAAAACAAGAGGATTGGAGCATTGTTGAAACACTTTCAACTTTTGCCACTGATGTATTTACTTGTATTGCCAACAGCTTAAAAATAAAGCTGAATACAATCAGTTTTGGGGTGATGATAACTATTTTGCCTCTTCTTCAGTCAGACTGTGTGCCAACAGCTTAAAAATGAAGCTGAATACAATAACCATCATTTTTGTAACCATAACCATCATTTTATCGAACCAGCCAAACATTCAGGGCAAACTTATAGTATCGTGGGCTGAAGGATTATACAGTATCTTTGGGCATGCTGTGTGGACGCCGGACAGTACCAGGTTTTCTAATGACGACACTAACCCTAACCCTGACCCTAACCAACCCTCATGATGCCAAACCTTACCCTAACTGACACTCACAACGCCAGTAAACTTAGGCACTATATTCTTCAGCCCACGAATCCACGATACTATAAGCTTGCCAAATTCAGTATAGCAGGTATTAATCAGCTGACTTTTCATGCATGAATGTTCGAATGGTTACAATAGGGAAACGATCAGTTAAGTCAAGTTGGATTTTGATGCAGAATGAAGCAAAGCACTAGTGGAGCAATATATTGTCCCAGCTATTATTTATTTTTGTTATTTGTTGGGGGCCCGATAGCGCATTGGATAACATCTGGCGTAGAGAGCGAGAGGTACCGAGTTCGAGTCCCGTAGGGCGGATATGCTTTGTAGGCTGCTATTAGCACCGTGTATTGCAGGCTGTCTGTTCTGTTAGTAGTTAAGATTGTTTCAATTGCATAACATGTAAAATGTACAGCGCAGTGCGTTTGTCAGGCGCTTGATTAAAGAAAAGATTATTATTATTACATGCTCAAGATCAGTAAACTGATACTGAGTTGACAACTTGTCCACATTCATTGCACAGAGTCTGAACTGCAGACTTGAATCTGTGATTGTTTTGTTAACAACCTAGTGCATGACACAACAGACAACCTTGATTCATTTTGGAAAGTTTTATGTGTGTGGCTGAAGACATTGTAATTATAATTAATAACTTCTATTAAGTGTCTTAACTGGTGGCACACCTAAATCAAGCCGTAATCAGGTCAATATCCAGAAGATCAGTTTGTAAGATAGAGAGGCAGCCTGTGGTGGATAAGCAATATAAGAAAAAGGTAAGTTTTGAGTTGTGAATGGAATGACACAAGCGACTGAACAGAGTGGACAAACACAGGCAGTGAATTACAAAAAGTAGGTCCAGCAAAAAGCTTATTCACCAAGAACAGTTCTTATTTGTATTACCAGAGAAAGATAATCAGATGAACTCATTGAATAATGATGAGTCTGGGCAATAAGAACTGATTTTAAGTATTGTGGCTGGCCAGAGTTCAAATTTTTATAAACTATGAGCCCCAATTTGAAACTAATTCTTTGCTGAATAGGAAGCCGATGCAAAGATTTAAGCACAGCAACCTGTATGTTCATATTTGGATGTATTAGTTTAAAGTGACTGTAGCCAAAGAGTTCTGAACTCTCTGCAGCAATTACCGACCTGGACAAATATGACCAAAAGTTCAGCATTCCTATTAAACATGGAGTACTTGACTGTACTTAGCAGATATTACTCTGTTCAGTTTAAATGCACAGCCAAATAAAGCCATTTGTGCAGTGTTATTTCAGTTATGGTTTTTCAGTTACAGTTACAGTTATAGTTACATAATTTATGATTTTTCAGTTAAAGTTATAGTTAAAGTTAACTGAAATCAGATTTTTCAGTTTCAGTTATTTTTTTTGATTTTTCAGTTACAGTTTCAGTTATTTCTCTTAATTTTTCAGTTATAGCATCAGTTATTTTTTTTTCACAAGTCATGACTAATGACACACTGACCAAAAGTATTCTGAACAGTTACCAGAAATATTTACGCAGCAAATCAATGTGATTTAAAGTATTGTCGGTTAACTTAAGGAAAACACGACGTTCCAGATTAACACTTGCTCTGTTCTGACAATTAGCATGCCACACTCGTGGTTTTCAACGTCCTTGCCAGCAAGGTGTGAACACAACATCAACTTTAAGTATCTGTGGCTTGTAAACAAAATGTTCCCATACGCCACTTTCTACTTTTCGACAACTACTTGGCTTAAACATTATTCTCATAGTCGTGGATTGTTTTACTAATATACGGTTCAGCGCCAACGACAACACAACGAAAGGAAAAGGAACCGGAAGTGAAGTGACCATAGAAAACTGAAAAGGAACCAGAAGTGAAACTAGCATAGAAAACTGAAAAGGAACCAGAAGTGAAACTAGCATAAAAACTGAAAAGAAACCAGAAGTGAAATGAGCATTTAAAACTGACCGTAGACTAAGTAGGATTACCATTCAAAAAGTAAGTAAGAAAAACACTCATATTTTATTTTTCAGTTAACTTTTGGTATTTTTCAGTTATACAGTTTTCGTTTTCAGTTACTATTACAGTTTCATTTATTCAGTATTTTTCAGTTTCAGTTACAGTACAGTTAACTGCAAGACATTTTTCAGTTATTTTATTATTTCAGTTACAGTTACAGTTAATAGAAATAACACTGCATTTGTGATTAAACATACAAGACTTTCTGAAGCCTTGACTAGAACTGAAGAAGATGGATGATTGGTTAGCTGTCTGTGGAAGGCATTCTCTTACTCCTCACACAGTGTGAAAAACTGCAATTTAACTTTTTCTTTGGACATGGTGACTTGGCCTATTTTCTTTTGGCATCAGCTTTTGTCACCTTTACCTATAAAGAAAAGAGATCTTAAATTTGATTAAATTTGCTCTATTAATAAAAATGACTTCTAAGAGCAGATGGTAGCTTGGTTAGAATACTCACAAGCTGTGGGTCTTCAACACTCAGTCAGTGTCACTTGCTACATATTTACCTAGTACTTCAATGGGCCACACTCTCCAGTATACTGTAACCTAATATCTGGACTGCAGTAACTAATGTATTGCTAGACATTTGATGTACACTGGTATAGGCATAAATGCTCTGGTTTTACTAATCTCCGAGTACATTACATCTGCTGCTTCCAGACATTAAATTTATATTAATGAGTGCGCAACACTTTTATTTTCTAATGAAGACTAAACCTCTGCCATAGAGTAAAAATCAAGTGCTAAGCCAGCCACTAGTAAACACAAGGAATGAACTGTCATCAGTCATTTAGGCTGTGGGAATCCATGCTGCTTCTTGCCGGGTCTTCAAAATTTCTTTTGCATAATTTTTCCAAGCCTGTTGTGCTTCAAGCCAAGTGAATGAAAATGGTTAAACCCATGGAAATTCAGACAATAGTTTTCAACTAAGTTTGTAGTTGACTAAGACCTTGAGCAGCACACTGTAGAGGCAAAACTATTAGGAATTTAAGTAAAAGGTAGCTCAGGCTGCTAAGGTTTAACTGTGTGAACATGCAGTTAGGTAAAGGGGCACCTGGCTAACATTGCTTCAGGTAACAGGTATGAACTTTTTTGACAGGCGGTTTATTTCTTTGAAAATTTTTATGTTGAAGAGATATAATTAATTTAACATGACCCATAACCTTTTGGTGATCACAGTCATGGATTGGTTGCTCCGATACCAGCCGAGGAGTATAATTATATTCATGTTAATTAATTTTCACAGCTGGCGTGCATTGCAGTCTGTAGATATAAAAAGTATAGGTGTTCAGATTTAAATATTTAATATAGTTGCTTGTTTGCATATTTGATTACATTTTTTTATATTTATATTTTATTATTGCATTTTAGGTGTGAATGGGTACAAATTGTTGAACCAAGGTCCAGGGAATATATGTATGCCAATTTGGTTACTGGTGAATGTCTGTGGGAACCACCTGCTGCTGTACCCATGTAAGTATCTTAACTCGAAGCAAATATTTCTTCAGTATGGTATAACGCTTTGATTCTGTGTCCAACAACGATTAAGAGGTGTCTGTTTTCGTTGTGCATGACTTTGAGAGAAATATAGAGAATTTAATAAGCAGTAGATGCACTAGGTTTATTAGTTGATTGCAAAATTATGGTATCTTCTGTTGCAATCTGTCTCTTTGACCTTGCAGTTTTAGATTTGCATATGCTGAGTGGACTTAGTTCATATATTTGCCTTCAACACTAAGAGGTTGATTAAGCTGAAACTGGGAAGTAAATAGCAAATCCAAAAAACTTAGAAAAGCATAATTCTCACTCAGCGCATTACATTTTGGAGATTGGAACTCACTGCTACAGTTTGCATCCCAATGTTTGCTTTATAAATGTAGCAGTGTACCTTGACTATTCATTTAAGCTGCACCTACTACTCATACGTTTTACATGTACATGTAGAAGAAATTAGATTAGAGTAAGTTTGAGTAAAATGAATTATATTAGCTCTTGGTAACATTAGGGATAGCTTTTCATAATTTAGAGTATTTCTGCTGTCAATATTGTATTTCTAGTGTTTTAATGCATTCATGGAAATGCATCATTAAGTCAGAACTGCTATAGTGAATATACATAAATATATTAAAGCTGAATTATATCTAGATGCAGATTAGATAGCAAATAGTGCACTGATAATGTTAGCTAATAATTATTTAGCTAGCAGTTATACTGTACTTGAAACAAATAATTATTGGTGATCTCGGTGATCTATAATAGATGTGAAGAGAATGGACATTGTTGTTTGAATTAGTACCTTTTATAGCAGCATCAAACTCACAATGCAGTGAATTACAGGGAAAACTGAGACTCATGCTTGGCACTTAATATTGTGAAATTTTTTCGAAAATGCATAGATCTATAGTAGCTTTGGTATTTGATTTGGTAGAGGTATGTGACCGTTTAGTGGTTCTATGCATTTATGGAGTGCCTCTAATACTGAAGAGATCAGAGGAACTTATTCAACTCGGTCATTAGAAACTGATGATATGCAATATGTGATCTCCTAATGGAACAGTATGACTACAAGTAATTCATCGTCATAGAAGTGCTGGGTGCAATTGCTCTGTTGCAACACAGGTTTCATAGACCCACTTATCTGCAGAATGCAATTGACTGAATGCTGCTAATGTTATGGCTGTTTCTCAGGCTATGGGTCAAGTGTTGTACTGTAGTCCTCTTATCTCCTCCGTTGTCCTGTGTGTGTTGGATATTAGCCTCTTGTATTATCGCTTCTTATCGTGTAGTCCTTGTAATTATTACAGTGCAAACAAATGGAATTGGGGTCTTGGAGGTTGATGTTGGTTCTGCTCATCTGAAGATGTCGTCTTTATTTTCATGCAAGACCACGAACATTGGTCATGTTGGATGGTGTTGAGCAGTTTGGTCTGAGCATATTGATCTGGTGCGTAGTAGAACTGTCGAGCCAGACATAGGCAGTCGGCGTCCAGGACCAGTAGCACGCATCTCATTTACTTTACGAGCATCGGTGACAACAACCTAATGGGATGCTAACCATAGGATTAACTCCTGAATGTTTCTTTCCTTGCTTTTCTATCGTGTCTACTAAATATTTAAAATGAGGAAAGCAACATGAATAATAGAGATGAAGAATCAACAAATTTGGCTGCTGCTCTGGTCTATGCAGGTCTAGGTTTCTGCTTTCTGCACTGTAAATTTCTTTTATTATGTTTTTTAACATATTTATTTTTACGTGTAGAGCCAGCTGAATGAATGGTGATGTAATACTAGAATTATAGGTCTAGTTCCTTTTATAGTGATTAGGCAGATTTCTTCCTTCTTAGCAAACAAAATGTTCTGTGCTTTTCCTTTATTTCCTAAGTCTCATTTGAAGCTTCTTATTTGTGGACAGCACAGAAGTCTTTGGTATTTTCAGTGTTAGGAATACTCGTAAAACAATAATCAATCAATTTTTGTTTATTCCGAACACCAGGCTGACAGAACGCAGCTTGTTACATTAGTTAGTCATATTTATATATGTGTTCATTTGTATGTCACCTTGTCCTTTCTAGATATCGTTTAATTTAATTTTAAGTGATTTATTCAGAATATGTCTTTATATAGCACTCTAGGGATGAAGTTACGATTATCTTTGTCCGGAAGAGAGAAGCCATGGGCCCGAGGGCGGAGCACATGTCCACAAGAGGGGCGAGGCGGGGGGAACAGTCGATGGAGTACGTGGTGTTCGTTGTTATGCACAATAGGTATTAAAATGCTTTGTCAAAGTTAAACGTTGAGAAACTCATGTACAGAAAGTTATTAATGAAAACTAATAAGAATAATTGATCAATTGTTTCATTAATACTAAAGGAGTTTGCACAACGTTATTTTATTAAATTAAAATTAAACATGATGACTGTGATGGCATTTTTCTCCACATACAAAGCAGCAACTCACACTAGCTTTAAAATCAGACTAAATTTCAGTCTTCATATGGGGTAATATTGGATGAGCTTATGGCCTGGGCAGTTGTGTCAATATAGCTATATAGTGCAATGACCTGTTAGGAAGAACCAATTTGAATGCAAAAGCTTTGTCAAAGAGTTTCTAAGTGACATAAGAGATACTCCTAATATTGGGTCTTTGTATATGGAGGTAATGTCTTTGTATGCTTTTTATTTGAGAAATCGGTATCACTGTTTTTGGAGGACCTGTAATCATGAGTGGAATTGTTTTGAAGATGCATAGCTGGGGTCCTATGGAGGAATTTAAGAAAGTTGCTTTAGAGTTGTTTTAAAAATGTCCATTGATTGTTAAATGAAGACTTTTGAAGCTATATATGCAAGGAAGTGCATGCCATTTACAAGGAAAGCATGGTGATGAAAGGTTTGTTAAACCTATAACCTTGTTAAATGGGAATGGAATAGATGAAAACAAACTGGCCATTGCTTGAAATAAAATGGCGTATGCCTGGTGAAATGGTATTAGAAATTCAATTGAATCTGCAGTTATGGCAGGTTTGGAAAATATTGGGTTATAAAAATTTCCTGGGATAGTGTCTTTAAGCATAGCTGATAAATCTCCATTAGAGGATTGATACAATCTGTCTTCTGAGAATTGATCCAAGGTTAGACAGAGCTGCCAAGACTGGACCTAGTATTATGTCTGTTGGTCCAGCATGCTTTGATTGATGACATCGAGTGCTGCAGGCATAGCCGCTAATCCCAGGATCATTGAAATCCCACTCCAGTGTTCAGTCTGCCAGCCAGGTGTCAGAAACCACCTTTGGGATTTCAGTTTTGATGGAGTGAAGTTGTTATTAAACCTGAATGTGCTGATGCAGAGCATTTAAAGCATACTGAAGCATGCTTACTTGATTTGGTTGTCCATTCTGTAAAGTAGATGTTGACTTTCAGAAACGCATAATTTTATGAGTTCAGGGTTGGCAAGTTGTTGCCAGCCACCGGTTATAACCGGTTATTGCATGTATGGCTATAACCGTCCCGGCAACAACCTCTTGTGTAATGGCAACAACCTCTTGGCAAAAATGCAACAACAAATCCCTGTCAAAATAGAAACTATTAATTATTGTGCTTAATAATATATGGATTCTTCACAGTTAGCCTCATTTTTTATTTCATATGGCTTGCTTACTGTACAGAGTAGATAGTATATAAATATATCACAAATTTAAATCAGTCAAGTTTTTCCTAGTAAAATCACCTGATTACCGAATAACCAGTATAATTTCTTCCTAATAAAAGTCATTTACAAGTTTTATATACGTAGTCAATATCGAATGGTGTAATTATGAATCTTTATGAAATTTGGCGTTTGCTAGGCTTCTCAATACACTACTCATAAATTATATACTACCAGGTAAGTATATTGAAAAGGCAATGTCCCTGTTGACCTGAGTATTACTATTGCAGCTGGCAAATTGGCTATGGTTTATTTCTGTAGTAGTTGAATCTGTAAGCCAGAATGGTGGGAGTTGTTTGATACAAACACGAATCGCTTCTATTACTACAGCACACAGCAGCAGACAACCGTCTGGCATCGACCGGAGAACTGTGACATCATTCCTCTAGCAAAGCTTCAGGTGAGTTCTGCAGTGATTGATTGCTTCGAAATGATACATTGGTGTCGGGTTATGAGCAAATGTGATTGCGATGTAATACCAGACAATTTGTTTCTGGCCGCATTAATATGTTCTGTTTCCAGACATTCAGGGGTGGACTGGGGAGTTCAAGCGGCCCGGGAAAAAAACAAAAAGCGGCCCTAACTTCATGACTTTTATTTTCTTTGTGCATTTTTTCATGCATACCCGAGGGCCAGTGACCTCCAAAGTCATGGGTCACTTTACAAATTACATTATGCAATAACAAAAAACGATAAATCGCATATATAATTTATAATTATATATAAAATATTAAGAATGCGTCAACTCAAGTTATAAATCAATTTATTCGGACTCACTGTGATGGTATTATTGCTGTTTATAGTATTAGCAACTTTTTAAGCCGGGTGCCATTTCGGCTACATGATCTATAATTGTGTCATTATTCAGTTCACTTAAAACATCGGTTTCTGTTGACATAAGCATAAAAGCTTCAAGGTGTGTAGATGACAATGAGCTTCGCAAGCGATTCTTAATGTATTTCAATTTAGAGAAAGATCTCTCACAAGCTACTTGGGTAGACGACAGAGTCAATAAAAGTTTATATGCACTAAAGAGATGCTTGTATGCTTGCCCATAGAAACTGTATTTATGTAGTACAGAAAAGCAGCAAACAGGACATTTTTTGCAAAATTTGCATTTTCGAAGTTCCTCACTTTTATCCACAACTTGGTCGTCCCAGTGTTCATGTGGCGAATCTTCACTTTCACTGACGCTGTCCTCTACTGAATCATCGAACATTTGGAGAAGGTTTTAAATAAATCGACTAGATTTCGGCATTTAGCTCCATCTTTACCAAGAATCTTTAGTTTCTTATCTCTTACTTTCTCCGCACCACCTTTACATTTACGTTTCGGATTTATATCACTCATAACCGTAACATATCTTATTTAATTAATATTACTTATTACTAACTAACAAATTTAAAAGAAATTTTATCAAAACAAACTCAGTGGAAGACGCCGGAAGTAGAATGGAAGATGTAAATTCTTATCTAACATGGCGGCCGCTGGCTGTACGGAGCACTGTAGGTAAGTAAGTATGCATTGCTCTTTTTCAGTTAATTTACAAACCTCTAGCAAAGCTTCAGGTTAACCGATGCCGCAATTTTTTGTAAAAAAACCTGTATCATCTGTACTCGGGTGATTAAATTATTATATCACCGGTCCTGGCGGCCCACCGGGAATCTTCCCGGTGTCCCGGCGGCCCAGTCCACCCCTCCAGACATTTCAAAGCATGAAAGTGCCAAGCATATGCAAATTGCACTGCAGGGTATTAATGTTATTGTGACCATTTTTGATAAATTCAGTTTCAATTAAATTTGGGCTGGGTGATTTATTTGCTAGATAGAACCATAGGCATATATATTTCACAGCTTTACTGACTTTAAGCTTAATTAATATTTGTGTTAGAAGTCATAAATCAGTTTGAAGGGAAACAAGATGATTTTCAAATAAGGTTTAAGGTAATCTCTTGAACATATATTTTGCGTATGGTCAACTGCGTAATGAGTAAAACTAAACACCTATTATTTTCTCTAATCTCTTTGACATTGTAACTGATTGTGGTGTGCCAATCAGAGTTGTCTTTCTCAATAAACGAATATAATTATCTACACAGTCATGGAAATAACTGAGAATACATCTGGAAATAACTAAACTTAATCCTACTTCCCACATCTATAGCAATCTGCTAGTTCACACATCCTCAGAATATATTACACCTGTCTGTAAAAAATATGGCCTATGCATAAATCCACACCCAGCTAATGTTTCAAGTGACTCTGCAACAAAATTTTAGTTCTATTTCTTCAATAATTCAAATTTGACTTATTGTGACAAAAGCCTCTGTTATGGATGTGGCTGTATTCCCTTCAAAATAATTCCTTACAAAAATAATTGAGTAATTATTTTGATGTTATAATATTAATACAGGCTCTCAAGCGTAGTTCTTATGCTAGTAAAGAAGAGGATGAACTGAATTCTATCCTGACCAAAGAAATTTCCACTCAAACGTTTACTCCTGGAGTAAGCCTGTATTTGACACTTTGATCTTTTGTTTGATGTTGTATTAGAATAATATTTTAAATAGAATTTTGTGGATTTATATGTGGTCATTTTTGGTTTTAAACTGTATGTGTAAGATCTTTAAAAGCTGTCTAAAGATTAAGAAAACATTATGATGATGCTACATTGCTTCAAGCAAGAAAGCTAAAGACCATTGAGAAAAGATAGGTGGAATGAAGATACTATGTACTGTTACCTTCACTTGTTAGGCAAGATTGAGGTATTTGCCATATGAAGTGCTGCTTTTTATCAGTGTAAAATGGAGAAACAGGATGCCATTCCACTATGTGAGAAAGCAAATAGATTACCTGATAGGACACAGATTTGTAACGGTGAACTCTCAAAATTTCTTAATACTGTAGAAAAGCCGCACCAGGAAACCAGCATATTTACCTGCAATTAATCAAATATGGGAGGTGAAGTAGTTTTTTCAGTTTCAGTATCAGTACTGGGGACTTGGAGGCTCTTATTAGGGAAACTAGGCAACCAAGTAATGTGTTCATAAAATGAGGCATGATTAAATTCTAATCTAATGTGAGATCTTCTATAACATTATCATAACGCACAAGGAAGGCATCAATCTCCATTGTGATAGTTGTGACATTTGGTATGGTTTTACAGCAGAATGGTTCAAATAACAACAACAAAAGCTGCTTTGAGGCATCGACTAAACCTGGAGACAAACAGAAAGCCATTCTGTCTGAAGTTGAAGCTGAACTTGCCAAGACTGGTGGTCTCGGTGACCAGGACAAACAAAAGAAGCGAGACCAGTCCCAGCAACCGACCTCAAAAGAGTCCTTGAGACAGTCAACACCCCCATCCATGTCTCAGCAACCTGTGAAGAAACGTCAGCAAAGACAGGATTTAGTCCAGCCCAGTCCTCTTCCACCACATCCTCTGGCTTGGAGTTCAAAACCAGCTCCGCATCCGCCGGGACCCCAGCGTTCACTTTCATCACCCATTTCCTCATCTCACTTGGCCCTGGACATTCCAAAATCAACAGGTTTTCATCGTTCACCAGAAACCAAAATGCTCGTGAGTGATGTTGCATCCAGCGTTCCACCCGACTACATTCAGCCGCCTGGATTTTTGCGACAGGAGAGCTATCCACTTGGTTCAAGAGACAGTTACCATCAGTTTGAAGCTGGATTTCATCAACCCGATGTCAATCAGATTATTGCCGTTCAGGTCACTCCCATGTCTAGACCAAGAGCGTTTCCTCGGACCAATCCGTCGTACGTTGGCACATACAGACGTGATGGCCAGGGCACTGCGTACAAACGAATCAGCATTGACCCCCATCATGCCATGCCTTCTGTTTGCAATGACTGTTTTGACCTTTCAAAGTGTAGACATACACGCGCCATAGTTCCTGTGTCTGCACAAACGAGTACTCTGAATAGTCGCTCTGTTTATGCTAACTTTGCCTCTGGTTTGGCTACGGCAGAGGCTTGTTCGTGTGACGACGCTGATGCTGAGGTTGCGGCTATTGGGATGAAGCAGCAGCCGACAATGCAACAGGATGCTCAACTGCCAAAGTGCTCTTTTGTCCCAGTGCATATGCACAGACAACAGCATCATCCCACCAACCGTGACGATAGTGTTTACATGTTCCCTGAAAAGTTTAACGTGGCAGACCATCAGTATTGCAACAGAACTGCGTACGATGTGCATGTGCTTCAGACACAAGGAGGGCAGAAGCCGTTTCTGCAGTGTCAAGACATTGCTCCTGCTAACAGGCCACCTGTAGAGTTGCAGTTGGTATGCCACCCGTTGCTGAAACAACACAGACGAGATGAAAACATGCCACACTCAGAGAACGGAGGTGGCGAGGTTTCCACACTGGAACAGCGTCGCAAATCTGAACCAGAGTATGTCAATTTAGCAACACGATTTTCAAGAAGTAAGCAGGCAAAGGCAAATGCAAATAAGCGCTCTGTATTTGGACAAATCAACTCGGGTTTAAATTCATCAGCTGGAAGTAAGACTGACTTTGGCAGTACTCAGAATGGTCACTCTCCTCGACTTGGTGATCATTATAGGCCTGTAGATTTATGTCACAGATTGAATGTAACAGACGGTCTGCGAATATCTTCCAATCGTGGATTTTCATCAAAATTCTCTGATGGTAAGTGGCAGTGCTTTTATATATTTTCATTAGATAATGTCAATTTTTCATCAGTTTTATGCTACTTTACTGTTTTTATTTTGGATCTAAATATGTCTCAAGTGTATCTTCACAGCGCATGGTTGGATGTCTTTGTACCAACTATGTCTTACCAGGCCTGAAAGTGAGCCGGGTCTGTCCGGGTCTGCGACCCGGAATTCATTTTCGCGACCTGTAAGATAACCTCAATTTTCCCCTAAAACACTGAATATTATTATAATAGACCCGGCTACTTTTTCTTTAGCACGGGTCTTACCATGAACAAAACCGAAGTCATCCTCCCACATGACATCTTTACACTTACAGAAATCTGGCATGCCTCAGACTCCTTTACTTAAATCTCACTTCTTCAAGAATTCCTTCCCTAATCCATCTGATCCTCTGCTTCCCAAGCTTTCTCATCCTCAATGAAATCTGTCGTATTAGCTGCTCTGCCTCCTCCCTCTCTCTCTGGCAACTTTACTTGGATCTCCCCTGGACATCAATTTCTGGACAACCTCTCTGATTATGATGCAGTGCTCATGAATAAGCTGGTGCCTTGTGCTTAGCTTTAGAGTAGCCCTTTAGCAATTTGAAGTTTACAATTATGATGATGATCCCAGATCTAATATGCCTAGCATTCCTGTTTTCCTGCAAGACATACAGATTCTACCTGTGCTTGGAAGCTTCTATTAACCTAGGTAGGACTCTTCATGATTGATAATGGAACCTGATGTTACCAAAATTGCATGATCCTGTGACTTACCTGAAGCAACTCTGACCTTTTCATGGGTCTCTCACTCAAGGTACTGCCCATGCTTTTTTCCATTCACTTGTTTTGTCATCACGTGGACTATTGGAATTCAATATTCTGTTCTCCTCCTAATCATCTCTGTGACTCCTTACAATCTTGTATGCATGCAGTTGTGCCTTCCCTTGACCAATCAAATTACAAACCTATCTGAATCTTGAAATTTATATATAAAATCCTTGAACGGATACATAGTCAAGAATCGCTTGCAAACTCATCTATCATCAAACTCACTAATCTTCGCTTTTTACCAGTCTGCATATCATAAGTTTCACTCAACAGAATCCACACGAATTTGCTCATAATGGCCTCATCTGCTCAATGGACAGGTGTAAGGTGACAGCACTTGTTCTTCTTGACTTGTCTGCTGCTTTGGTAGTGTGAATCATTCTCTTCTTCATTGCCTCATGCACTGGTTGGGACCTCTGATTCTGCACTAAATTGGTTTTGTACTTATCTTAGTCCATGCATTCAATAGGTGTATTTAAAGAGTAATTTTCATCTAGTACTTTGTTAGCATGCAGTGTTTCACAGGGTTCTGTGCTTGGTCCTCTTTTGTTTACATTATGCATCACACCACTAGGAACACTTCTGGATAATCATTCTGTGGGATATCATTTCTATGCTGATGATACTCAAATCTACATGTCATTTGACAGTCTGTCATGTGACTCATCTGTACAGCTGTTGTCTACTGTCTTTGATGAGGTATTGTCGTCAATGGCATCCAATAAACTGAGCCTTAACCCATCGAAGACTGAATTTCTGCTACTGGGCACTACACAGCAACTTACAAAATTTGATCATTGAAGTTGGGTAACTCATTTGTTGAGCTGACAGACGCTGCTCGTAACTAAATGCTTTTGTTTTCAGTTCTACCATGTCTGTTACTGGCCATGTAAATAGTGTTTGCAAGTATATATATATATATATATATACAAAATTACTAATTTGTCATTATGTGCCCATGTTTGCAATGATATCTCTGGCAGACACATTGTTTTCCAGTTGCCTAGATGACTGTAACTGGCTTCTTACCGGGTACTGGTTTCAATAAGTCAAACATGCTGAAGCTGCAGAGAGTTCAGAACTCTTTGGCTAGACCCATGACTAAAATATCCAAATATGAACGTGTAACCTCTGTGAATAAATCTGGGCTGTTATATTTGTACTGAAATGCTATGATAAGAGATTTCTTGAATATGTATTGAAAACGAGCAGTTCTTATTGTTCTTTAGGAGTTCCAGAGTTTGACTTTGATGACTCAGATCATGGGAGTGCCCAGTCAACCCCATCTCCACAGAACCAGCAGTTTCAGACTCTGATGCCTTTTAAACCGCAGTCATCTTCAACTTATCATCCCTCACTGAGGAAGAAGAAATGGATGGAAAAGCCTCCACCACAAATATGCCAGAGCACGCTGGAAAAGAGCTGGTCACTGCAAGCAGAATTAGCACAGCATCGACCGATGTCTGTGCTCACTCAGCATCCTTCAGAATCTAACATCATTGCTAATAAAGTTGCTGGGACTCTGCTTCAACAGGTTAGGTGTCACTAATGCCACTCTTAACATATTAATTGATACATATTTTATTACTAGGTACTAGGGTGGTTCTTAAAAACAAAAGTGTGAAACTAATGTTCGCCAAGGTTCCATTTGGTTCCATTCCATCCAGAAACATCACACAAAAAGTTGTTTGAAAAAATTTTAATATTTAGGACTGCCACAACACCGTCAAAGTTTCACCCTTTATCAAATATGGGAGCACTCGAACAGTAAGCATAATAGTTGTAATCAACCATGAAATGTGAACACTTAAACCAGGAATAAATTCAACTGCCTGTAGTAGGTCCAGATTACAGCACAATTACATTTATTGCATGCCTGGTTACTAGTGATTACACTGATTAGTGATTAAAATTATTTATTAGAGTTATTATTATTATTGAGGAAATGGTAAAAAGTTAATAACTTCTACAAATATGGTCATATTCTGAAAATTAACACATCATTTTATTCAGTTTTAAGAGCTCTTTCTAGCGGTATATTGACTGGCAGTTAATTAGTTTTCAATTAGAATATTTTACAAGAAAACCTAAAATTTTCTCGAAAAACGCTTTGTCTCGTAACTTTGGCCCTCTGGTGGGGGCGGAAGACATTAATGCTTTTTTTTTTCAAACTTTGAACACTGTTTGATCCATGCCATTAGGCAACTTTTGGTTGCTATTACTTTTCGAATTTCTAATTTTCGCTTATTTTCCACTGCACCCTGTTGTGTATGCTTGTTCGAATAGATTTGTGGTTATCGGTCTCAGGAACTCACGGATCAAATACCACTAAAATGCCAATAAAAATTAATAATAAACAATCAACGAGAACATAAACATTGTAGAAGTTATTCTTAAGTTGTGCTTAAGTAAAATCATCCAGCTTTTCTGTTGAAAACTAAACATAGGTCCAAAAATGCGAATCAAATCAACTTATACTGAGGAAGAAGAAATGACGAAAATTACGCTGGTAAAAGTCAAAATTTCAAAGACGTTGGCCCAGTCCTATTGTTCAATCCTGATCCTTTTTGGGCTACATTATTGCTAAATAAAGTGGCACGGACTCTGCTCGGGCAGGCGAAAGTCAACAACTGAAGTTGAAAACTTTAATTGATGCATATTTTATTACTAGGTACCTTATATTCTAAGTAGCTCTATGAAATATATTATGGAAATATTTTTCAGGTTTAATTATTACTTTGTTTATTTAGGCATTGTGAAACACTTGGTATCTGGATTTCGATAGCATGATCTTATTATGTTTTTACATAATTATTTCCAGGGATGGGATTATAATGTAATTATTTGGCAAAACTTATATTGATAGCCTTTGATAAAGAAATTTTCAGAGGCAATCTCAGATTATAGTTATTGCACTAAGTGACCAGCGGCATTGTGCCGACTTTTCATTCAGATGGAAGACATCATGTGCTTGTAAGATGCAAATACAGACTACTTACTTAGTTATTGGTGAGGTCCGACACCTTAATATTCTTCAGTGCCTAGATTACTGTAACTGGCTTATTCAGTGCCAGGATATTGTTGTGACTGTTGTCAATTGTTGGTTACAAATATAGGATTATCTTACCTAACATTACCTGTTAGAAAGCATTTCATATGAAACATTATATATTTTGTAGATGCACATTGAACAGTTTGTTATGGAGAATCTAAATGAACATCGTAAGGGCATTCTTGGTAAAACTGTCTCCATTGGTCACATGCTCAGCTGGACAAAGGTCATCATTATTTATGTATCCTATTAGACATTATGTTAATTCTGATACTGTCTTAACACTGCTGTTAAAAATGTGTATAACGATTTTAATCTGATTAGGAGTTGCTAAAATATTCTGCAGAAGTTATGGCACTCTTCATTTTTATAACTGCCACTTATGAAAATATGCTGCTTCAGTGAATATTTTTGAAATGTGTAGAAAATTAGGCGATCAACCTGTAGGGTAATGGGAATTTATTTAAATACTTAAATTTAACTATTTAAGCAGTTTATTTTGCCAACTAATAAGCATTAACTTTGCTTGATTTTGGATAAAAGGACAGCATTCAGAAGCCAATGATACGAACTGTGAACAAGGTTGTGAAGAAGGAGGCACCTGAGCTGTTTCGAGCAATTCAGGTGTATATGGGCGACAAGAAAGCAAAGGACCCTTTGTCACATATAGCTTTGGAAATTGTGGTAAAAGGATGGACAGTGGCTGAACTGCGTGATGAAATCTTCATACAGCTCTGCCGACAGACTTCGAAAAATCTCGAGAGTATGTTCAGAGTTACAGATATGTTCAGCACATTCTTTAAGTATGAACAGTAATCAAATTAAAGCTTATACACTGGAGAGTTTAATCAAATTAAAGCAAATAATTTTTTATATTGTCAAGCATGCCATGTGCTTTGTTTGTGATGCTATTTAAATGTGTGAAAAAATTATTGATGAGTGCAAAGTGAGTGGGCTTTGCTACTATACTGTGAAAAATCAGCACCATAAACATTGGTAAGGTAGAAATCGAATATATTTGATCAGTGATGTAATCATTTGTTTTTTGAAGTCTTTTTTATCATTACAGCTGTGTCTTGATATTGTATGGTTAATTTAAAAAAATGGTTTTATCTTTCATTAGAGAAAGTATTGTTCAAGGGTGGGAACTCCTTGGAATATGTTTGGCATTTTTTCCTCCATCGGTCAAATTTTATTCCTATCTGAGTGGTCACATTCAAAAGAATATTGATGCCTACAGCCATCTGGACAAGGTACTATCACTTTCGGTCAGATCTAAAAACTTATGTTGCTGTATTATCATAACACATCAGTCAATGGTGAATTGGAAATTAAATTATATTTCATACTCATCATGTTAAGACGGGCACAATGATAAGCGTAACTGTAAAGTGACTTTCAGTGTAAGCTTGGTTGTTGAAACCACCTTATTCACAAGTGTGCTGTGAAGTGTTACTGAAAACTTCTGTGGCATTTTGTATTTCATTGTAGTATTTTGAGCGATATCAGTCCCGTGCTTATCACAATGCAATTTGCTAAATGGCCAATATAGACATGAGATCTTTAATATAAGGAACAGATAGATAAGCCAAACTTTGAGGTCACTGGTGAGAATGGCAAGAACTGAACTTAACCACTGGCAGAGTGGGTATGCAAAGGCTATGATAGATTCATAGTACATTATTGTTGTTAATTTTACTAAATGTACCCTTTCATGGTTCCTGAAAGGTTTTGGACAATATAATGCTATATTATGGTATTGTTTTGTATCTTTTTTGGTCCTTGAAAACTTTATATTGTTTCACAGAGTTTGACATATTTTTATACTGTGAGTTGTGAGAGACGTCTACAGTGGGTTGTTCATGCTGGAGCCAAGAGGGGACTACGAAAGCCAAGCCACGAGGAAGTTGAACAAGCAAAAGTGAGTCCAGTGCCTGCTTATGATTTGATTTGGTTGGTCCTGCTGACAAGTCTGTTATAGGTATTTGGTCTTAAAGCCAAATTTTCAGTATCGAGACCAATAATTATGTGTTGGTTCTATTAGTGTTTACATGATAGTGTAGTCGTTAGCATGCTGTCATTGGAGAGTTTTGTAAGGTCAAATTGTATAAGGACAAAAAGGTGTTTTGAGGTTTATGCTAAACTTGTACCTTATTTCTATTATGCATTGAGTACCATAGCTGCATTCTGTTAGTGGGAAGTTCAGACAATGATGGGGAGTGGATTAGGAGGACCCTCACATGTTGAGACTAGGAAAACGAAGTTGCTAAGACTTCATACCAATGGTTTGCCTCACAGGCTTGGGTTTATTAAGGAACTACTCTTTTTCTTCATCTTCTGATAGCGTTACATTTCAATTTAAAGCGAGAATGTGATATTGTAATTTTTCAGCACCACACAACACTGAGTCAGGCTGACCAGCTTTTGTTATGGTATCCTTCAGATATAAGTTGTGTCGTGCAACGTTTGAATTCAAGCGTAGTGCATGACGTTGTACATAATTTTTTTCCAAGTTCTTAGATGATCCTTCTGGTCATAGAGTTTGAAACCATGGTAAAAAAATCAAATTTTGTATTAAGAAAAGATCATGAACTGAACAGATGGAGAATTGCTTGAAGAAGTCTGACAGAGATGGATAAAAACTTGGATGAAGAAAAACCATTAACGATGTTGATCTGTTGCAGAAATCGCTCATAGAACCATCAATGTTTGGTAGCACACTAGAGGAGATAATGAGCCTGCAGAAGGATCGTTTTCCAGACAGGTGGTTGCCATGGATACAGACTGCACTATCGGAGGAGGTGTTGCGTCTAAATGGTGCCCAGACTGAAGGAATCTTCAGGTGATGTGCCCTAAATGTTAACAGAAGTATTTTTAAACTGAGCTTACGATATCACTACAATGAAGTACACAATTTGTTTATTAAGCTAGAACACTTTTACATGAATGATTGCCTAAGTATCTTTTATGACTGAATATAGGTATAGTTATTTAATTTGAAATTGCTTCCTGCTGATTTACTAGGTGCCCTTGTAGCGGTATGGCCGCAAGTACGGCGCGGTGGTGTAGGGGTATGTTCGGTGCCTTGCAGCCGGAGGGTTGCGGGTTCGAATCCACCTCAAGCCAGCGAGGAACCCTGGGCAAGTCCTTCACTGCAATTGCTCATGCGCTTCGGCGTGAAACTCCGATTCAGTGTCCGCGCTGTAGAAGGGGATCGCCTCTGAGTAGAAATCTTGAAGGGGCGCTATAACAAGTGCTCATACATACATACATATAAATTGTCGTTATTATTATTATTATTATTATTATTATCATTATTATTATTACTGTAGGGTTCCAGGTGACATTGATGAAGTGAATGTCCTGAAGGTTCAGTGTGACCGATGGACCCTGCCAACCAGCTGTACCAACCCACATGTCCCAGCTTCACTGTTAAAACTCTGGTACAGGGAGCTCTATGAGCCACTGATACCATTCAGTTTCTACAGTCAGTGCATGGATAACTTTGCCAACCCCGAAGGAGCAGTTGCCATCGTCAACAGACTGCCAGAAATTAACAGACTTGTTCTCACCTATCTTATTCGATTTCTACAGGTAAATTCTTAACCGAATCTAGAACGTAGATGGAATGTATTGTGACTCCAAGAACTTCTTCTCAGCCTGGTGTGCTGACTTTCTTAATCTAACCATCTTGTGGACAAAGACAGCTCTTGGGGGAATCACCTTTTCTATTACTGGCCCTAGACTCTGGAACTTTCTTCTGGCAAATGTTCGCTCTGCAAAGTGTGTTCTGGACTTCAGATCTAGGCTAACAACATCTTTTCCAAGAATCATTTCCTTTGTAGGCTATTCTGTGTCTTCGTGGATTCCTTTCTTGACAAGTTTTTGATTGGACTTACCTGGAGAGTTGTATTGAACAGTGATTTTGCTTAATAGCGACAATCAACTGAGCATCACTACATTGGCACTTTAGAAGTTCTTAGATTTTAGATTAGATCTAAGTAATAATCATGCTTGGCATTGCTTAACTTCGTTGCTGTCATCTGCAAAGCACCAACTGATGAGCTATTAGTGGCAAGTCTTTTGGTTGTCATTAAATTTCTTTGGGCGTTTAGAGACGTGATCGATTGGTGATATGTTGCAGATTTTGTTTACCTCTGTAAGCGGTCTAATTGTAATATTGCAGGAATTCACAAAACCTGAGAATTCATCAGCAACAAAAATGGATGTCAACAATTTGGCAATGGTCATGGCACCAAACTGCCTGCGATGTGTCTCTCACGATCCAAAAGTCATCTTTGAAAATACTCGGAAGGAGATGGTGTTCATCAGAACACTTATCCTCAATCTTGACACTGGCAGCATCCAAGCGCTTCTATAATCGGCTGCAGTGCAGTTTCACCCTGAGCCATCATTTAGAATAACTTATGACGTATTTATTTCTTGGTTCAATATGGTCAATAACAAAATTGCAAATGCATTAACTTAACAAAAGTGACTAGATGTGTTGGTGACCACACTGAATTCAGGACCCAAAATCAACATCCAGTCATGGTATTTATCTGATATTTCAATTTAATGTATGAGTGATTAGAATAAATGGAGTACCGGTAAATAGCTTTGATACTAATTAGAAATCTGTATATAAAAGTTTTGCTGTTTTCTTTTTTATTGGATCGATCCTTACTTAACCTCTTCTGCAAAGGTTGTTCTATTAAACTGCTTGATTACATAGGAAATAAGAGTGCACCTAGTGTGTTACTGGGACTATTTTTAATATTAAAAGAATATTTACATGATAATGTAATGTGACAACCTTTATTTTGTATCTTCTTGGAAGTTGGTTATTAAATGAAGACTAATTACAACAATTTTTTTAATGAAAAACTAAATTAAATCACCAAATAAATGTATCAGAATAATTATTTAATTCTGCAAAAGTTGATTACCGGTAATAGCATTGATTGTTTTAGCATTGTAATTGTACCCAGTCATTAGAAGTGTATAGTGCCATTTCATTGTAATTGTGTAATACTGTCTTTTAAAAACTGGCTTTGATGACGTAGGAGTTATTCATTGTCTGTAGCCCAACAGATGTCACTAATATGCCAACAGTGTTGTTCATTTCTTCCTATACCAGGAGAAGCAATGAAAGGTCCTAATTCCATTGTTAGCAAGTCAACTTGTCAGGTTTCCTAATGTTAATTCTGAACATTTTCATATGCTATTTACAAATACTGTTTACACAAACCAAGGAAATAAGGATCTTGCATTGTGTAGGTGTTAATTCTTGTATATGAGAAAGAGAACATGTATATGTGAAGTTGTAAATTAGATAGGTCTTTTAAAGTGTTATTTTCTTTAAGTCCTCTTGAATATCATTGTAAATTGATCTGCTGTTGTGCATTCCATATTTGACTGTGTAAATAATCTAGCTAGATATTTGTTCTTCGGTTTCTCAGTGAACCTTTGTGCTGCATTGCTTTTGATAGCAATCACCAACACCCCAATTTCAACAATTCAGTTATCAGTCCCGATTATTGTAGGAGTTACTGGCTGTGAAATTTATATTGCTTTTCTCTGAATTGTCGGTTTTCTTTAATTGTAATTTTCCAGGTGAGCTTGTGTACTCTGCTCTGCATGAGTAGTTTGAGTGCAGTGATATACCTCTTCTGTAAAATCCTATGGTTGGTTTCTGATGCAATTATTTACATGCTGTGTAGCTCAAGAGAAACAGACTTGTCAGACAAAGGACTGGAATTGAATTTGCCCTTCCTGAGATGTGTCTAAGATTTAAATCTCTGCTATTACAAATGTCAGTTGGCAAGAATTTTTTTCTAATTTTTACAGAACTTCTGTGGTTGTGTAATTTGCAACAACTGTGAACTATTTTTGAAACTTCATTGCCATAATTTTAAGCATTAATTATGTGACGTACGTAATGTTACATGTGCTGAAGGATGAAGCAATGAAGTAGATTGTTATGCATCCCAGTATGTACGTACTTTGATAATGATACATCTGTGACCTGCAGTGACAAAATATGTCCTAAGTCACAACACATAATTTTGAAGAAACGAGCTTGAAAGGAGTTTTAGATGCATCAAGGCTGATGAATATAGATGATGATTGGCATATTCAAATGTAAGCCTAGGAATGCATCACGTGACATAAAAGCAGTTGTTCTACTGGACAGCTGTAGGTTGCTTAATCAGTGGAGTCTAACATGTGATAATGTCACATGAATCAGTTTATGTGTTGTGTTGGCTTAGCAAGAAGGAAGTTTAATAAAATGACTTCAAATTTAGTAATTTTTATAATGTTGGTATTTGCCGCTCATTTTGGACAGTTGTTGCTTAATCAGTGGAGCCCAACAAGTGATGGTGCCACATGAAAAAACACATGAAGAGACTGGCCCGGGTCGGGAGCGCCTCTGTTTTTGAGTGGCGCAACTGGCGCTATATAAATACTTGATTACGATTACGAATGAGTTTGTTGTTATGTTGGCTTAGTGAGAAGGAAGTTTTGAGGAAATGACGTCAAATTTAGTAATTTTTCTAATGTTGGTATTTGCCGCTCATTTTTGTCTGGCACATTTATTGTGCTGTTCCCAAGATACCGGTATCTGCCAAATTTTATTTGACGGTGGGGGTGGGGGGTGAGAGATTCTCTACCTCCAGAATTGTCAATTTTCTAAAAAATTATAGATTATACAGTGTGATGTTCAACTGCTTGGAATATTTATGTCAATGATACCCTATTTATAAAGAATTGACGTACTGTTTCAACTGTTTCATTAAATCCAATCTGAAATGTGGAAAAATCCAACCCTAGTATATATATACACATTTGTCAGAGCTGGTCACACTTTACATTAGTGAGATAAAGTCTATATATCTATATGTAGGTGTATGTGTGTATATATATTTATATATATATAATATATATATGCATATATTAGTTACCAGTCTTTATAATGTCTGTTTGTATTGCATGGCAAACTAGGCATGTCTTTGTGAGTGTGTGATTAGTAGCTTAATAATGTAAATTAGCATTTGGGCATTTGCAAAGCATCTGTTAATGACATTCAAACTAATGCCCTTAAGATATATTTGGTGATCCATTTTGGCAGCTTAGAGTTAGCAATGTCATGAATTTTCCATATTATTGTTATGCTCTTGGCATGTGAGGACAGTTGGCTGGTCCTTATCTTGCCATCTTATCACCCGGTGAGTACTTACATCATTGTGACAAGGTGCTATTAGAGAGGATGTTGAGACAACATTGGCAAAATACAAACTGTCAACGTTATGTATTTTGTATTTTTATAGCACCGTTTCAGAACCTCTCAAAATGTAATGTACTATATGTAATGTAACTAAGCATTTATTTATCACCTTCTAAATACATCGAGAAGGAATTCCATGCCCGCCTAAATGATGTTAGAGTTCTTTAAGAAAGACAAGTTCATCCTCAGGCCTGTCTGAGATAATCGATTAGCATCAAGGCCTTCAAGGGCTTAATGTGCTATGATATTTACCGGTAGGCCTATATAATTTATGAGTGTCATGATATATGTATATATAATATAAATTTAATTATGCTTGGATGTGTATATACACTTGTATGTATATGCTGTTATGCATATATATTCAATCTACACTTCTATGTATATGCAATTATGTATATGCAATTATGCATATATATATATATATGTGTGTGTGTGTTGTGTGTGTGTAAATAAAATCTGATGATATCATTTTTGAAATCTGGAAATGCATGACAATGAACTCTGTAGCCATTCTTTCTGAAATAACAGAGTACAGTCCTTAATCAGTTTGTGTTTTTTCCATTGTAGAGAAATTGTTGGGCAGAGGAGACCTAATTGAAGCCTACAAGATTATTACTGGAAAGGAGGCAGTGCAGAAGGTTGAAGTTGTTTTGAATTAGCACCAAACAAGGCAACTCGGGGACATAGGTATAAATTATTTAAGAAACCGAAAGGGACATTAGGACAGAAATGCTTCAGTGCAAGAGTTGTAGATTTGTGGAATAGTTTGGATGATAGTACTGTCTCAGTGGACACTATCACAGCTTTTAAGAAGAAGCTAGGAAAATTGGGCTATTAATCATGTTCCAGGTTAATTGCAGTGGTTCTAACACAGACTAAACGTCTTCTGAACCACTTAAAACCCTTGTTATGTTATGTTATGTTAATGTTTGAGTGTGGTTTAGTGAGGAATTGTCAGTAATACTATATATATAATTTCGTTTATTGAAAATAGAAAGTTGACAGACCGCAATGTTCTCACATAGAAGAAAAAAAGAGGAAAATAGCTACTGAATACACGCAGTTTAATAATTCTGATAATTTCCTTTGTCCTTGCTTATTTCAAGCCTGATCTTGAGTACTGTTAGTACTTTGTTGATATTCTGTTTAGCTGGGTTGAGTTTCTTTAAAGGTCTTACATGTCTTTGTCAAAGTTTTTCACTTGCAGAGTAATTGTAATTAGCAACTTCTATTGCGCCGGTGTGCCGGTGTCTAATGCACAAGGCATCAACCGATGGCACACCAAAACCAAGCCGCAATCAGGTCAACATCCAAAAGATCAGTCCGTAAGAGACAGAGAGTACCGGTAAGGTAATTGATTCTATGTAGGTATGTATACATGTTTAATACAGCACATTTTTTGAATGCTGGTTGTGAACTTTGTGGCAGTATTAAAAGTCACTGAAGCTTACCTAGGTGAATTTAGTTTCACCGTTATATGGTTCATGGTATGATCTTGGCTTTGTTCTAGCTTGTGTTAGGAGTTTCTGCTTGGCAGTCAGAATAGTTGGTACTGTGACGTTATCAAGAAGTGATTGTTACTTGATAAAATTCAGCTCCAGGCAGCACTGCTGCCGTTGTCTTGATAGGGTGAAACTAAATGCCTGGAGGGAAGAAGAATCAACGAAACGTGTCTCAGATTTATTGAACATTTCATTTTGTCTGTTTTTGTTTTAAACTTTAACTACTTTTTTTATCTTACAGGGTCAAAATTCTCTGATGAAATTAATACAATTCTTGATCTAGTCAAACTATTTATCTGTAAAATTTGGAATGTATATAAAGTCTGTTTTTCCATATTTATTTCTACATCCTGCAGTGTAAGGGTTTCTAAAAATGAAATTGAAAGCCTGTGAAATTTCTGTGTGATATTTCAGTGTTATATCTGAACATGGAATTATGTCTGATTATTATAATTGCTATTTGTGCATACGGATTTGCTTTCTGTGCGGTTTAAGTGCTGCAGCAGTGTTTCTGTTGAAACAGGCTATGATTTTTGCTGAGATTATTTATATTTTTACTGTTTTTGTGTTTCATCTATGTTGGCAAGGTAAAAATTGTCTTTATTCGTAATGGGCATTAGAAAATGTCTTTGCACTTTGAACTTAATTTGTTTTACATTGTTTTATTTGAAAATGGCTTGTGTTTAAATTAAGTGTGTACGCAATGTGGAGCTGTCTAATGTTGAAAATGTCTTCTTTAACTGTGAATTATTTTCAAATGATTTTATATTCTGTTATATTATGTGACAGACATTTAAAGGAATGTGCTTCTGTGCTTTAGGTTAGATGTAATGTTGAATCCATGAGTTAAAATTTCTTTGCTGCATACTTGATTCTAACTTGAGATAGGATGACATCGTTTTCAGCACACAGATTGTGTTCAGCATCAGTCCTTAATCTTCCACCTTGTACATTGGTTTGCATTGAGGACATTCTAGTCATTTTGTCACATCTATTTTTATCTCATTGGGTTGTTATATTATTTTGCAAGATGTTTGGTGTCGTCTTGCACTTCTGGATACTTGCTCATGTACTTGAAAGTAGTTGTGATTTTTGTGTCAGTTTTACATCACTTGGAATTTTGTAGGTTAGCATGTCACTGACTGCATTAATCACTCTGGCAGTGGATTAAAACTTAAGAATAAAAGCTGCTGGAATTTTACCACTTAAGAAAGAAAGAAACTGATTTATTATTTCCAAAAATAATTGCTTATGTGTTAAACCTGTTTATGTGAGAACCAGTTTTTGTTGTGATTTGTTCTTTTAAAAGTGAGCTTTTCGTGCAAAATTGCAACACCTACATCTTTGGTGAATTCAAATTAGTCGTGATAATAAGACTTCAAACAAATTGGCATTATCAATAATATTTTAAAATTAACTGCTTGCAGCTCAGCATATTCGGCTCTGTGGCATGTTTTTACCTTAGCTGGTTTGGTCATAAAATGACAGTAAGAATCATAGTAACAACTGAGAAACTCATAGGGCACTTTGCATGGCTGTTGGTAAATGAATTGACAGAAACCAGGATAATTGCGTTTGTTACTTTCTAACAGTTCCATTTAGCCAACTTTAGCTATTTTGATAGCTCATTACTTAAAGAATAACCATGGAGTCAGTTTCCTCTATGGCCGTAAACGTCTGTTGAGCTTGAACTTCATTGAACAGCTTTTACCATACACTTGCCCATCAATTGTCAACTGCAGTAGATTTCATAGTTTAAAATATCTTGGGCAAAAATTAATAATACTTAAAGTTGACATTGAACAGGTTATGTTTATGTATGATACAGTTATGGTATAAATAATAAGACATTGCATTTAAGATAATTGAGCATTTTAAAACGAATAGCATGTGGATGGCTTGAACTGTTGGTTACTCATTAAAATGAATATGCTTTAATAAAATGTCTTTGACCAAGTTCACAAGATTATCCTTTGCTTCTGTTAACGAACTCTGCAGAATTCAGTGTTTTGAGAGACAGCCGGTGTTAACATAAATTTCAACTCAAGACTTCAGAGTAATTCTTTAAGTTGTTGTGAGTTTATGAGCGTGTTGATTATTCACTTTAACTGCTGTTTTCTTTCAGTATTATATGCATATTTTAGTTTGTTATTGAACTAATAACCCAATCTGCTATAATGCCTATATTTCAAGCAATTCAGAAGAGCTACCCGTACAGCAGATTATTTCCAGTTCTTATTTTGACCTTCTGACATTGATTCACTGCACACAATTTCTCTGCACTGAAACTTATCCCTAGTTTTCAACCAGTATGCCACAATCTGAATTCTACGTGATTTACTAACCTTCTTAAATCTACCACATATCTCCATCGTGAAAACTAACCTTCGTTGAATTTCCAAAGAGTCTTAATAACTGCCGTGATGCAAATGTAACTGAGTTTATTTGGGTTAACTACTTACTATTTTCTATTAGCAGGGATCCAGATTGTATTTGTGCAGAAATGGCTGAGTATGGGATTTGTTTGAGTGTAATTAATTACTTGCTATTTTCATTCCTTTATATCTGCTATGTTTATTGTTTCAGACATCTATTTGTAGTCAATGAAATTAACAGTTACTTAAAAATCTTGAGAGTTTTGTGATCCGTTGGCGTGATTGATGTCTCAATGTCTTCCAATACTTGTTAACTTGATGCTTGTTATATAACAGGGACTAACTGTCCCTCAGTCATGATGATGTTTTCAAGAATTTTAGGGTAGTTTGTGGATATGAGTAGTTTCCATTTTCTTTTAGTTGTTCTTCTATGAAAGATATATGCATTAAAATGATGGTGTTCATATGGTTAATATTGCCATGCAGGTACTTTGAGTGATCTGTTTGTATTAGGTGCCAGACTTAACAATTTGCTTACCGGCTCAACATTCCGTTTAAGCTTATCCCACATAGTTATCTTTTCCCTTCTCTGTGGCAGCGCTGTTAAACGAGGCTCTGTACAAGTGCTACATGATTGTTAGTGTATATTATTATTTATATAGGGTCTTTAAACAGAACTCGTCAGAGATGCATGCTTCCAGCTTTAAAGTACAAGACAGTCAAGTAGAATCTGTCTTCAACATGTGGTGAAACAGAGGACAAGTAAGAAGATATTGTTACAGGCATCTCTGAGGCGGATGGACCTTGTAAGCAAGTTTTGTTCCTGTCATGCTGCTGAAAAGAAAAATTAAAGCACCTGTCCTGTTGCTGATATATTAAGTGAACAGAGTCGCTAGCAGTCGATAACTTGGCGACTGGTTGCGACTTGAGGGCTTAGCGGTTGGCGGTGCCGGGTACTATGCCCCAGTGGCGCCCCCCCCCCATCTGGATTGGGAGAACAAACCATCCCAGTCTGGCCGCCTTATGTTATCGGAAATCAACAACCCCTGTTTTTGTCCAAAACGTACGTTAAACCTCCCACTTTTCAAGTTCGATGGAGATCGTTCTCCAAACCCCACCATTGGTAGACGCCACTGCTGTGCCACCTACACAGTAGGCCCTATATTCCAGTTACAATATGTTGTTACAATGGTGGCTGGTGATTGGCTTTCAGGTACATGCAGGTTAAACCACAACTATCAAATGCAACCTCACATTAGCACCTTTGTGAGGTGCTATATAAATAGTTATATTAATTAGAATAAGTTTCAATGCACATGATGCCGAAATCCAGGATAATTGCTGGATCAGCGTCGAGTCTGTAAATCGACCGGACTATTATAGACGCAGCCGCTATCGGTGTGTGATAGCACTGAAAGGCCTACAGTCGGAACTGACTAAATATATCCTGATTTATGGTCTGAAAACTAATTTCACGGATTTCCATCGGTAATTAAAAATCCAATTGCAATTATACGGGCCTAGGAATAAACATAAAATGACGCCGTCCTTTTCATGGGCGAATCCAACGGGGTGGACAGCGGAATATAGTGGGTGTCGGGGCAAAGCTCAGCAGGTCTAAAAAAGGCGAAGCCTTTGAAGCTGAAAGCACTGGACTAGTTAAGGTTTTTAACAATTAGGGAAAATGTTAAACCGTTTTCTGCATTTCAACCGAAGTATTTAAGGTAGAACCAAAGGTTAAAATCCCGAAAAATCTGAAATTTGTAGCAGACGACGGAGATAAATCAAATTGAAATTCGCAATTTAGGCTTAGAAGCATGGAGTGCCTTCAGGTTAGAGGATGCAAGTGCCAAAGCTTTTTCCGTCTAGATGTAGGCCTAGCACTTTACGTAAAGAACCTCAGGGTGTTCCCGTAGGAGTCCTCTGCGGATGTTTTGCGTTGCAAGTGAAGTGAGATCCCTTGGATTAAAGTCTGGAGGATGAGTTAATTTTCTTTAATTGTTCGCTGAGGACATTTTTGTGAAATCTACACTTGAATGATATACCGAAAACCTTCAAAAGCAGAATTTCACTTAATATAATCGACAGCATAAAGGCCTCATGGGTGACCCCCCCCACCCTCCAACCATAGGTCTGTATATAAAAGCCTGGGTGACACCTGACCTTACATTGGCCTCTACTGGCGGTCATTCAGGCTGATATCTTGCTGATGCTACAGCTGAGATGATTAGGTGAATGAGGTGGAGAGTGGTGTCATCAGAAAGAGGTGACAATAAAGGTTGAGAAAATGAGTTTGCTAAAAGAGGATCGAGGCGTGGAGATCGAATGAACAGGGAAGTATCGAGAACAGAGCCTCGTAGAACATTGCGGGTGAGAGTGTGAGGATTTGATGTTCAGCAGCATTCAGAGTGAATGAACGTAAGGAAAGATGCGAGTTGATCCAAGATATATCAGTACCAGAGATTTCAACGAAAGTGGCAAAGCGTTTAAGAATATCATGATTTATAACGTCGAAGACAAGGACTTAACCTATCGCAATGACAAAGTTGCTATAGGCCTACTGTGAAGTGAAGACAGTTTCAGTGGAATGCTATTTGGTATAGGCCGGGATTGAAATGTCGAGACAGGTTCTACTCCTCTTCCTGCTCCTACTTCTGTTCCTCCTGATCCTGCTTCTGCTGCTGCTCCTCCTCCTCCTCCTCCTGCTCTTCAGGCCAACACAGACCTGCAGAGCGAACGTTTGCCGGAAGAGAGTTCCTGAGACTGGGACTAGCATGCATGGGAAATATACCCCGCAGCCGATCGAGTCGATCGATCGAGTCGATCATAAACTCGGCCAAGTCGAGTCAATCGAAAAATCGTCGACTCGATCGACTCGCCGATCGAGTCGATCGTAAACTCGGCCAAGTCGAGTCGATCGTTGTTTCCTCGACTCGACTCGACTCTGAAATATTTTACTTACTATTTCTTCACAAAATGACAGACCGTATAATAATTATGATATAATGACGTAATTCTGTGTAAACACACAACTATGAACCTAATATGAAATTCAATGCAAATAATGAACCTCTTGGCGCTTTCTTATTAGTGGAAGTTATAGAGATACTTTCTTTCACAGTTTAACTATAATAGATAGCTTTTACAAGTCCTCTACTGCCATCTTATTTGTTGAGCTGGTACTAATCTATGTACCGTACCGTAGGAGATTCCATTGTAGCCTAGCTGCCTAGCTGATCAAGTCGACAGATTTAGCGAGGCTTAATCCTTACAAGTCAACCCCAGGCAGACACGATGTGATTATAATACCTGAACTGTTACTTAACAGTTCAATTACATGCAGTTGATGCTTTGTACATTAGCCACCAGAGCTATAGAAGTTATAGCTGCAATTACAGTTGTTAATAGAACTGTTATAACCATTGACAGTTTCTTGAGGAAGAGAGTGCAATTGAAATACATGAGTAATTTATGTACTGGAATATAAGAATGCAACAGTCGTCAGCAATTTTGGCCAAGAGACTATACAGTCCAAGTCGACGAAGTCGATCGAGTCGATCGTCGTCCGAGCCAAGTCGATTGAGTCGTCGAAAGGTCGGCGAGTCGACGAAGTCGATCGAGTCGATCGTCGGCCGAGCCAAGTCGATCGTATACACTCGACTCGATCGACTGCGGCGTATAATGTGGAGTGTGCATTATAAACGTGGAGTACAATACAACACACAATACAACACATCACAATACAACTGGGGCGCAGTGGTTTGGGGGTATGTTCGGTGCCTTGCAGCTGGAGGGTTGCGGGTTCGAATCCACCTCAAAGTCGCCGCGTAGGGACCCTGGGCAAGTCCTTCCTGCAATTGCTCATGCGCTTCGGCGTGAAACTCCGATTCAGCGTTCGCGCAGTAGCCGGGAGCGCCTCTGAATGGGAAATCTGGTTGGGGCGCTATAACAAGTGTTCAAATACAATACAATACAATACAATAATGGGAAAACGCACTCCTTCCAAGAGACGTCCTAGTGTATAGAAGCATGTGACCCGACCACATTGACTCTTGAATCAGTCCTTAATTCAATGCGTGGAGATAAACCTGTGCACTTAGCCTATTATAGGGAAAAGATCCGAACAAGTATGTTTTACCGGAAGGAACTTTGTTATCATACACACAACTGTTATACCGTATTATTTACTATTTCATTAAAGCTCATTTTGCGACTTTATAATGAAGCCATCGCCTGAGGAATCAACGAAGTCCATGTTTCAAGTTGAATATTAAATTTGGTATGCTTGTTCTTTTTCAAGTCAAATGGTTTTGTTAAAATATATGACCTTTTGGATTTAGGCTGAGTTGGTTGACTTGGTTCTTCCAGTTGAGGTCTCGGTGACAGAAGAATCACTTCAGTTCGAATAAAAATTTAATGACACTAATCCGACATGATATAGCCTAATAACAATGCTGGCTTGTTCTACAATACAGCGACCATCACAAAATGTCATGGTGTCATATGTGGTCTCTATGGTTTCATACATAACTGACCTATACTCGGACATATGTAACCTACATCGCAAGCCTATGCATCTAGGCTAATTGTAACAAAGGGTAACGATATTTCGCATACAGACCGCCATGCATAATATATGATACCGAAGTGGGCTCTCCGTTAGATTACTGCATGCCTGCATCCATCGTGGTCTTCAAGCAGACGGTTAAGGCATAGATGACACGCATATTTGATTCAAGGTGGCTTCTATATGGCAAACATTTTTGCGTTAAGTCGCGAAATGCATGACAAAAGGACAAATTATTTAAACTGTTTTGCTAAACTCAAGTGAGAGGCTGCAAAACAAAGTCGGCCGAGCCGGGCCGACAGTTCGGTAGATTGCGTTAATGTCCGTTCTCATGCAGCGGAAGGAAAATGCGTCCGGTTAGGGGCCTACACCAAGTTTCTAAGAATTTACCCCGTCTGTAGATATAAGCTTATAGGCCTAATAAACGACCGGAGACATAGGCCTACGTATTAAGCTTTTGTTTAGTATAGTCTACAGAATAACTGATTCACAAGGGCAACAAGATCGACATGTGCCCAAGAGTGTTGGTTGGTTGAGGACTGGTGCCTGCGACTTTGCTTTTTTAGGCGAGGTAGAAAATAATCTCGAGATTATGACATCGCTATAGATTGAAGATCGTGTGAGAAGCGCTGCAGGTAAAACTCCGTTATTCGTCATCTAGCCTATGTTCTCTGCCTACGATGACGTCTGGTAAAAACTCCATGTGCACGTCGTTGCTTACGTTTTTGGGGTGAAATCTCTCCCCTCTGTACCATTAATGCCAGCATAGTGCAAGGCTCTGGCCTTGCCGCCTTGGACCTACTGATTTTGTCATAGCTATTTGTACCCTTAAACCTAAATGCAGTGGAAACCGCCTTCCTAAATATGCCGACGATAGCTACTTGCTGATTCCTGCTTCCTGCATTGACAGCACTCTTTCTGAACTTGATCATATCTCTCAATGGGCATCCATTAGCAATCTTAAATTAAACCATGCTAAGACCAGAGAAATGGTCGTTAGACGACCGAGGTCCGAAGCTATTGCCCTCCCTTCCCCATCCCTGGCATCGAGCGGGTCCAGGAGATGGTTATTTTGGGTGTCACTATCTCTGATCGGATTGGCTTTGGGGCACACATTGACAAAATATGCTGCAAAGCCCGACAATCCATGTTCGCGCTACGTGTTTTGGTCGCCCACGGTCTCCGCGGTCAACGTCTCTTTGACGTTGTTAGAGCTACTACCCTCGCACGGCTACTTTATGCCTCCCCTGTTTGGTGGGGATTTGCCACTGTAGGGGAGCGTAAACGACTTAACGGTATTCTGAGAAAATTGACCCGTTCAGGCTTACTCCCTGCCGATTTTCCTAGTTTCGACAAACACTGTTCTAGAGCTGATTCTACTCTTTCCGTTCAATTCTCTCAAACCCTTGTCACGTCCTTCACGACCTCCTCCTCCCCGTAAGGTCACTCCATACAATACGCGACCCAGACCCCATGATCTCACCCTACCTAGAATTGATGCCTTTGCTAAGAGAAGTTTTATTATGAGAATGTTATATGACTTTGCATAAATGTTTGTATTATTTATTTTTTCTGTAAGCTACTGTGCGTTTGCTGGTAGTCAAATAAAGAATATTCTTACTTTCTTACTTACGTTGCATGAAGGTAAAAGTGAAAGAAAAAACAGGGATAGGTATTCCTCTGGACTAGTAGGCCAATAGAATACAGTAACTTTAAGATATTAACGGGATATTAAATTTAAATAATCAACATTGCAAGAAGTAAACTGAGATTTAAAATGAAAACTGGGTGTTCGTGAATCATGATTAAACACGGCGTCAATAAATAGCGTGAATGCGTAATTATGCGTTTAGCTTTAATGCACAGCTGGCAGTTGAGTCTACGAATGCAAGAGTGCCTAGTAGGGCCTATAGGGCCTACGACGACCTTAAAACGATCCTAACCGTTACAAAACTGCATCAATCAATGATCGATTCAAGTTAAATCGTATATACAAAGTCAGAGAAATCAGAAGTCAGTGTATACATACGGAGAGTAGCCTAAGCAAGCAAAAGCAGATGAGACCACGAACACACAGACTCGAGGAGATACACATACAAAATTTAATGTCAGTAGTTCCTTCCATCTTATTGCCGTCAATGTCGTTGACGTCGACCTTACCTACCTGACTGACTGGTGGAAAAAATATTCTGACTCAGATAGCTTACAGCATAACACTATATCATAGACGGAAGTAATTATAGGGCGATGTCCCCGCTAGATCCGTGAAGCCCTACTTTGAAGTCTTTCATGAAGTCCGCCATTCAAGAACGAGAAGCGTGATGGAGTTATTAGTCTTCATCATTGTGCTATTAGATGGCTGTATTTTTTCTCGGGCGTTGTAGCCTCATGCACTATCCCACGCCGAAGGGGCTTTGAATCTCTATACGCAGTTGTTCATAGGTTTATACAGTGTCAGCAGAGCTTGCATGACGTCCGTCAACTCTGTTATGAAGTTGTCGTTAAACTTAAACTGGAGAACAATAAGAACTTAAAATTTTATCACTTGAGGACGCTGGTCTGGTCATTGCAATAGCTGCCCATTAGAGTGGCCCAAAATAACAAAAGTTGGAAATGTTTAGCTCCACAAGGCTGCCCTTGTTACACATGAAAAGATAACCCTGTATGCAAAAATTTGGACAGATTGAACTATGTTTAGAGGTCGCGCCTTTTGCACACTTTTACATTATATAGTATGAAGCGTAAAAAGACATGTAGGCCCCCTATCATTATGAATAGCAAGGCAGTTACTATTTTGAACGTTGAACAGCCTAATAAAAATATATACCGCAGTGTTACTGCTTAGTCAGAGTGCATTAAATGCAAATAATTTGTAATGCAATATAATTTTTTACTATGAAAGTAGTTTTCCAGTCTGCATAAATAACCGTCATTGAAGTGCCGGAAAACGCGAAAACCGCGATTATTTCATTTTGCTCTTGTCGGAAAAGAAATCATTGTGTGATGACTGGAGACAAGTTGCAGCAGGTATTGTGTCTGTGACTCATCCTTAGTTATGTGACAGAATTAACCAATTTCAACAATTATTGGCTGAGATCTGATCATTTTTCTTCGATTTTTGTTAGATTTTGTTTCTTATGACCTTGAAATGACCTTGAACGACCCTGAATTTAGTATTTATATTTTAATCAAAATATAGCTCTCATCGAGATAAATAAACAGTAAAAAGTTCATCTAAATTGGACTCCTCATTAATTTGTTGTGATAAAAAGAGTAAATCGACAATGGAACCAAGTTCCAAAACCCAAGCATGCGGTTTTTGCGATTTCTACAAAAAAGTGTCAAAATGGCGCGACCTCTAAACATGCTCAGATCTCTTCAATTTTTTCACCACATAGTCTTCTTGTCAAGTGGAACAAGGGCAGCCTTGTGGAGCAGCATGTTTCAACAAAAATTATTTCCCCGTGTAAGTTTGGGCCACACTACTGCCCATCCTGGTAACCTATAAATTCTCAACAACACCAGGGATTACATTCAGGCTATCACGCCTAGTCTTTAGCCTTAGTATAGTCCCGTGCTCGGCCTATGTTAGACCTGTTCATAAGGCTATGTGGGTGCCTACTTCACGACCCATCGATTACCGGAAAACCATTTACGGTTGTCTATTCATTCGACCTCAGTGCAGACTCCAAATGTTACGAAATGCCGCCAGCGCCATCGATTGCAATCCCCCGTCACATTCGAACGACGAAATAATCCCGTCAGCATGACTGACAGCCGTCCACTTCGCACCTTGCGATTAGCAGACGTCTTACGAAGTCACGTGCTACTTCTCAGCCTATCGCAATCTAGAGCGCCTGGACACGTGACAGCGATTGACAGGTCCCCTATTGTCCCTTTGTACGGTGATAAACAATGGCTAAGGGTCTACTCTTATGCGCTCGCGGGCCTTCGGAGGCAGTCGGTTACCTATGAATGAATGATGTGCCGCAGCTTGTTACTGCCTCGGCTGACACTCTGTGATGCAGAGAAGTAGCAACATTATAGCTGCTAAGGCGAACCGAATGAAGTATATATCAGTAAGAGCGCTGCTTTCATGTCATGCCCTCAGTTAGTCTGCTCTACGTGCCGTGACTGACTATCAATGAGTCTGGAACGTATAGGCCTAGTGTCGCAGCCGCCGGGGTTCAGAGTTGACACATGCATGCACCGCACGCCGGGTCTCTAAGACATTGCGTGGAGTAGTAGTGGTAGGTCGTAATAGAACTGGTGCAGCTGTAGGTCGACAGTCTATACCGGAGTAATGTTTTCACTGGGCTCTAACAGCATCGTCGCTGTAACCATCGCTGCTCTTCTGATTCATCTGAAGGACTGCGCGGGAGTGGCAGGGATTAGCCTAGCTCCTGTCTTCTGGAATCTCACGAATCCCATGTAAGTAGTTCCATGTCTAAACGTCGTGTTGATAAATGAATCCATACTAAACTGGAGTTTATCTGATGCTAAGTCGTAAACATTAATGCATGGCAGTGATGGCACATCAGAACATTTAATTTCAGTTTGTGCGGAAATGACGAACGGATGGTTTATTTTAATATTTAATGTGATAATTCCCGCAGTTTGTTACCGTTGTAATAATAGGCCTACATATGGCAGCTGCTGATGGCAGATGTAACTGACAATTTTTATAGGCTAGCGTCAAGATTTATAGGCTAACAGGACCTAGGCCTACTCGTAAATAGCTTCAAGTGCATGTACATTTATATTAGTATTAAATGTATAGCCTTAAATTTGATCTGGGAAATTTAGATACATGCATGTGTCACCATAGCATAGGCCTATAGTAGGCTATACGTAAAGTGTAAAACCTGTAAATTGGTCAGCATTTGTGTAGCTGGTCTGGCTGTTCTTATTCATCAGCTGAAGGACTGCGGAAAATCCACGGAAAATCCACGGAAAAAGCGAAGCCTATAATCAAACAGCGGATAGACTTACAGAATAAACCTATAGTTATGGCTGGTGTGCATGGCATGAAGCCATGAACTTAATCTCTGTACAATTAATATGTATTTGTTATGTGATAGTATAGCCTGCAGCAGAAGTGCAAATAACTGATATTCAAAGTTTAAAATTCTAAAATCAAAATATTATCCCACCATTACAAATTTACAAGTTGCAATTACATTTATCTGATGAAATATTGGACGAGTGATACCCCGTGAAACGCACTGCAGGGTTCCGTGAGCAAATGAGTACTTTGTGTAAAGTTCCGTCACTACAAAAAGGTTGAAAGGTCTATGGAGGGAGGTAGGCTAATACTCATCAAAGGCGTACATATGTAACTTAAATTGAATTCGAAAGAATTCCACGGGTCGTGACTCCGTGGAATGAAAAGGTTCAAATTCAACATCGACCTCACACTGTGTTCAACGCTTTATCTTCAAGACTTTCTTGCATAAGATAATTAAGGCTTCATGCTGAGCATTCTGCCTTCCGCTCCACTGATTGAAGTGACACATCACACGAAGCTAAAAGCGACGGTCACGAACAGCTTCACTCAGAGCAGACAGACAAAGAAAGACAGACACACAGACTGACAGGCAGGCAGGATAAGCAGATAGAATGACTAAAGACACATACACTGACTGAGTCACATACACTGGCAGACAAACTGCGAGAGAGAGAGAGAGAGAGAGAGAGAGAGAGAGAGAGAGATACAGACAATGCAGTGCTATAAATACATGACTATAATATTCTATATATAGCAACCTATACATCGGCTACATATACAATACCACACACTTGATTAGGCTGTCATACTCACAAGTATTCGCCATTTATAGAATCTGCAGGCAATCATAAAAGCATAAAGTTTTAGTGCATACCATGGAACGATAACTGCAGCACGCATACTTAAGTATATTAGGCAGATAGCCAGCTATATACACATAAACTAAATCTGGACATTTTGGCTCCTATATGCTGCAGATTAACAGTGCAAGGTGGCTAATAAAAACTATACATGTACAACATAACAAGAGTCTTAAGTGGTTCAGAAGACGTCTAGTCTGTGTTAGAACCACTGCCATGGGCGTCGAGAGCCAAGGCGGGCCCCGGGGCAGACACTTCTCAGAGTCTATCAGGGCCCCTTGTTTTTTCGATTTTATCTGTAAGCCCGAATCTGATATAAGACTGTAAAAAGGCTATCAAACTACATTTAATGAATAATAATAATGGTAATTTTAATAATAGTAAAAGTAAATGTAAAAATCAATTTTAAAAGATCCATCTCTGACTCTAATTATAAAGAAATTTACAAAAACATGAAAATGTCATTAGGCTATGTGAATGTGATAAATGATTTTAATTTTTACAGTTACAAGAGAAATTTACCGTGTCTACATGCATGTAGTAAAAATGTGCTTTGCGGGCTTTCCGGCTTGCAAACAATTCGATCACGGCACCGAAGTCTAATTTTCTTGCTAGGCAGGCATGAAACTGCTTCCATACCCATTTTCAGGCTCTACGTCAACTTGACTTGTGACAGTTGTCGCATAATCGCATTTTGATTATGATGTCCAATCTCAGGAGGTGAGGATATGTCACTTGCAATGTCTACATAGACTACATCAACAACTCGCTCTGTGCCATGATCATCAACTCCAATAGCCTACTACTATACTATTACTACTAGCGATGATATTGTCAGCTTGATTTGCTGCATCATTCGCTTTTGATAAAATTGAAAATCCAAGACTGAAGGATTGTATTCCTGACTTTCGCTAATCTTTCTTTCCTTTTTGAGCTCCAGATTTCTGATGGTAATTCATCGTCTAATTTGTCAACTTAAAGGAATATAGGCCTAATATAATCTATTGGTAATTTGGTATCAATTATTTATTATGACAACTTATATCCAGTTGTAAGTTCAAGTATTATTTATTTGGATAATAACTCAAATTTCAATTCATAAATTTACATCCAGTTAAAGATTTTATGGCTGCCAGAAAAACAATAGGCCTAAGCCTAATTTATTCTAGGCCGACTGTTGATGAATCTCAAATATAATACTGATAGCAGTCTTTTCGAAATTAAAGTTATTCAACTATAATAATTATGACCACAACAGTTGTGACTTAAATAACTGAAATAGTAGGATAGTCTTTATCAAGCAGTAGCGTGGCTAGTATTTTTACCATAGGGGTGCGTACTGCGAAGTACTGGACTGCTGGGCTACGCATATGATTCTGGTGAAGTATGGAATTCAGTCAGAAATCGATATTTGTCTGCAATACTGAACTTTGCACTAACAGCTAGACCGAAATTATTCTGATGCGGAGTGATGCCCAACGTCTGTTACTGTGCTCGCGCCTTTATTCTTTGACTGAACAACTGAGACTATGTTAAATGACAGAGCTACTAAATCGTTTTCGTTGAAAACATTGCCAATAGAATTATCTGTAGTGCTAACTAACCTCTTCAGTCCAATTTTCACCGTAACATTCGTTACTGTCTTGCTTTTCTGGCAGAGATTCAATAGACCGGTTTCTCTATTATAAAGCTTCATCAACTAGCTATTAAATTGAAGAATTTAATTGAAATCGCTATTTTGTTTAAAAGTAAACGAATGGATTAGCATCATTAGCGACTGTATTCTGAACATGAATAATTACTTTCGCAATAGATAGACTTGTGAGAGAGACAGACAGAAATACACAGAGAGAGAAATAGAGACAAACAGACAGACAGAGAGCTAGAGGAGCGCGAGAGAGAGAGAGAGAGAGAGAGAGAGCGAGAGAGCGAGAGACAGAGAGAGACATACAAACCGACAGAGACAGACAGACAGAGACAGAGAGCCAGACAAGGCAGATATTATTTCCAGCATTCCTCAGCCCTGGAGATGAGTGATGGTAAAGCCGAGGTAAATGCATGGTATGCGGTTGTTGTACGTACATCTGAGGGGAGAATCTCTTGCCCTATTTATATTGTTGTTCATCCGAATGAAAGTATCTTCGTGTGCAACTGTGTTCGCTTCTACTGTGGGTCAAATACTATGACACATCGGGTGACTTATATGCAGACACCATACATACAGTATTACGTCTGTGGCCCTGTGTAGCCCATGATTTATCAAGCATCCGTCATATAGAGACTGCATTGGGCCAAAACCCACAGGTTTTTATCAGTTTGAGCAAAGTTGTAGACATTTCAGGGCCCTTGCCATAGAACCGGGCCCCCCAAAAACCCACAGGTTTCTTCAGTCTGAGCAAAGTTTTAGACATTTCAGGGCCCCTGTCATAGAACCGGGCCCCGGGGCAGTAACCCCCCCTGACCCCCCCTCTCATCGGCCCTGACCACTGCAAATTAACCTGGAACGCTTAATAGCCAATTCTCCCTATACATGTAGCTTCCTCTTAAAAGTGTCCACTGAGACAGTGCTATCGTCCAAGCCATTCCACGAATCTATAACTCTTGCACTGAAGAATTTCTGCCCTAATGTTCCCTTTGGCTCCTTAAATAATTATTTATACCTGTGTCCTCGAGTTGCCTTGTTTGGTGCTAATTAAAAAAACCTCTCCCACTGTAGTGCTTCCTTGCCAGTGATAATCTTGTAAGCTTCGATTAGATCTCCTCTGCGCCTCGTTCTCTCCAATGTTGTTAGTCCATATCTTTTCAACCTTTCTTCATAGCTCAAATCCTTGCATCCCTAATCATTTTTGTAGCTCTTCCTTGCACTTTCTCCAGTTCTTTAATCTGAGTTAAGAGAACTTATGCAGTACAGTATCATAGTGATGAATAGGCTACTCGTTAAACTAGAGTCTAATCTAATATATAATTAAATGACCTCCGTAGCGCCAATATCATAAATGCACAAAGCACCATTTGATGGCCTCGTCACGTTAAATCGTATTCGTGAATCATAATCGGTTGAAGTAGCCTTCTCGAAATCAGATATGCCATGGAAATCAGGATACGGTAGACCTGCAAGTTGAAATAGGCAAGCCCTAAGTTTTAGACCTCGGCGACAATGAAGAACTAACACAGCGAATAGAACTGGACAATGAATTCCAAAGAGCCCAACGCTGTTCGAGTGTGGGGCAGCGCAGTAGTGAAAGTATCTGTTGATCGAGTGTAATATTTGTTAGCGCGAGAAGTAGGCTAAGCTGCTTTATTATGTAGTAGGCTTACTTTGTGAGCAATAAGGCAGACGGTCTAAAGTGTGCATTTTGGCTCAACACCTAAATGTTGAAGTCTGACTTATGAGCAATGTGTAGACTTCACTGCTACATCAGCGGTTTTCATACGCTGGTACGCGTACCACTAGTACCACTAGGCGTCGCTAAGTGGCACGCGAATTTTTTTTAGATTTTCTATGAATTTCATTAATTCATTTCGAAGATTTATATATCGCCCCTTCAAGGTTACTACTCAGGAGCGCTCCCGACCCAACCCCGGCTGAAAAGGATGGTTTATGTCCAGCTTTCTTTGATTAGCTAATCTACGTCTACCATGTGCTTCTTTTTCTTAAATTTTCTTTTTGCTGATATGATTGCATTCTTAAAATTATATAATAATTTTAAAATTTGTTTACCTACGACTCTTACCCGCCCCAGACCCTGATTCCCCTGGAAGAGAACTTACGCTGTTCCCCCTAATAATTAATTGCAAGGGGACTTCGCGCTATAGATCTGACCTTTGCATGCAGGAGGTACGCCAACATTCGATTGTTTTACCTGGTGGTAAAATAAAAATAACGTTTGAAAACCGCTGCGCTATAGTGTGGACATAGTGTATAAAGAAACACCTTGCTGCGAAATGAAAAGATAGGGCCTATAGACACAGTGATGTACACATCTACAATTGCTTAAAGTACTAGATGTAGGCCTATAGACATTGGTTGGAGTATAATTTATAGATGAAGCCAAAATCTCGATGTATAGGCCTAAAAGCTATAAAAACTAAGTGCTTTATAGGAATTCAACCTCTAAAGTGATAAATAGCCTATACTATAAAATGTTGATTTTGACGTCTTATGAAAACTGTCGCTTAAAGTTTGGTCGTGGATAGAGTCACGCCCGACGTGAGCCGATACCTGGGACTAGGATCACGCCCGCCTCGCAATTGGTCATTGCATGTCACATGATTGTGTGTACCTGAAACGAACCGACCGATAAACATTGCCGTTTGCGGTGGAAGTTTGTTCGCCGTGTTTTCTAAAGACGAAACTAACCCTAACCCTGACCCTAACCGACCCTCACGACGCCTAATCTGACCCTAAACGACCCTGACGACGTCTAATTTTACCCTAAACGACCCAACGAATCCTAACCTGGCCCTTACCGGCCATCAAGTTGTCCGCCATATCAAAATTCCACGGGAAGACAACAAGTTCACGTGACAGGCTTTAGCCAATAACGCGACGGACGTGACTGTAGTACTGGGGATCCGGTAACGCCCGGGGCGTGAACGGATCCACTACGTTAAAGTTTTCGTTATTTGTCCACTGATTTGTGAATTATATTCGAAGCTTTAAACGACCGTTAAGAAAATAATGCAACAATGGCGTCGTGTATAAGGAGCTTTGTATCATAACGCACAATGAGATGCACCATACAGACAGCTTATAGCCCCAGTCACAAATGCTCATCGGGCCCCTCGAGTCCCACAATAAATCAATCAGCGCACTGTTCTGTGACGTTTCAATGGAGCCGTGATGCGCGATTGAAGCATCAAAGCAGGCTTTCCTATTGGAGTATTTGAGTTTCTTTATGGCGTTTTGCATGCTGGCTTTCACGAGGCGCCTGCGGTTCAATAGAATGAGTCTTCGAATGAGAGACGGTTGGGTCGAATACGACTCATGTTACCAATCTATTCGCCCCTGGATTCCCCCTATAATGGCCGTGTTTGGCTCATATCGGCCTACCGCTGTACAGTCCTTCATAATATAGGGCCTGCAGATAATTTAATACTATAAAATTCGAATACAGGCATAGATGAATAACATACGTAGGCCTCTGTATAATGTACATAAGTGTATGGATTCGGAGATGGCCTACTGTGATTGTCAGATTCTATGCGTGTCTCCTGATGTTAGAAGCCGACGATTGTAATTGCGTTTCGCTTGGCTGCCTACATAGAGTTCGGTAAAAGCCGTCGAAACGGACTGAAGCTTCGCTGACCCGACATAGGCACTGGCGAATTCAATGCTTTATGATATATCATTATACACGCGTATATGCGAGAAAAAAGGTAGATACTGAAAAGGCCGACTGGCAACAAAAGTCTTTATAGCCGCTGTCTGCAGGACTGGCGGGTCAGGCCATAGCACGGAGACCGTATAGTCCACCTACATTAATTTCGGTCGCTACTAGAATATTTGATTTCCTCTCCTTCTCAAATAATTATTCTGAGTGAATTCAATCTTCATCTAGACGCCTCAACGTGTTTTGATGTTTTCGAAGGGTTTGACATGGATATGACCTTTCCAACCGACAACAAAGGTCACACACTGGATGTCCTGATATTGAATTCTGATTCGCAATCGCTTCATTTGATTACTTCTATTGAGTCCTATCTTTGAGGTCATTTTCTCAAAGTTTAACTATTCATTTAAATCGCCTCCCTTAGCGCTTCTGTGTAGGCATCATTGAAGGGGCGCTATATAAATTTGCTGAAACAAATAAATAAAATAGCAGAATTGCTGGATTTTTCGTTCACATTATCTTCGCTAAAATAAGCTGAAACGTAATAAATTAACATCTCCAAGACGGCTATCTCCTGCACAACTAGCCAATGAGCTGATTCTGGAGGTTCAACCGACTTTAAATGAACTCGTTGACAGCCAGGGAAACAAAACAATAACTGGAAAGCCGGCTTCTATATACAAAATGAACCTCTTTTTAAACAGGTCTTTTTGGTTGAAACACTAAGCAACATTGCAAAAATCATTGTGAATGGTAACATGGATTTTGTCTGTTTTACAAGTGTAACCAACGTGTGCGTATATATATATATGTATATCAATCAATCAATCAATCAAAATTTATATAGCGCCCCTTCAAGATCCCTCAGAGGCGCTCCCGGCCCAGGCCATACGGAAGAATGCAGTCTTCAACAGTTGGTGAAACTGAGAACAGTTTGGAAGGTGTCGTGTTTTTTATATATAATTTATGTGTATATATATAGGCCTACACACACAGAGTACATCATAAAACTTTGTGTGTGTGTATATATATACACATATGCGTGATTTTATAGCCTACTGTACGTCGGGAAGAATCAGAAGTGATTTGTCCAACCCATATAGGTTAATTAGAGCAATTCATCAAGAGGATCTCGTGCGTGCATGGCTCCTGCGTGGATTCAAGGCATAAGACCTGATACTGTGATATACACAGCATGAAAATGACATTTAGAGCGAAACGTATGGTCAACTGAGCTTTGGGTTAGTTTGTTACCTTTGCTTATCAGATCTCTTCAGCAATGACAAAGGAAAGAAGTTGGCTGCTGATTGCTTCTTCTGTTGTGTGAGATTTCTACAGTCGAGTACAAGGAATGTTCATTCACACGATGAGAAAATACTAAATTTAACGCTTCTAACACAAATTCTCTTGGTAAACCTTGAGACCGAGAGGTACCGAGTTCGAGCCCCCGTTGGGCGGATATGCTTTGTAGGCTGCTATTAGCGCCGTTGTATTGCAGGCTGTCTGTTCTGTTAGTAGTTAAGATTTAAATTGCATAACATGTAAATGTACAGCGCAGTGCGTTTGTCAGGCGCTTATTAAAGAAAAGATATTATAATTATTATTATTATTATTATTAAACGGAGGTCTGTTCATTGGCTTTCAGTTCTATAGTTCATGTGATTTAGTCCAAGGCTTGGTGATGTTAAAACTACAAATCTTTCAACGTATAGAGGTGTCTAATGAGAGTGAGGTGTGAATAAATCTCTACATGCATAGAGAATAAATGTGAGTTTTCTTTTAAAAGGGCATGCACTCACATCTAAGGCAGCCGCTAGCAATGACTTCTTTAGCCCTGTTTAGGGGCCTTAATTTCCTACAGGCCATGGACTGACCTGCCATGACCCTAGTCTCTGACATTCTTGCGACTCCTCGTTTGTTGGATCACGACAATTAGTGTCATCGGTGACGGCGGTCATTCAAAGCAAGCTTTGCTAACGATACTAGATTAGCATTTTTTATTACTTTTGAATCCTACCTCTGCGTTCATGATGGATGGAGCGAATGAGGGTGGATGGGAGGGGGGGGGTACAAAGCGATGGTCTGGACCGTCCGTTAAAGAGACCATTGTTTGACGGGTGACACGTCTCGTGCTGGGTGCAGAGGACAAGGGTGAACAGGGCGATGGGTCACCCCATTCACTGGACGGTCGGTCGGTCGGTCGGGGGTGTTCAGGAGGCCACGTGTGAGAGAAGAGACCCGATGCGCATGCCTGGGATGCGGTGGAAAGGCTTGGTCGAATTAACGCCGTGTGCCCATCTTTCCAAAAGGCGGAAACTCCTTAATTATGGAGAGAAAGGAGAAGGGATGGCGCTGCGATGGAAGGAGAAGGAAGCCTAGGAAGGGAAAACGAACGATGGGTTAGGCGTGCGTCTGAACTTACCCTGACACGCATGAACGCCCATCGAAGGTCTTCAGATGTTCCGCCTAAACGAACTGCTGCGAAGTCTCCCTTAACGAGACCTCAAATGCCGACCTCTAACGAGCTTTTGATGGCCTTCATTATGTATTCATACATATGCAAATGAGTCCGGCTTAAGCGCGAGGGCGGAACAGCAAGATGTAGACAGGGGAGGTGCAGCTACCCACGCCATCTGGCACTACGTTTCACTAGACGTCTCAACGCTGACTCGCTGAGCGTCCAATTTAGAAGAGGCGGGCTTATTTGCAGAATGCAGATTATAAGCCTTCTTGCACATTAACCACCACCTCAAATGTCTTCTGACTCCGTTTCAAACTTAGTTCTGGTAATTAGTTTTCTCACAAATTAGCTAGAAACGACTTGAAAACAACTAGAACAAACCAATATGCCGTATGCAAGATGGTTTTCATGGTTATTGTCTTTGACGGAATGAAGAGAGAGGAATGACAATGATTCCTGTTTTCTGTTCTTGTGTATGCATTTCAAAGTTGCGATCCAACCGCAGTAAGGGGTTTCAAGCATCCAAGACAGTGTATGTCTGTTAAATTGCTTCGCAGCCATTGAAGAATTCACTTGGGCCTGTTTTCAATAGAGGAGTGCTTATAACTTCGATGATCTGTGCTATAAATAAGTCTAGGCTCATATTTGGACAAAGTTGAATTTAAGAATTTCATTGGACCTGTGACTTTCAGAAGTAAACATTAGTCTTTTTCTATTATCTTAACTGAAGCAATAACCTAGTTTACCAATAAATTTGTCCTTATTTTAAAATACCTAATGATGGATGCTTCCACACATGATAGAAATTAGTTGCTAATTTCAGTTTGCTCCAAAAATGTAATGTACTAAATCTTTTTATTCAAATTGAATTAAATAAGTCTTTGAACTTTTTACCTTCAATCTACTTCTAACGTGCAAAGGTATTCGCTGTCGTTGAGATCGCTTGGAGCTTTAGCAGCTACAGCAGGGATCCAAAGGAGACGGATTATAGAACTGCCACTGGTGTAAACTTATCTCAGTTGCTGGAGGGCCTAATGCAAGGGGACTAAATGCCTCTAGGCCTAAAGACATTTCTCGACTTTCCTATTTACTCCCTCTCATTTCCTGTAGAGGTGGAGGTGAATGAATTACTTTGATGACGAATTTTATCCGTGGAAAAGTCACTTAACTATCTAGATCAAGTTCACATATGCAAATCAGTGAGGTGGCTCAAGTTCCCTCAAGCAATGGCAAACCGAACAGTCACATCATTATGCGGATCGAGCCTTGTTACCTTATAGAATTCGACACCTGTGTGGCGCGCTACATTTTACTGTATGTACTTAAACCAAACGAATTTATCCCCTTGAATGCACGTATGATTGTAACAAGATAGGCCTACTTATTATATGCAACGCGTTTAAAGTACCTGAAAAAGGCGCTCCCAGCGTGACCATCTATATCTAAATGATCTAAACAAGTGTGTTGTAAGGCCGTTTGAAACTTTTAACGAACAGAATCAAATGCAACAGTAGCCTATAATAGAGGAAGGCTATTACAAGAGGAAGGTCGTAGGCATGACGTGGCACGATGGGCTGGAGTTTATGTGCGGAAGCGCGGCACCTGCATCTCTCCACAAGCGAAACCTTATCGTTTGTCAAAGTTTAATGTATAGTTTAATGTCTTTTATAAATTATACACCAAAAGAGCAAAACTCCACGTGCAGGCGTCATCTGCTAAATATAGATCTACTTTGCTAAATATAGACCGTATACATTACATAGGTCTGTGTATACCACGTATAGGTTGTTATCCTCGCGTCCATCCATTACTCTGCATGCATTTATATATTGCATATGCATGTGTGGGTAAAGCCACTGAGTATATAATATATATAATAAGCTATTTACATGTACATGGCACATAATAATATGGATGGAGACGAAGCCTGAGAACAGTATTACAACAAGTTGCAAAAGTCAGTGCATGGTGGCCGCGTGTTCACAATTACGTTTAACGGTTAAATTAGCTGAATTGTGTTAATTATTATAATTGCATCGCAACCTACACAAGAAAAAAATTACACCATAAACAAGCGCCTATAGTAGGCCTATATATACAGGACTAGAAAGGGTGAGACTTAATTTTCTAAATGGTACTTTATGGCATTTTCACCTTTGCACTCATGAGGGTTTGAACCACATGAACGTGTTCGTATACGTATCTCTGTCTATGTATATATATATAAATATATATATATATATATATATATATAAGTATACGTCTGTATATTCATGTATTCATGTATGGACGTACATGTGTATACGTTCGAATCCGCCTCAAGCCACTACCTGCATAGCGACCCTGGACAAGTTGCTCACCCACAATTGTCTGTGAGCCGGAAGAAGGCAATGGAAAACCACCTCACTCATCTCATTCCCGGGTTGCATCAAAAGCCAATGGACCTGCCTTCGGGCAGATAACTAATCATTATCATCGTCGTCGTCATCGTCATCGTCATCATCACAATCATCATCATCATCATCATCATCATCATCATCATCATCATCATCATCATCATCATCATCATCATCATCATCATCATCATCATCACAATCATCATCGTCTTCGTCGTTACGAGCTACTTCTATAGTGCTTTTCAATGTCAACTATCAAAGGAAATATCAACAGTTACATAAGATATAGAATTTCGATTGTTTTTGAAGATATGAAGACTTGTTGTCTCCTGAACATTAGCCAGAAGGCTATTTCACGTACGCTGTCCTGCAGCCATCCGAAAGGGTCGATCGCTCTTGTTAGTCTTAGTTGTAGGTACGAAGACATCAGTATAGATGTTATTGCTCGCAGCCGTGGTCGATTCGGGTCATCACATCAGACCCGTCGCGTGGACCTAAGGGAAAAGTATTCGGTTCTAGTGCATCGATATTTGCACTTTCGGTGGAAAGATCAAAACACAAACCCGTATACATGAAATGAAGCTAAACACTGACAGTGCCTTCGACTGATCGCAAAAGGCGCTATATAATGTTCAGATGCATTCACATAAGTAACATATTATGCACTTATAGGATAGGTCCGATTATGACCTATGATAGGTTCACGAATAGCAGGTTCATCGATAGCCCATGATAGTTAGAACAACCTCTGATAGGTACGTTGATAACCTCCGATAGGTCCACTGATATTCTATCATGAGTCTCATTAGTAATCTATATTAGGTAAATCAATAGCCTATGTTTAACTGATAGCCTATGGTATATATGTGATACGATAACTTTGATATCTACATTGATAGTCTGCAATAGGTCAACTGATACCATATGAAAAATTCATTAACTATCTTTGTTAGGTCGAATGTCCTGTCAGGTCTTAAGAAAATGAATGGCTATACCCATGGTTATGAGAGGCTCCCGTTGTATACGTCCATACGCCCGTGCATGTGTATTTACACATATTTCCCACGTCGATTGTTCCGAGTACGCGAGTAAATAATGGTAGATTAATTACTCTATACAAATTGGTTATTTAACAGGCCGCCCACCAGATGGCGGTGCATGGCATGAAGCAGGTGGCGGTGTTATTGGCTTAGCCTTTAGAGCAGGTGCTTTATGGAAGGCCGCCTCGTTATCTTGATAACAGGCGGCCGGATGCAGAGGCGGCCTCAACCGCAATCAGACTGAAATGTAGCAAAACGAATGGACTGTTTATAAAGTCTGTCGTATAAAGCGTCTGTACAATGATACACTGGCTGTGACTATGCATATTTGTTTATACGACATGAATATATATATATATATATATATATATATGTAAGTATATATTATGCGGATATATTGAGCACAAAGAAATATAGAGTGACATGTACTCGTATTGAAGAGTGATGTAGACCCTATAAAAGTGCATTGCGCAATGGATAAATTGTATTTGAATATATATATCTATATATATAGACTATATATATATCATATATAATATGAATAAAGAGTGTAATATATATAGGCACACATGATGGATAGTGTAACGGAAGATTTGTATAGCGCCCAATACCCCCTTTCTATAATATATTTATTTATTTGCAATACTAAGAGTGTAAGTATATGTGGCATTGCTGATAAGAGTAACGAAATAAAAAGAATATAATATAACAGCAAAAAATGACTTGAATAGAACCCGTATAATTATTATACAGAAACTGCGTTGTAGAATGGAACAGGGTTAGTTGATCACATGTCGGATTGCAATAAAAATGCCACCTGACCATGCATGATACTGCAGTGTCTCCATCTTAATCAGCAGAAAACATGCAATGATGATTGCTCGGCTAAGCTAGTGTCTTTAATAAACATACATTATTCTCACGAGGAATGCTACCACACTGTATACGTATGTATTCATATACGTATGTATCTTGGCTTTTGTAAATGGAATTTTGAGAATCTTTTGTAAAGGGAATTTTGAGAATCCCTCAAAAGCGTTAACTATTGCCAAACTATGTTTTTCTTCTTCTATCGGATCGTACCCAGCCAGTTGCACGCGTTATCACCAGCGAGATGAAGAGCCAATAAATAGTCGGCCATTGAAACGTGTTTGAGGATAGACATCGACAATGTTCGCCACAGCTGCACGGAAGATCAGTAGCCTGTCCCCATTTAACGAGGTTCTATGCACTGCAGCAACCCTGCAGTCCCGTCCGAAATTGGTTTAGTGCAGACCAGAGTCGTCGAGGCAAGTTGAAGCGTGTAGAGCAGGCAGACGGCTCTGAGCGCCGGGGAGTGGTCAGTCACACTCACTGCTACCCACTCGTCCCTCCACGCCAATATTATGGCTGTCTTGTCCCCAGATGGCATATCCATCAAAATTGGGCGTTTCAAGGACTGGCGGGTGCGAAGCCATATTGATCTATGCGAACAAAGATTTACCACTCTATATATATGACTGTGAATATATTATAGAAGATCGGTTATAGGTTGGTAACTTAAGCCTAAACATTTGCCAAGGTCATACAAAAATGTAATGTAAAAATGTAAGCGTTTAGGGCTACACAAGCAGTTCTGCGGTCAAGGCAGGCAGTATTGTCGTTATATATACGGAGATAAACGCCATACTTGTCAATGAGCATACAGATCTTCGTATTTGTATTGTACCGCGGAGGCCTAAATTAGACAGTGTATAGACACAGATAAGTGTATAATGTAGGCCTATGCTTGCCAACAACTGCACTCCAAATCACTCTCAGCATAAGGGCTCCCACTGCCCACGCTTACTTTAGAGTAGGTGCAGACCGAAAACGTTTAAAAGCACTTTTACTGCTTAGGACGTGTTGACACGTCCTACGTTGTGTATGTTCACCGTTCAGATGCCAAGTTAAGCGGCCAAAGCGTTAAGCTCGTCTTTCTATTGGAAAGGGAACAAATTAGTATGCACGGTTCAACACTGCTTAATGAATAAGTAGTTTGCATCTTACTGAGGTATAAGCTACGATTCCTATGAATTCATTATCGAGAGTTGAACGATATCTTATGGTTGTCACGGCCTTTGACACCTTACATGCATGATCCTACATTAATGAGGTATTAAAGACACTTAACATAGGCGGAGTCTGGGTAGGAGAGCTAAAGCTTGTCCTTAGTCGGTTTCAGATTGCCTAACCCAGTCGTTGGCAAGGTGACTCGTAATGTAAGAACCCATTGCTGCTCTATATAGCCATGGCCCACTTTCGCGTAAAATCTTGGCAAGACTCTCTTCCATCGGAACTTGGTTTACATGGTCATTGATGCTACATAATTAAGTAGGCCTATATTTAGATAATGATACACTAGGGCATTGTAACACAATTCTAAAAACCATCTTTGAAATAATGTCTTTTAATTCATCTTTTGTTACGCGTTAAAAAAATTAAAACATACATGAGATAAACAATTAGACTATAATTATGCTGCAAAATTACCGAGGGGCACGCGACGGTATTTTAAAATTGTTTTAGCGGGATTTTGGCACGCACCTTAGAAAAGGTTGGCCATCCCTGCACTAAACCCTAGAGCCTAAAGGAAAGTTTTATTCTGTTAATGTGAATACAACTAGTATGTTAGGACTATTCCTTGTTCATGGTTCTGCATCAAGACAATATAAGTAAAAATGAGAAACAATCTGTAAGCAGTGGTTAAAGTGGTTTGGGTGAGCAGTGGGAACTCCAAAGCATGTGTCAACACAGTGTCATCATGGTTCCATTGCATGGTGAGCAGTGGGAACGCAAGCCAAAAATTTCGAGAGCAGTGGGAACGCCGTTCCCATAGTTCCCACACCACTTTAAACGCTGCCTGTAAGGTCATAAATAACGAGTCCAGATGTCACTATATAGGCTAAGGTCAAGATCGAGGCTCCTAGTCCGCTTCGCGGTCTAACACCATTGAGTGAATATCCACGAATACGTAGTAAAACGTTAGTGATTGACGTAGCAATTCGTTAATAATACGTCAATGATCAGTGATACGAACAGTTACGCTAGTGATTGATGTAGTAAAACATTAATAATACGTCAATGATACGTGCAAATACGATACGTCCCTGTGACGTAGCAGACCAACGTAGTTAATTAGGCTACAGTAAGTAGGCCTAGTCGGATTCAGACTTGGTATAGATACAATGAAGCAATAGGCTTACACATGTACATTGAGAACTATGTTGCATGGAATGTAGACCTATAGTTAGTTCTATGGAGTAGATATAGACCTATAGAAGAATACATTACGAAATTGCATATTTCGGCTTCATTATGTTGTCGTTTTTGTTATAGCTTCAAGGCGAGTAAGAACGACCACATAATTGTCGTGAATCTGTTCGACGAAATTGACTTCGTTTGTCCCTACTATCCATCGACGACAACAGAAGGCGGCGAACTGGAATATTATCTTATATACCGGGTCAGTGCAATGTATACATACCGCCCTAACAACCATAGCATACATTTGGCACATAGAGATACTGCGGCTGCACTCAGATTTAATGACGGACTTAGAGCCACACAGGCTATCATCGATCCTGTTATACCCGACTTCTATATATATAATCTCCGCAATATTTATCATGTTTGTATATGGCCACCATACATGTATAATAGCAATGCTCGGGTTTTCTCGGTATACTGTCTTGAAAAGGAAGCTATATTGTTTGTATATATGAATTGCTTTAGAATTATACGAGAATGAAAATAAGAACAAATAGACCCATTAGGCGTAATTATCGTCACGAGAATTTCTAATTATAATTAGACACTGCAAGACTCGTTTCAGCTAAACAGACATACACGAGAAAAGCCTGTATAGTGTATAGGCTATACGCTGTGGTTCTGCACAGCACAATTCACAGACCGTCAATTCCTCAGGCGTTCATAGCGGTCATTCGCAAGCATTCAGATAGACTTACTAATATAAAAATTGTACAGGTACATGTATATTTGTGTGTTAAAGGTGTTAACTTATAGAAATGGACTATAGCGCCTATGTTGATTTCCCCACACTGATCACTTACGTGACGTGGGCTCTACACTTGTAAACCTGGTAGTTTATCAATTAACTTCGTAACGAATGCATGGGTGTTTGAACTGCAGGTCTAGTAATTCCGTTTGCCTCTAGAATGGCAGAGTTTACTTCGCGACATGAAGAATGCGTAGGAGAGCAGAAGGAGACTGGCTGTTCCGTCCAATTATTAAGATAATTATCCGAAGCCAATGCAATGCATATGGTGTTACGCATGCTTCAATATCAAAGTCTATAATTATACATGCCTGAGTTCCGATGTATACCTATTGCCCTGAATACGTCGTGCTTCCTACCTATAAAGCGAATCACCACTGCAGTTGCCGTACAGAAATCAAGGTGGTCCATTTGCACCTAGTGATATATGACATATGCACCGAATGAACTCGTTCCTATATGTCAAACTTCCTGTCAAGTCCACGTATATCATACATCACTCCAAAGCGTTGCGATATGAATCCATACATACACGTATTATACGCCTGCAAGATCCTCGTTGTATACGAAATAACTAGACCACTGTAGGCTATATAATTACAAAATCCTATGTTCGGAAGACTCCACACGTTCTCCAGGTATTAGGATAGACGATAAAATTAATATTCAATATAGACACATAGATGAGTGGGAAGGCAGCTCATGTTATATGTTGCACTTTGAATATTCTAGGTTAAAATGCGATAACTTAAATTTAGTGAAACTTTCATGCATAACTTTGAAAACAGCCTGTTTAAACATTGATGGAAACGAGTTTTGTTGCATTATAAATTTAAAATTGGTTTGATTTAGTCCTAAACCTATCGATCTAAATTCTGCGTCTTTAGCTTCCTGTTCAGAGACGGCTTTAATTGCCGTATGCACTGTGATCCTGGTTCTATTGCACTATAGACATCGACTCTTTTAAGCTTACTTTAACATAGACCTGTAATTCTCTACAATTTCTTTGCACACACGAATCGACTAAAGATCTGTTCCGTCGTCCTACTTAAAGTAAGACTTATTTTTCCTCTGTAGTCTTTAATACGGGTACACCATACGAGTGACGATTAAATGCGCTTTGCAAGAGCGCCTTAAGTGAACCTGTCCACGTCAGATGCAGCGTCTTATTCGCGCATGGCAGATGTCTGCCTTAAACTCCAGGCGTATAGATGTGTGTTTGTGTGGGTGTGTGTTTGTGTGTGTGTGTCTGTGTGTGTGTGTGTGTGTGTGTGTGTGTGTGTCAGTTTACAGCGAGACATTGTCACGGCATAGACTTATCTGTCTTCAGACTGTCAGCATTGATTCTTAGATGCGTGAAATTATTTGCGGCAGTTTCCCTCAGAACCTTCTAAGGATTCTTTCAGTCCTTAGCATTTATCTTGGTCCATCGCCCAGATGAATCAATCATCGGCTGTAAAGTCGCCTGTCGTACATGTGTGAATCTAAACGTGTCTTAATTTCTCCGCCAGTCTCTTTACAGGTACAGCCGATATTACTGCGTCTGATGTCAATCACATTTAGCACCGCCTTTCTTTACCATGAAACCTCCGTGTCAAACTCCTCCACACATTTTTTCTCATCTCCTTACTCTTTCCATTCTGTTGTCATTTGCGAAGGTCACTTAGTCACTCACTAAGTCACTATCTCAGTCACTCATTCCCTCATTCACTCACGCATTAGCTTACGCATGATTTAGCTCGTGAGCTCACTAACGTATGAGCTCACTAACTCATTAATGAGCTCACTAGCGCATGAGCTCACTCACTCACTCACTCATGAGCTCACTCACTCATGAGCTTCATGATCTCATAAGCTCACTCACTAATGAGCTCACTCATGAGCTCATGAGCTCACTCACCCATGAGCTCATTAACGCACTCATGAATGAGCTCATTCACTCGTGATTTTACTAATGATCTCACACATTCCTGAGCTCACAAGACTATCTATAGAAGCGTGCAAGCTAACTACGAGACAGAATTGCGGACAGAGCTAAACGTCAAGTTTGCCTGCGTTTGTAATGGTGAGATTCTGTAATGAGCAGAGAAAAGAGTTTGAGCAACGAACTTGAGACGATGATTGCTTGGTTGCTGCTTCCTGTCCATTCTGGCCATCACATAAGAGCGACAGTGGATGAATTTCGACAGCATGTGGTCAATACAAAGCCCATAACATATGCCTGAGGCGAACGAAAGAGGATATGAATACCATGGATGGCTCCGAGATTAACTTCCGATTGATCCGTGCATGTATACTTGCATAGTCTGCTTCCATAGCTCTGTAGGCGTCTAAATTAGTTGAGCATATTAGCGAACGGAGGAGCGTGCGTGCACTTGGAAGAAAATTGCGTGTCGCTCTTTGCTTCCTGCTTTAGATCGACGAAGGACTCTTCTGATCGTCTAAAAGTCTTCTCGGCCAATTCCTTTTACGAAGGTTTCCGGACTTGCATGTGGCTTTGCAAATTAGAGCCTTTGTTCAACATCTTTACATGCAGCTCTTAGTCTGTCTGCCTCTCTCTCTCTCTCTCTCTCTCTCTCTCTCTCTGTCTGTCTCCTGTCCCTGTCTCTTTGTGTATATATATTATATGCGCAGAGGGAGACAGGGAGAGACTAAGTCCCTGCTGTCGTGTGGGCTTAGGCTGCCATGGATCCGTGGATAGGTATATATCGTGTAGCTATATTGAACGACATCCTTTCGTTGACATGGCCTTGTAAAGCTGTGTACAGAAGGGACCTTGTGCATAAAGAACAAGTCCTTAACGTACAGTTGTTTAGAGATTTCAACTGATGCATTGATGCATTGCCTTGACGTAGGCCTAGTGGCGCTAAGAGAGCTGTTTAGATTCAATAGCGTAAACAATTAAACATCTGACTGACTGCTCGGTTTAAGTCTGCCTTTACAATGTTTACAACTTTTATAAATGTAAACTTTTCTCATTTTATTGTGAGAATCGACTTCACATCCTTCCTCAGCTTTAGACCTGCCTGTTAGCTCCCACTTCCTTCTCATCAATCACGCTATATTGGACCCCCTCTTCCAATTACCCACTTAAGCTTTCTCTCTCATCCAAAGCTTTTATTTTCACTCCAACAGTGTCAGTGTCAGATTTTAATGCCATGGACTTCAAATGAGAAAAGTACTTTTAATGGAGGATGTCTATTATCTGAAATTTACGTTGAAAGCAGTTCACACAAATTAACAAGAAATACGACGTTTTAAAAGACTGTAGGCACAAGCAATCCGTATGCATTAATTTTATAATGGCTTGGAATTGATGAGCAGTTAGACATATTGTCTTAATTTGGTATGGATTAACAATTGGAACCAAAAACCTTAATTTGGTAAAGTGCAATCTACTTACAGTACTTCATTAATTGAGAGTTACAGGCCTATATTAAACATAATTGCGCTAATCTGTTTCAAATGTCGTATTGGTCTTAATCCTCTTTCTCCTCTTTCTCCTTCGTTACCATGGTTTTGACCATTGTTCGGTTTTCTAATCCATTTTCTCCCTTCCCTTTTCCACAATGAAACGCGTCAAACGCCCACTCCACAAAGTCGAGGCTGTCTGTGACATGTCAGTCTGAGTCTGATGCACGCAAAGATTAAACCGCAATTTGTTCATACTTCGGGATTCTGTTGGATCAGAAGTTAGATGTTCTGATGATGATTCAAAACAAACAGCTTTGATGGACACGCAGAACCATTTAACTTTATTTTTCTGTATAATCTAATCTGTAAAATACACAACAGGCATCAACAATCAACAGTTGCTGTAAAATGAATATGAGCTAAGAACCGTTGTTCGGATCACCAGTTTCAACGTAATTATAATATGAATATTTTTAATGACGTTCATCTGATTAGACTCAGGCCACAATCGTATCTTATCTGAGAATTTATAAAGCGTCTAATGGATTTGCGCCTCAGAAGCCAGTGTCATTTCTACTTTTATTATCAATCCTAATGTTCAATTTGCAAAATAGAATAGGCTTTCGTGCGAGTGGAACAATATATAATTTAGGTCCTTTATTACTATCCAATGAAGCACAATACCGTTACAGTCAGTCGCGAGCAATGAGCATTACTGTCAATGGTCAAACCCATAAGGAGCAGTAATGTTCCGCTACCAAGATTGCCCTAATCAAAGCTTTGATTGCATTCTACTAAATCAAATCACCCACAGTACCCAACTATACAGTGAAGAAGGTCGCGGAGCCCGTGTAAAACCCTCATATTGTAAACTTAAGTAAGACTTACATGGAATGATAGGATTTAGACTTAATTTAAATTGACATAGCGTGTGCAGACCAGTGAGCTCAATAGCAATTGAATGCTATAGAGTAACCATCCGTGCACAAACTGCAAAGCAAAACTGCCTAATGGTAATCCGAGTAGTGCATTTAGATCCCTAGCTTGCATGCTCAACGTTCTCGTATTATAATGGCCATGTACCTGTGAGGCTTAACTAACATAATGGTTACAACTTACAGGAAGCAGATTATTTTGGAGTCTATCTATACTGTTAGGACCACAGTGGCTCAGTCCAAATCCTTTGCCTGTATTATAATAGATCTTTCTCTACAGAATAGACTTTCTCCTTCTCTGCGCTATACCACCCTCTCTGGTGCCATTTCTAACTCTCCTTCTCTCACCTTAAAGCCTTCCTCTTCTCTCTAAATACCTCGCACTGGGGGCGCTTCTGAAGGGCCTATGCTGAGAGAAGCGCTTTATAAATGATCAAATACAAGGCAATACTATAAGTCTGAAATTTATCCCACACGAATACGTTGGTACCACCAGCAACCGTTATGAAATGAAGTAAGTGCTGGAAATAGCATTTACAATATTTTACATAATACTATATAAGAACAGTCAAGGGCTTAATACGCAGACGACGTGGCGCAACACAGTTGACAAAATAAATCTATGCGAAATGCGTCCTTTGTATAAAACACAATGCCTTCTCTTTCTGACTGAAAGCCATTCACGACACGTTCCTCGTATACCATTATACTCTAGTTAAAAAAAATCAGTATGTCATGATTCACCGTGTCAAATGCTTTAGTCAAATCACAAATACACCTGTAGAGAAGTGGTTCTTGTCCATAGCTTCCGAGACTTTGTCATGCATTTCAAGTATGCAAGGTAGGGTGAAATGTCGTTAACGAAACCGTGCTGAATTTCATATAGGATATTATTTGATATTGAGTATTGTATTGTATATTGTATCTGGGCATTTATAAAGCGCCTTCAGCAGTAATGACTATTCAGAGGCGCTGTATGCCATGACCCTTCTGTAAATGATTTTTTAAACTAAAATATGGCAAGATTGATAGGCCCCCTGTAGACTTATAATTGAAAAGTCTTTTAATACTAATATTTGACGGCGGGAATGACAGCAATTTTTAAACTTGTTGGAATAAGTCTGAGGGTAAAGAGCAATTTATAATTCTGGGTATGGAGCCTAATGGAGGGCTCGAAATGGCCTGAATGACAAATCTGACAATGCAAGGGTCAATTCAATATAAACCACTGCTGTCAGTGAGATTTTAATGGTTATATTTGTAATGGATTATCTCAACTTTTTTTCTAGGTTCCGGAACTCAACAAATTCAGAACAGTTATTATTGCCATATTTTATGTAATATTTCTATTTCATATAATATCAATATCGATAAACACTGAAAGCACTTAGATTAAATAAAGATATCTAAATAATTTGAAAATTTAAAATGAAAAATTTAAATTAGCTAAATTATTTTTTAATTGAAAGGTCCCAGAACGGCGTTCCGAACCGTTCCGGCTGAAAAAAGCACTGGATTATCTCCATAGGTTGTGTTAATTTCATTTCCAATAGGTGGATTAAAAGGCTGCTTTAAAATCCTTGAATAAAATTTACTGTCAATTATAGGCCTATTAGCAGCTCGCTTAGGCCCTGTTTCAGTAAGACATTTATTAAACTTAGAAGGAACAAACTCGCCTACTGACATTGTAGGTAAATGGTCTACTGAAAGGGCATGACATAATAAATTGCGGATAAGACAGGAACCTCATGCAGCACATTGTTCTTCAGCATCACTTATGGTTCTCATAAAATGTAATGGTCCAGAGTTAATTTAAAGAATCACTCCGGAATTCTACTTTGTGAGCCTTCGAATCTTTTTACGTATACATCTTAAAATGGAATTGAGACACTGTGAAATGCACACAATATAGCCCGACTAAATTATTTCAATATTGAACAAGACGGCTAAACATCGTCTTGAATAAACATCGCTTATGGTACACAGTATTATACTACATTTAAACAAAAACGTTAATCAAGTTTACCTTAGCGATCTTTTTTAATTCATAGAAGCAAATAATAGTCTTATGCAAGTATTGTCGAGAACGAAGCTATTTATGTTAATCAGCATATAAATTACTGTAAAATTTCTCTGTCTCTGTCTGTCTGTCTGTGTCTCTGTCTCTGTGTCTCTCTCTGTGTCTCTCTCTGTGTCTCTCTCTTTGTCTCTCTCTGTGTCTGACTCTCTCTGTCTCTCTTCCTGTCTCTGTTTCTGTCTCTGTTTCTGTCTCTCTCTCTCTGTCTCTCTAGTTTTTCTCGGTCTTATAACTGATGACATAGTTGAGATATTAATGCTATAGTTGATTGAAAATCCTGGTCAGAGGCTCAGAGCGAAAGTTTCAATTTGTCCAACAGTTTGTAAACTTGATTAATGTTTTGATATTAGCTATAGTTGAGACCCTCGATCTCCCTCCCTCCCTCCCTCCCTCCCTCCCTCCCTCCCTCCTCCTCTCCCTCTCCCTCCCTCCCTCCCTCCTCCCTCCCTCCCTCCTCCTCCTCCCTCCCTCCCTCCCTCCCTCCCTCCCTCCCTCCCTCCCTCCCTCCCTCCCTCCCTCCTCCCTCCCTCCCCCTCCCTCTCTCTCTCTCTCTCCCTCCCTCTCTCTCTCCCTCCCTCCCTCCCTCTCTCTCTCTCTCTCTCACTCCAGTCTTTCTAATCTCTCTCACACATACTACCCTCGATCTCCTCTCTCTGCCTATTTCTCTCACTCCATCATTGCATTTATCCTCGGCTCTATGAAAACATCAAGGAATGCTTATACCTCTATTACCTCTTATATAAAGGCTTCGAGAAAGCAATTACTTTCTTGACTAAAGGCCATATACATATATTTCCATACATAGTTACATACATATAATTATTATATACATACATATAATCTATACGTGTTTTAACTGTAAGCTGTATTTATGTAGGCCTATAATGGACTATAACGAGACAGATGCAAATTGTCCTGCGGGAAAAGATATAAATTACCGATTATAGGTAGACTAATAATTATAGGGCGTAGTCATTGCTGTAGCATGCAGTTGATGTATTATGGGAGTTTAAGACAGCAGACAAAGACACCGCGTTTCAGATCCTGATCAGTCAAAGGTGTCATTTTGTCCCACAGTTTGTAAGCTTGTTTAATGTTTAAATGTACTGTGCGTGCACAATGTTTAGCCTTCTCGTTCAATATTAACGTATTTTAGTCGGGCTATATCGTGTACATTTGACGATGTCTCAAATCCATTTTAAGGTCTAAGTCAATAGATTCGAAGGAGCACAAAGTAGAATTCTGAAGTCATTTTTGAAATTATCTCTGGATCATTGCATTTAATGGGAAATCAGAGGACATGCTGCAAGAAAATGTGTTGCATCATGCATGAGGTCATGTCTGATTCGAATGTTCATCCGCAGTTTATGATGTCTTGCCTTTTCAGTGGTTGGGCCATCGATACCCAGAATAATCTCCCTCGAGATCTGCATGTCCTAGCCAGGAGCGTGCATCTGCTCCTTTTATCAACACTTGAAAACTGTTCTCTATCGCCAAGTTGGGTTGGAAGTGCCGCTGAATAGACATATTTAAGGAGCGCTATATAAATGTTCTGAATGAATAACCGAATGTGCAGATAAATGGTGCGGAAAATAGTACAGGGTACTGACCCATGTAGCGTCACACTGACAAAAACTCTGAAGAGTTATTTGTCACCGTCAATAATGATTTCTAAGTCCATGGCAAAAGCAGCGGCTCAGCACGTTGGGATTAACCGACAAAGAATCCACCGCAAAACACACAGTTGTTTAGAATAGCATTTCTACCCCTCACAGAATTTCTCGCAGGGCCTTTTCACCTTTTTGGTCCATTATACGATCGGGCATTACACGATTTTAGTTATATGAGCCTACTCCCATCCATAATCCATGTTCATTGTTAAGCCATTATTCGCCGCATTCATGACGAGAAGCAGTGGTTAAATTGCTCATCCAGAGGTGCCGGGTCTCCAAGTCTTTACGAATTTAAAGCTTAAGCCTACCTGGCGAATCTATAACCGATATATTATTTATGTGTATATATGTAGCCTATATATACGTACAGTAGTTATCAATAGCCTACTTATAATTTTTATGGCGTTTTCGAGTGTAAAAAGACTCAGATATAATAATACAAAATGCGTGAAATAAGGCACATAATCGATTATTGCAAACATAAACATTAACTTTAAAAAAATAAACATCGGGTATTTAACATAACATATTACAGAGGACTAGGCTTTAATCGACATGTCAATGCAATAACATACAAAACACCTGACAACAAAAAGAAATTAATTTTTCTTTTTGTTGTCAGGTGTTTTGTATGTTATGCATAGGCCCTACTAGTTTCTAGATTTAGAATGCTTGGTTGCAATTGTTTTTCAAATTTTGGGAAAATTTGTATTGCAGTTCATCGCTTCATCAACAGTTACTCATCATCGGTCATCACAGAATTGGGTTTCGGCGATTCGGGTAGATCCCCAGTTATACCTTGCTACTGCTCTAACAGTAAAACACAACACTCACTTCTTGAAGGACCTTTTGCGTGCAAAGAAATCTTTCAGCTTTCGTTGTATAGGCCTACTAGGCCTACTTCTGACAGCTGATGCATGCTGTCCAAATTTCTTTTCGACATTATCTACAGGCGCGATTACTAAGAGTCTAAGACTAATCAAAGGACGTGCTAGCCTATTTCACACCGATTCCAGCTAAGTCTTCAGCAAGTGAGTCATTAGTGAAGAAACTACTGTGACATATGTTTACACTGAGCGGGAATCGGAAACACGGTTTACGCGCGTGGAGCGATTAAAATACATTAATTTGAACTCGACAGAGAGACAGACAGACAGAGAGGGAGAGCGGGCGACTTAAGTAAACACGTAGGCTAAGACGTTTTCTATAATGATGCTAGTGAATTTTGAAACGCACTACATGTGAGGCTGACGAATGGGTTATCTGATATTGGGAGGCAAACAGACAGAGAGGGAGGGAGAAGGATGGCGGGCGACTTAAGTAAACACCTAGGTTAAATAGTTTTCTATGATGCTAGTGAATATTGAAACGCACTGTGAGGCTGACGAATTGGTTAATCTGATTTTGGGTGGCGGGTCTCGTTTTTTAGGTGGCGGATCTCATAATTCGGGTGGCGGGTCTCACAATGCAGGTGGCGGATCTCAGATCAGAGGTGCCGGGTCTGAAATCCGAGGTGCCGGATCTGAGACCCGGCGGGACCCGGCTGAATTTAACCACTGACGAGAAGTAATTGTTACGAACTCGAAGACGACGTGTTGCGTGATAAAATTATAGGGAAGGCTGCGCTATATAAAAGAAGGTATGACAAAGCTGAATATCGTCTGACTGTTTAAATTGCAGGTTTCTAAGAAGGAATATGACGACTGTAACATCTATTCTGAACACTCGAAGCTTCACATCTTGCGCTGCAGGGATCCGAGACAAAAGCGACGGTTTACCATTCTATTCGAACCATTCCAATCCATTCCAAATGTACCAGAATACAAGGCTGGACACACATACTACTTCATAAGTAAGTAATGCAGGCATGAAATTACTGCATATTTTATGCTCTTATATTTATATCTACATAAGTATTTCGAATTTAGTGATGAGATGAAACGTATATTGTTATGCATTGAGAAAATGGATCACGATTAAAATGGGGACAGATTTGGCTAAAGAGTGAAGAAGACCAGCAGGACATTGTAGAAAGCATTGGCGTAATTGTCTTTGGTGCAATGGTACATGTACCATCACTTTTGGACTGAGACACCGTGAGTAGTAAATGCCCAGTAAGCTTAGTTTGAGCTTGGCATTCTCCAATGAATTTTCTTACTATTTTGTATTAGTCAATAACAAACTATAGAAAGAGAGTAGAAAGCTAAGAAATTGGCATGCCCCACTTTCTAGACCAAAGTTGCGCCTCTGGCAGTAAGGAGAGAATGAAAAATGGGTCAAACGTGAAAAGCCAGGTAGACACGAACATGTAGGTCTCCAAGTAAACCATAAAGTGGACCAAGAAGGATCATGTAATACACCATAGTCTATTAATAGCAACTTAAGAAGCAGCCACATGAAAGCAGCTGGTAATAAAGTCCGCGCATCTTTAAAAGCAGCTTCAGTTCAAAAGCTTCTTATCAATTCATACACAGGTAACGTCATTTCTACATGAGTATTCTGGACAGGGTACATGAGGGACCAACCAGCTTGCGGTTAATGCATATTATTCCAAATGGGTGAAGGCGTAGGCGATAGAACCGCCTATATGTATACAACTCTATGTATAGTAAATAATGTACTGAGCTGAGAGAGGTCTTCGTTTACGAACGACTGACAATTAATATGTGTTCCACGAAGCGTTGGAATTATAATCTTGGGAATAATAAACTGTTACTAATAGTTTCATATGAAATTTGAGCGCCTTGCCAGCGATCTATATCCGATACACCAGACACATCAGCTGGAAGCATTACTATCTGCGGCGTTTAGTTAAGGATAGCACTGAGTGCAGACACGTGACCAACAGACGGTGATCGTATCTGTGCTAAACAGCGCGCAGCGACATCAGGCGATTAGTCGCGACACTGCGCAACTGATGAGTGACAGGTGCGCCAGGATAGTTCCCGCGGGTGCGGTTAACTAGCCGTGTAAGAAGAGGTCATCGTGGTCCCTGGTCAGTTCAATTGTCCAGACGCGGTCATCACTGTCCAGTATCAGCGCAAACGATCTCGTCATTTTAGAAATTAGCCATCACGTCAGGTCGACTGACGGCTGTGGTCGAAGACGTGTGTGCGTCGGTGAAGCGCTGTGGTGTATACGGTACACTAGTAACACTACAATGTCGTCCTCTGCCAAGTCCTGGTCTGCCTCCATGCCAGAACCAATTACTGCAAAGATAGTGACGTTGATAGCATATCAGTGTATCTATTTTTCATTTTTCTTCCGCCTGATGAATAATGTGAAGACTTTGTCTGCCTTATCGGGGAGAGTACTCTGCCACATTGGCGCCTGCCCATAATGACAAGATGGGGCACCTGCCCTTTCCTGAATTAGCATCAGAATACGTTGTCCCATATCAGGCAGTGATGACGAGGCCTAGATTTCATATTTTGGTCCTTCCTACTTACATTTCTGTAGGCACTAGGCACCCATGACTGACCACGCATATTGATATGCCAAGGCTAAGAAAATAAAGCTTCTGGGTTCAAATAAATTATACAAATGTCCAAGAGAACAGACACACAGAAAATAAAGCTGGTGACCCAAGCATAACCAAGGCTGTCCTTCATGGTTACATCATGAGAGGGTGGCCATCGGTTACTTCACTTTTATTATGTGCCTTTGGTTGACTCGTTTTAATTTGGAGCTCCATCACTGTTGGTGCATTGCACATAGGAAGTGGGCGCTATAGAAGTCAATCGATTCCATTTAATTGGCTCCATGTCATATGATGGATTGCTGCTAACGACCAACATAGATCATCGTTAGAAACAGCAAAACACGACCGACCAACCAAACAAGAACATGACCGAGTCGCCATTGCAAACACAACCAAGAGACGCAAACTGACATTTATTGCACCTTGGACGACACATGCCATGGCCAAGAGAGCAGATAGACAGACAGATAGACAGCCAGACAGACAGCCAGAGAGACACACACACATGCGCACACACAAAGACATGTGGAGACACACAGACAGCCGAACAGACGGACTGACAGATAGACAGACGCATAGACACAAACACAAAGACAGATGGAGACACATAGGCACATAGATACACACAGACACTAAGAGACAGATGGAGGCAGAGAGGCAAATATATCGCAGCTGTACCTAAATCCATGCCTGTGATGGACGAGGGACATTTAGCGAAGGGAGACATCTGGAAATGAGAACGGGACGTTTCTCCAATCTACCGTTAATTAACCATTCACCATTGATTCGCATTTCTCACCATTAACTCAAATACATCTTCAGCCGTGGACGTAGATGTATGTACACACATGTTCTATTTACGTTGCTTTCATGCACTTTGATGGCTGCTTTGAATATTAGTCATTTAGAATGTACGAAAGGCATACTTTGTATAAAGTTATGGTAAATGTGTCAAAACGTTTACCAATTAGTATGGCTTTACAGAGGGCTAAGATGTAGGCTACTAAGATTATTATAGGTTTAAATAATATTATAATGCGTATAGCCACACTGTGATTAGACCTAGAGTCGGCAGGGTAAAATTTATCTGAAATACTATAGATAACGAAATAGTTAGTAATAGTTAGCTCTTAAAGAATACTTAAACCAGATAAGAAAGGTACTATGCATACTAAAGTTTAGAACGTCAAAACTTCCCCAATAATTGTAGTAAATGCCTGTTGTATATTTTTTATGTATGCATGTATGCATGTACGTACGTACGTATGTATGTATGTATGTATGTTTGTATGCACATGTATGTAGAGACCTATATGTATGTATACATACAAGTATATATGTATGTATGTATATAATGCATGCATGCATATCTGCGTGCACAGGTATGCATGTATGTATGCATGAATCGGGGTATTGATACAGAGCCTTCTTAAGAACCTCTCAGAAGCTGTCCATGGCACATAATGAGTTCGCACTAGATGAGTGATGAGTTTAAGCTCTTTATTACAATTGCAGCAAGCGTTTCATGATGCGTCGTATACTGGGTTGATGATGGTAGCAAAAGAAACCGAAGAATAATGTTACTGAATGAGTTCGATTAAATGCCATCCGAGTGAATGCGCGGAATCGAAGAGATATAGAAGAGAGGACGCTGAAGATGTGGCCGCATTCACACACAAGAGACAGATATGTGAGGAGCTAGACAAAAGCTGTATGAAAGATATATAGCGATACAATAGTTAGGGACTGTTACCGGCTCAAGCAAAGCTGTATAATCTGTACTTCATCCGTAAACAGTTATAATAGCTGCATAATGGATAGCTATATACCATAACGCCGGGCATGCTTTGAAAATCATTGACGCGTCTGCAGTTCATTTAATATGGCAGGACGATCATTCTGCGCAGTCATAAAAGTTTCTTATTTGTAGCGCCATCGACGGGAAGGCAGGACGGATTAGATAATCTGTATAAGGGAGCCTGTCTTCAGCACAACATGAAACTAACGATCAAAGTACGAGATGGAGACTACGAAGGTAAACAGAAATTGAACCTCTTTGTCTACGTCTGATCATCTTCATATCACACAATTATTATGACCATGAATATATATGATGGGAACAAAGAGTGTATGCATGATATGAGGCACAGTAACCGATTAGTTAGAGTGGTCGTTTTGTAGAGCGGAGAGTACGGGTTCGAGCCTCCCCATAGACCGATTAATGTATAAGAACTTTCACTCATAAGAATTGTTCAGCGCCATCGATGGATGCTTAGTCATTAGCAGTGGCGCTTACTAAATGTCAAATTATAATATGATATGCAATTCACGAATGTATCTCAATACTGATATAGAATCAAATGCTTACAATATAAGCTTAGGCCTACTGGCTACTGTGCATAAAGCTGCGGAAGAAGAATAAATGGCAACCGAAGGGGAGAAATTCCAAAACCGGATCCTCACGTGAAATGGACAGTTTCATTATCAAGCTACAAATTTCTGTGAAAAGTCAGCGTTTTCATGCTGCTTATTTGCAATTTTCTGTGTGCGGCACCGACCGTACACTGTTGGGCATTCGGGCTTTCTCTATGATCTGTCCAAAACATTGGAATTGTCTTCCGCATTCAGTTTATTCTGTCTATTTTCTTCTATCTTTTATGTCTTTCGGGTCTAAACTCAAGACTCACCCCTTTGAACTCGCATACTCTGTGCACCGTATACCCTGGCTTATCGTTTCTCTGATCTTCCGGATTTCAGTGTATAGCCAATCCAATAGGTTTTGATATTTTTCGATTGCGATTCAACCTGCAGGAACCATCGATTGATGCCTTTTGTATTACGATTACTATGCTATAGAAGTCATTAGATTAGATTAGAGTCGTTAGTTTAGATTCGATTAGATTGTTTTCGTGTGCGCTCAGCCGAAAAAGACTTAAGTTTAAGGACAACTCCTGTGAATACTGTTGCTGAAAGAAGCGTGTAATGAACGAACGATACTTCACCTTATCTTAGCGCTTACCTTACCTAATGGTAATGGCAATTGCAAATTTATATAGCGCCACTTGAAGACAGACTCATCAGAGGCACTCCGACCTAACACAATAAAACCATGATCGAACACAAGGGTCTTCAAGCGCTTGCAGGAAAATAGACGAAGAGAGGCTGAGAAGACTTATATATACCTAACATGCCACATGTTATCAATTTTGCAAGAAATGTGCCAACGACTTAGATATTAGCTCTTTTATGCCTCGAAACCAAATGTTTGCCGAGAATTTTTGCCATCAATCAATTAACCTTAAATGACATCTCACTAGAAGTATTTTTAACGGATATGCATATCGCTCGATCTGAAGTAATTATTCACTCTTTTGCAATTCATGGAAAGATTTGCCGAACCATTTAACCCGCTGGATTCTTTCGTGTCGGCGGCAACCGTCCACCTGCAATTAAATGTCAGGGCTTTGCATGTAGGATATTTCATTCCTTAGTCAATATGTACACATGTGCTCTACTTTCGCTGCCGTCTTTAGATCGCTTAAGCCTTAAGTGAATCCATCTTTTCGAGTCGTTCTGCCGTCGCCACAGCAGCTGTTCACGTATCGACGTAAATGCTCGCTAAGGAAAATCACATTAATTTTAAATGGAAGCCAAACCTCAGAGACTCTGTCGAGAAAAGACCTCGACCGTCTGCGTGGGCGTGTGTGTCTTGGTGCAAGCCATTGCCCTAATAAGACCGCTAATCCTGCATTCGAAAGAGTACTTACTCTGTAGCAGCTGCATACATGATGTTGACGCTATTAAACGTTCATAAACATACATTGTCTGACGATAGAGGGCAGTAACCGTGGGTTATAACGAGAAAGTTATTATGGCTTTTAGTGGCATTGGAATCTCTGGTTAGAGACCATAGCGATTACACGTGTTGTGCTTGTGTTCAATTCTTCTATTAGCCTCAGTCGTTTACCACAGCACATGCAGCTTAGCTACGCTCTCTATCCGTTCGTTAAGGTATGAAAAGCAAGTGTCCACGGACTTCAGGTGTAGGCCTACAGCAGGAGCTTTAAGTAGAAACCGATGCAAGCCGCGCTTCTGTATATTACTTGGAGTATAGGAGACGGACTGCAGGGTCTCTCATTAGACGTCTTCATCGATGTTTTCCATCGTCACCGACGTCGGTCTTGTATTGTCAGCGGCGAAAGAGATTGGCGCCCGTCATCCAACTGAATGAATACACAGAACACTGTGCTTCTTGGTCTAAGTGCCGACCATGCACTAACAAGCGCTGTCGCAGCCTTAGCACCACGACCAGCAATACAGGCAGCAGCAGCTGACGCAATGCTAGGTGGATGAATGAGAGACATTCTTCTGTTCCTTTATAAGGCATTGCCAGCAACAATGAAACAAAAGCAACCAGTCAGTTTGGCGCCTATTAGAAACGTCTTTGGCTCTGTATACGCGGAGTCGTACAAAAGATATTCTTTGTATGTGCGCACTATGAAGGAAAGAAACGAACTGCTAGAATGATTTCAATAGCTATGCCATCAGTAAAGTCATATGTAGAAATATGAAACCCGTATACTATGACAGTATTTCCATATAGACGTCTCAGGTCCTATGTGCTACGACATAGGCCTACAAAGACCGTATCGGAATACTATCTCATGAGTTTTATTATGTCCTTTAAAAGACGTTGCTATTGGGACAATGCAAATCATGATTCAAGTTTAATCCAACCTAGAAGAATTTTAGTTCAGTGATTGCAGATTTAATCTAACTAGATTAAAGTATTTTATGTATAATTAGTGGCCTAATGTTCGAATAATATATTCCTTCCTCGCTGTCAGCACAAACCTCAAGACCCGCGTATCACTGACCATTGGACACCTATACACAGACGTCCATGCACTGACTAATGACAGCATTGTTAACCAGTTGAACACCATTTTGTAAGGTTAGCCTTTACAAGTGACGTCACTGTAACTTTATGTTTAAACAGAGACTATTTATTATTTTGCATTGAATATTTTCTATTATAATCCTAATTAAAACAGCTTTAGTGTTGTCGGAATGTTTGAATGTCCAGTCAGACCCTATTTAATTTAGTGATGATTTATGACAAGATAATTTAATTTAAAATAATAAATACTGGCTCATATATTTATATAGGATATTGCCTAGGAACAAACAGCGTTTATGTCAGACCACATACTAAGTCATATTTTGACGACCTTTACAAAGAATACGAAAAGCTTGGATCTATTTTCAGAACTAAATATCGTGAGATGCCCGGTTCGCATGCTTTGTGCCTTGACTGACAGCTTCTCAGCACCCTAAACGTTCTCAGCTGCTCCGAACAACAATGGCTGCCATTAATTTTTCAGATTTATTAGGCTGCATTCGTTTGATTGACGTATCACCTGTCGGATCTATTCCGCGGCTCTTCCTTCCATCATGACATTTCATCGTTATTTAGCCATCAACACAACGCGTTAGCTACACATTATATATTCCCAACAATAATGTCAACAAAAATGTAACTATAAGACGTTGGCTGTCTATCTTTGTCGCTGTAATATCTATCATTATGAGTTATGGTTTCCTAAGTATATAACTCTGTACCTATACAGTATACAGTATACTGCAATAAACGAAAAATAATAATAATTATTTATAGAAGTTCTAAAAATCAATTCTTTGGCTGCCTGCTGAAAAGCGAATTAAATTCAGAATAATATTGGCGAGAGCACCTATAAAATACTGCATTCTGGTCATCCGAAGTAGGCCTTCCTTCAGCATTTTGTTTATCTCTAAGACTTATCATCACTGCACTATAGATCATCTGATTGTCTTTCTCTTGGCATACCTCGAGTGAACAGTGCACTTAGCAGCAGGGCTTTTTCTGTCCACAAGGTCCTGGAATGCACTTCCACAACGTCTTTGCTCTGCCTCTTCCCTGTTATCTTTCCGTCTTCCAATCAAGACTTTTCACCGTGCTCAGCATTCTTAGGCTGCCTTCCTCATTTGACTGACATATCGAAACTGACCGAATAACGAATCTATGTTGGAGTGCCATAGATTAATGCCTGGTGCATTACTATGGTATAGCTATAGAAGTTTTAAGATTAAATTTGAATTAGATATATAAGCATTTTCATCTGTGCAACAGAGGAATTTCCACACAGAAAACCAAACAATGAATCTGCAGTCGATCAACAAGGGTCAGATTTAGTACACGAAAACTTCAATGAAGACAGAGAGGGCGAACAACGAGGTAAGTAGTGGACAAGTGGGCGACTCATTTGCAAGCTATTATTTTATCTAAACGTCTGACTTAAGATGACACGGGAAAAAACAAAATATAATTATTAATTAGGTGCACATATGATAATCATTTTATGACCCTAGATCTGTCATCAATCCATTTATGAAAAAGCTCTTCTGAGAACTGCATTTAGGCCTACATTTGGAGCTCAGCGATGTTGTGGACTTTTCATCTTTTATTGATCTCGCAAGCAATCATGTTGTCTCTTGAACTCTGCAATGCGTATGTTTACACGTGTAAATATAATAATGTATGCGCGTGTCGTTCTTGCCAGACTGGTAAAATGAATTGGTTTCATGTCATGAAATCCTGTTTTTGTGGCTGCTGCAGGACAAATACCTTCATTGGAGAGATCAGCTCACCATTCTGTTCCGTCAAATCACGGCAGCAGAACAGTTAAACCTCCGTCGTCCAAGAATTATCACAGAAAAGAGTCGCAAAGACACAGTCAGTCCAATTCAGATGAATCCGGTAAGAACCCACACTTTCTGGACTTTATTTATATTAATCTCTGGTCGATCAAACACCACATAAAATATCTGTATGTATATTTGTACCATCGGTTGATGCCTTTTGCATTAGACAATGGAAGTTACTAATTACAACTGGTATTACGTATCGCCTTCACGAGCAGTCTGACGGCGCAGGCGATTATGTGAAAACAGGTCTTGAAATAATTAGGATAGACTGAAAATGATTCTTGAGTTACCAAATAAAGAACAGTATGCATGGGCAAAGGAAGGTTGTTTCAAGAGCTTGGACCAGCACATGAGAAAGCTATGACCCAGCAGATCTCCACAGGCCGAAGAACGCAGCAATTTCATTCTTGCTTATGTTTCCATGCGTGCGCGAATTTGTTATAGTAGACGCACATTTAACGATACGCTTTCAATTTTTCTACTGCTTAAAATATATGTGCAGGCCTATATGTATACTGCAAAATCTTGTCGACAGATAGCGGACTATAGTGTGCACATCGGCTAGTCGAAAATTATAATGAACCAGTTTGGTCTTACAATGCACACAGTGCCTTTAAGAGATTCGGAGAGTGTATAGCAAAAGCAAGGTCCAAACCTTGAAGCATGCACAACATGAACTTACTAATTCACAGAAGTGAATTATAATACAAAAAAAGTAATTACTACATGTATACTAATTATCACACTAAGACTTGTTTCGGAATATATGGTCGCTCCTTCCTGTAAGACATTGATCAAATGGCCCTGTTTGCCCTCTGATTAGCCCTGCCAACAATCTTTAAGTAGCAGCAGTTATTTCCTGTGTTTAACGATAGCTTACAGCTGACAAGAGCCGTTGAAGTCGACCTTAACCTACAAGTAAGTTATCTAACATTCAACTTTGAGACGAATGTGTGGACTTCAGCGGAAGCAATTCCCAGGCGACGTCTACCGAATAAGTTATGGTTGTGATAAACTCGCCGTTAACGACTTCTCTAAACTGCTGCATTCGTACAGTTGTAGTGTTTATGTCGTGGCTGTATAAAAGAGGTTTGTAAGGCAGACTTTTTCTGTGTCTGCAGGACCATTGTCTGTGAAGATCGATGCTGAATCTGAACGTCCGTTGGATCACCTGGCTAGACCAACTCATTCCTTCCCACTGCATCATAACACAAGAACACCCAAGACTCACTCATCGAAGAACAGTCATAGAAAAGAGACGCACAGGCAGAGCCAATCGAATACGGAAGACTCTGGTCAGATCAAGTATTCTAAGCAAATCAGTTTCTTAACACGATAGTCTTAACTGATACAGAGATAGGCTGTATAAGTTTATTACAAGATTAATATAAAGAACAGTTCCATAAGTAAGCCCCGAGAGGAAGAAACCATGAATATGTAATGCTAGCGACTTCATTTTCCTAACTTCAGCATGCAAGAAGAGTGGTATTTCCTGTCCCTCGTCGCCTTATCTTCCCACCGATGGTGTACGATCAATGTACTCATTTACAACTTATTTCGCCGGCGACGCGAGTTGAACAGAAAGCTGGAGACATTTTTCTGCCTTGACATATATTTGAACCTCCGAAATTTGGTTGATGGTCCAGCGCACAAACCTTCAGATTATCGCACACCCTATAAGTTTTCTAGACCGCTTGATCAAAATAGTTCCTCATACAGTGATTTTCGAGTTTATTACTTGTTATTATAATCATTGCCTGGGTAAATCTTTTTTTAAATGCAAAGAAGAAGGGACTTTGTCTCTTGATTACGAAAATCTTAATGTAGGACCCTTTAAGTTTCGTCATTGCATTTGAATTTACGTTCTTCGTTGATTTTAATGGTAGAAATAAAAATTATTTCGTTAATTCTTCATTCCCCTATAGCTGCCTCTCCTCGGTGTATGCTTAAGAGACTGCTACTCTTCGATTCTAGTTTAGGTATTGACCAGCTGATGCTATTAACGAGGTTTCGAGTTAGGTCTTATAATACTCATATAGGCCTACACGAAGAAGAATTAGAGTGGTCTCTTAATCTTAATCTAGTCTGTGGACGTAGCCATGGATTTACGAGGTGCTTGTGGCGACTCTTTCTTAGCCTGTGGGTAGTCTTCGCACCTACCGTCTGATCTTCCCACCGACAGCGTGCGGTTAAAGTACTCATATTATATCTGTTTTTGCTAGAGGATCCACGTTAATCAGAAATCACGAATCTGCTAAGGAGGGAATTGAACACAGTATCCAGATCTTTCAGTTGACAGTTCAATCCTCTATAGTCTATAACCACTGGACTATCGCACAGGACTCCCTACGCCCTATTCAAGACCGTCCACTACAATGCCTTCACGATCTGTATGTTGTTTTGATTGTCAGGTTCTGTGGCGGACCTTCCGAATAACCAAGAGGCCTTCCCGCAGTCAGGCAACGACCAACCGCCTCCTCCTCCGTCTTCAGAACACGCCAGTTGGTCGAGCAGCGCCGTTCGCCCAACGTCCTTTCGACGGTCACCAATCGAAGCCAAACTCCTTCTGACAATGATCGTAACTGTTGCTTTTGCTATCGACAGGTGGAGCCACGCATGAATGAATGTTGACGATGTTTATGACGTGGTGCTAGACGGAAGGGGGGCGCCGGCAGAAACCGGAAGAGACGTCGTCTATGTACAGGATGGCTTGTTCCGCCATCAAATTCTTAAGATTCCGCCCGCAGGCAGACTTTACAAGCAATGCGACAAAGTCGAATGTTGGACGCCCTGCAGAAGATCAGTTCCCGTGTTAACCAAGAAATCCCTATCTTTTTCGAGAGAGACCCATGCTTATGATGTCATCATCGACTGCTGCGTATACGAATGGAAGATTGTTTATCTAGCGCTATCATATTTAATAATAACGCTAGAAACTTATTTTCCTAAAGACTGAAGACGAGGTCCCGACAACGCTATTCAATGAGCCAACATTAGGCCCTTTGCTGACCACTAAGGGGTCGTCCATTAATTATGTCAACAAAATAGGGGAGAGGGGTTTGGAAAAGTTTGACAGTTGTTGACAAGGGGGAGGGGGTTCGGTACAATTTGACGTCAACAAATTTTTTCAAATGAATCAACACAGACCCTTCAAAATGGTAGCGAAAACATTAAGTAATGCTAAAAATGTATAAAGTGCTTAATGTTCAATACTACTAAAAAGCTGGTAATAAACTAAACTCGTATATTTTGAAATTCGAGATTGCATTTTTAGTGTAAAATTTAAAAAAATATTCTACATGTATTGAGCCATTGTGTTTCTTTTTTGTAGGGGGGGTTCTGGGATTGTTGACATAATATTTTAGGGGGGTCCGTCAATGTTTGACAGTTGTTGACAAGGGGGGAGGGGGTAAAAAAACTGCCTAAAATTTGTTGACATAATTAATGGACGACCCCTTATTGCCACCTGTGACTCAAAGCAGGCCTGCTGTGGGCTCAATGAATTGCGGTTTCTGGTAGATTAGGGTTTTGAACAGCCTATCTGAACTGTTCCAGCGTTCGGAATGAATTCACTAAGTAATTTGATCATCTTTCAATGGCATTTCATACTTGATTTTACTTGTTAACTGTTAAAATGATTGATATTCCATAAAGGTACTTAATGCCGCACTCTTGCCCGGAACAGACCAATCGACATTGTTATAATTCCATTCCAGCCATGATCAAGTCTGTTGCAAACATCAAGGTCTTTTAAATAAGTTTGCCCTGATTTGTCGTTCTATCATCGTCGTTATATAGAAAAAGAGTTTCAAATGTGTTACCGTTCTGACCACGCTCTTAAAATTAACCTTTGCTTACGGTAGGCACTAATTTGGCATGATTGTTACTAGTTTATTATGTAGGCCTATCTAAGCATTTATATAACGCCTTGGGAATTTTTTAAAGGCGCTAAATCATGACAATCCGAAAGATGTCAAAGGTACGACATATATAAACTGAGACTGTTGTATCTTGAGCTATTCCCGGCGAATAGTAATATATGCATAGTTGTACATGACTATATTGGTGATTAAAGGCGGTCAGTTTGCATTCAGACAGTTTATGTGGTCTGTGTTGTGGCCTGTGTGATTTAACACACCAGAAACTGGCTAGAAAGAGACCGAGATAATAAAATAATCTCGCCAAAGTTATTTCTGCGATCGGAAGAAATTGCTGTTCAGACTACGGTCGTCATTATACCATTTCCTGTCTAATATAATTGCGGTCGATTACTCGGAAGACTGCAAATTTTAACGGAAAATTTAATTTTGACTGAAGGTTACTAAGCTAAACTCTAACGATTGAGCACTTTGGTCTCAAAGTTTGCATCAGAAAACCTTATTAATTCTTTCGTTCATTACTTTAGTTAATAACATTATTCATATGGCGACCCTCCAAGGTGTCTAGATGGAGATGTTTCCAGCCCAACCCCTGGCGCTATACAACAGTCTTCCAGTGTTCTAAGAAGGTGTATGTAACTTCTATGACCAGAAGGACATCTTGATCAACACTGAGCAGAAACGGAGCAAACGGAGATCCCAATGGCCTTCTTAGTTAGCTATACCTACACCACCGCGTGGGGCGCGGTGGTGTAGAGGTATATTCGGTGCCTTGCAGCCGGAGGGTTGCGGGTTCGAATCCACCTCAAGGGGTATATTTGGTGCCTTGCAGCCCGAGGGTTGCGGGTTCGAATCCACCTCAAGCCGCCGCGTAGGGACCCTGGGAAAGTCCTTCACTCGCAATTGCTCGCAATTGCTCATGCGCTTCGGCGTGAAACTCCGATTCAGTGTCCGCGCTGTATTCGGGAGCGCCTCTGAGTAGAAATCTTGAAGGGGCGCTATATAAATATCTGAAATGAAATGAATGAAATGAAATGAATGAAATACCTATGTTGGCGTACTGCACTGTTTTCTACAGCCTGACACAGGAAGGCCTACATAATGGTTTAGCATTCTGAGGCAGTTAAACAACATGTATTTTTATTTTAAATTTAAAGACTACTTATAAACACCACGCCATGTGCTGCTAGACAACAAATATATATACAACCAGTCAGATCTTTCTTTCGAAAGAAGAAACCATTGAATAATAAACAGAATTAGGCTATTTAATTAAGTACAAATGTTCACAAAATGATTCATTGTCTCAAAAAGTGCAGGAGTAGTTAAATTTGTTTAAACAGCTTTCTTTGCTTTAGACTAAGCTAATCACACCTTCGGATAATTTTGAGATATGCTTAAACAACTATAGTATATGAGTGCCATCATTTCTATGCAAGAATACAATTATATAGACCAAGAAAAGGAATCAAGAGACAGCGGAAAGAAGTATAGATTATTGTAGACGTAATCAGATAAGATAAGAAGATAAGAATATTCTTTAATTGACCAATTGCTTTTTCTTCACCGCCCAAACAGGCGAAGTCGTGAGACCAATCTTATTCGCAGGCGCTTAGTCGAAACCAGAACCGGTTAGAGACAATACAACGAATTTTTAAGTGCGATAAAAGGAAATTCGAAACTTTAGAAAATGTCCGGAGAAACTTTTCGTAACGAATCCAGGAGAGACAGAAATGCAGGAAACAACTCAAGATGGTAGATGTTCTTTCTCATCAGTCGTTGTCAGTGAACAACTACAAATAAATAAACGCAAAGCATAAATTATTCTTAATACAACGTGTTTTGTGGAAACTCTTCCAGTGTCATCACCTAAGAGTAAGAGATAACGAAATGAAAGCATGGAAAGAAGAACGGGGAAAGGAAGACAGGAAATTAATTAAACTGAGTCTTTATGATTATAAGGTCTTTCCTTCCATCGATTTACGTTTCGCCTGGAGAATACAATAAAATATGAACGAGAGTATCACATTCCATGGATGGCGCCAATAGCAGCCATCTGTCGAAAGCATGAAAGAAGAGTAATGCATTATTTGAATGTTTTCGTTATACTTATGCCGCAATTATGAAACCCAATTGCATGGATATTACTATGAGCTGATCACAATATGTTTAGCCCACCTAGTAAACTATTTTAGGCAGCATCTATCATTCGATGACTTTTCTTTGGGTAGCCTAATAGCCTTGCATACCAATAGGCTACACACCATGCACTTAAACAGAACTTTGTTACCAGGGCCTTACAAATTTTCTCCAGGAAATTCAAGTGACCAAGCTACAAATTCTTTGAGGTAAGATTGCTTAAGGTAAGATTGATCAGATGTGAATTTGAGTGTGTCACGGTCACAGAGATGCATTGTTTTTTTTATAATAGCAGGATTAAACTAAACACGTAACCATTGAATTAACTGAAATTTTTCTAATATACCATATCGTATTTTACGATACTAAATCTTTAGATATAAGTTGCATTAATTAACATATAGGTAAGATGCAGTAGCGAAGCTGACCGGAGATAATCCTGTGACTCTTGAGGCCAATCCCAGTACTATTGGGATTCATGTAGATGTACGTATTTAAGAAGCATGTTATCTGCCTATTTATAAAGCGCCTTTTAAGAACATGATCACAAGGGGGCCTAACATGATTATCTAACAGAACTGAAAAGCTGCGTGTTAAGACGGCTTGAAAATGTTTCCTAAGCTGTATGTGACAAAATAATTTGTAAATTTAATGGAAGTCTATCTATTCCGACGCATGAGAAAGCACGTTGTATACGGAAGATCCGATGAGATGACTCAGGCGTGCCTCATATCCCTTAATTTTCATTTCAGATGTTGACTCAATGAGTCGCCAACACACGAAGCTGATCCGATGTCAGTTTGTTTACTTGCCTTTCCCTGGACTAGTTTTCGTGTAATTCCGACTGCTGCCGGCGACCTCTTACGACCGGGGCTCAATGCACTGTCCAAATAGTGCCAGCGATCAGCGAGGAAAGCCGCGCTTTCCGTTGAACAATGCCCTCCGAGGTTGAACTGACACGCCCGCTTCCTGCGGCAAAATAGGTTTTTGAAATAACACCATTATCACTTCATTATTCAGCACCTGAATTTGCATCTCTATTCGCGCCATATTTTAATGATAAAGATGCAGATTATTATTTGCACTGGGGCCTACATAACAGTGCTAGGACGCGACAACCGAATCCCAAAGGGAAAACTTACCAAGGCAAACTAGTTTGTGCAACGACCAACGTGTGGCATATACATCTTTTTCCTTTCCATTAGGTAATTGGAACATAGAAGCGCTTCTTCGGTTTATCGGGGCTCAGGCTAGTCGAAAAATGCTAGAGTTCATGTCGTAGGTTGCTAGACAACCTATTGCAGATTAAAAGCGTGATGGCTGTGCAAGTGAAAAGTTGAAGATCGTGTATAAGGCAGTACAGCCAGCCATCTAAACCTAGGACTATTATTGTTATAAGAAGATTTATAAAGCGAAAAAGTTAGCCCAAGTTAATATTTATTAAATACACCGCAAGTGCGATATATTAGTCGCGACGAGTATGCTATTGCTCGCGTAGTCCAACTTTGTAAATAGTAACTACTATTAGACAGCAAGGAAACAAAGCAATCTAAGCCGATTTCTGTTTCATGAAACATCGTATTCATATTGAAATCGCTACGAAAGCACGTTATAGCCTACTCAGTAGGCCTACTCACGAATCTATGCCTGCTTACAAGTCTGATTGGAGACATAATTATACCAAGGTTTGGACAGATATTGGCGCCCTGTTACGGCTGTGTTACGGCGCCATATACATTGTTATTATTATTATTATTATTATAATTATTATAATTATTATTTTTTTTTAAATTGCGTGATAAATGTCTTCATACATGAAGAGAAGGTATTAGGTTATGCTGTTATTATTATTAATTATTAATTATTATAATAATTATTATTATTATTGTCATTGTTATTAATTATTTTTTTGGCTGATCAGTAGATGTATATTTTTAGTGTTTTAATGCACAGTCGTGCTTACTCACTTGTGCGTTGATTCGGAATCTATTTGACTGAGGATTTCCATCAGGAGCTGGAGACCTTTCCTCTCTGTCGCCTGCTCTTGTCTCCTGTTTAAGAACAATTTACCGATGACAGAACCATCAGAGAAAAGCCACTTTATACTTGGACGGACTTACGGAATCCAGCGTCGACAGATCGCATATTGTCTCAATCAGTGACAGCTGGTCTATATGATATACATGTATATGTATGTATGCATGTAAGTAAGTAAGTATTTATTTATTTATTTATTATGTATCTATACATGTATGTATGTATGCATGTATGTACATGTATGTATGTATGTATGTATGTATGTATGTATGTATATGTATGTGTATGTATGTATGTATGTATGTATGTATGTATGTATGCATGTATGTATGTATGTATGTATGTATTGTATTGTATTTGAACACTTGTTATAGCGCCCCTACCAGATTGCCCATTCAGAGGCGCTCCCGACTACTGCGCGGACGCTGAATCGGAGTTTCACGCCGAAGCGCATGAGCAATTGCGAGTGAAGGACTTGCCCAGGGTCCCTACGCGGCGGCTTTGAGGTGGATTCGAACCCGCAACCCTCCAGCTGCAAGGCACCGAACATACCCCTATACCACCGCGCCCCAGTTGTATTGTGTGTGTTGTTGTATTGTATTGTACTCCACGTTTATATTGCGACCGAGCCACCCGCAGTAAAGATCCGAGAAATTAATCTCTGATAAACCGACCGACCCGGAATCGAACCCGGGCCGCCGACATGGCGAGCGGGCTACCAACCCACTCGGCCACTCAGGATCTCTAAATATGTATGTATGTATGTATGTATGTATGTATGTATGTATGTATGTATATGTATGCATGTATGTATGTATGTATGTATGTATGTATGTATGCATGCATATGTATGTATGTATGTATGTATGTATGTATGTATGTATGTATGTATGTATGTATGTATGTATGTATGTATGTATGTATGTATGTATGTATGTATGTATGTATGTATGTATGTGAATATGCATTCATGCATCTGATATTTATATAGCTCCTTTTTTACTACATAAAACTACCTGATTTCTGCAGAAAGTGATGAGGCGTTTCTCACCAGACAGTCAAGGTCTGAAGAGTGAAGTTCTAGCATCATTACGGTGTCAGTAGAGGATTACTTTTATGGTGCGCATTTACGTCCATCAGCTTTGATCCTCTTGCTTCTTCAGTGCATTATTGTCTAGTGCCATCGCTGCAGTAAATTTCCATTCGTCCTTTTGTTAGTGTATCGCCCCGGTTCTGTCTACTTGTCTCTCTCTGTCTGTGTCTCTAGATTTATTTACTCTATATGAAAATATTATGCCTCATATACTACACATTTATTGTGTATGTGTAGCGTATTATTACGTATATATTATAGCTGCACAACAGTGCACATGCGAGAAAGCATCGTATGCATATTTGATGATCGTATACATAAGCCCTCGTGTGATTTGAGGTATTCGGGATAGAAGTCATGCACACTGCTGACGATCATCATTCATGATGTCCACAGAGACGTGTGACAGTTTATGTTGCTCACGTGTATCGTCTCAACAGATGGCATAACTGACGCCAGACACGATGCCTCCGATGGTAAGGCACGATTCTTTATTAGCCTCCCTAGTAGAAGACGTTCATTAAGACTAGCACTTTATTTATCGCAGTTAGAGACATGTGTCGTATTTAATGATCTAAAATACATTCTCGGATCGTATTGAGAGGACTGTATACAGTGTGCCCAAAACAGAACATTCAAGTAATCTGCGGTAGGTCTCTGCTTAATAGGATAAACCCAACCAGTTTGATGTTTCAGTCTAAAAAATGAAGAGGCATTTTATTTGTATTATAGTAGGCTATTCACAGATGCTGTGTCTGCCTGTTTATTAGCGAGGTGAGATCATTGATGCCATGCACCATGCAGTTAAGGTCATCGCGATGGGTCAGCGTTTGACAAAGCGCACTGTGGCATCAAACAGTCGTAGATTTACGAGCTGTGTCTGCATTGTTGGTACCATCAGTTCAAAGGCGAACAATTTACATAAGACGCAAGACGAAGCTTAGTAGCTGGCATACGTGAACCTCCTATTTGACAGGTAGGCCTATTCACTATACCGGCAAAGCAGTGAATCAAAGCAATATTAAATCATTTGACCTTAAATCAATTGTAGACATTCAAAGCAAACACAACTATTGTGCAAAACGCAAGCTGGCGAACTGTTTTTTGAAAGATGCTACACTGTCGCGTTAATCAGAATAAACATTGAATACAGGCAGTTATGATTTAAACAAAGCAGCTGTCAACAATTGGTCGAATAACGATATTTGATCACATAATTATACACTGCATTCATGCATAGGCCTACGTATTGCCCTGATAGCGATAGAAAGCGTCACTAAGGCAGAAGATTTCTGTAGGTATTGAATACTGCGGCATAACCTGCAAACAGATTAACAGACCATCCACGATTCTGCACTTGGTAACTGATGGATCGAGGTTTCTGTGTCGAGCACAGTAAAGCTTCCTAAATCTGGAAAGAATATTTGCATTGCGACTTCGAAGTATTTGCTAAAAAGTCCAATATCAGCGGAACATAATGGAAGGAAGTCGAAAAATGTGCAGTAGATAACAACTGAAGTCTGAAGATATTAAATAATTTATTTATTTATCTATTCAATTAATATTCATTACTTAATTTTTGAAAACACTTGCTACCGTTGGAAAAACGCTGCGACATGAAATATAGACCCATTTGGTATTCAGTAAGTTGTAGTCAAGCAATAAGTCAGCGATCTAGGCCTATATGTGCCTGCATATCAAATTACTGTCATGTACCGAAGCTGAAAATATGCTTAAAGTACAATCCGCATTCAGTGGAGTTGCTTATTAGTTCCAATCGTATGTCTCAACCGTCCATTATCGGACTACAGATAATTTGTCAACTGAATCGATACAATGATCTCAACCATCTAAGATCTGTTAGGCTTGATATAAACATACATTATGTTTATGAAGGCTATTATATATTCAGCTTTTAGTCACGGATATGTTACGTTTCCATAAATTGTTATGTCCATTTTGCCTGCTGTTAGATCTTAAACTCAAACCTTTTACACTTCATTTAAATTCGGCAAATTATTTGTCTATTTTTCTATTTGTTAGTTAGTTTTGTTAGACAATAATTAGCATTGCTCATTGAAAATAAACAGCTTAAGAGTAAACAAATATGACATAAATAGATGGGTCACCACTGATGAACATGCCGTACGCATACAGCGCACAACGGATGGGTTCTCATCCAGGTCTAACAGTTGAAACTATGTCCAGTGATCCAAATGCGAAATGCAATGTGTTTGTTGGAGAGCAGAGAAGGCCACGCAAATCAACGAATTCCGTACTGACGCCTACACGCAACAATTTCATCCATTAACTATAATTCAAACCCAAATTACGAACATCCAAAGCTGTAGCTCATTTTGATTGGCACAGGGTACTACATCGAAAGCAAATGTTTTTCAGTTACATTCATCACAAGCTTTACTATAATAACTTTACTGAAATGCTTTAACATCTGAATTTCGTTCTGGTAAATAAAGACACAGATAAAGCACACGGATAATATCAATTATGTGTTTCTTTGACAAAGATGCCACACTAAGTCTCTAATACGAAAAGCCACATTAAGCCAGATTCCACTCTAACCATCAGATAGCAAAAGCCACACGAAGCCTTAATTGTGCAGCGGTTGTTACCTATTCGACCCCATGCTATCGGGTGCCAATGGGTCGGCGGCATCTTCCTCGACGGTACTCCTCGTCTGAACGCGTCGTTTTCCGGGTCCATGTCCACTCATCAGCTTCTCTCGCATCTTCATCTGCCTATCTATTTCTACCGCTGTACACTGGTTGCTCATACCACCTCCGAGGGAACAGACTCGCTTTCTGTGAATGCAATTTCCATACAGATATCATTCACGGTTAGCTGGACTAATATGAGACAGTTCTATGGCGGCAGAAGATTGATCCGTTTTAGTTAGGCAATTAGAACAGGGAATTAATTGAAAAGGTATGGTATGACATTGGTACTCAGAGGTGTGGTTTTAGATGCTTCGGGGCAGCGCAAACATCCCGCGGTAAATGCAGCTGTAAAAACAGAGCCAATAGCCAGACAATCGTTTCTTACAAATAAAGTGGCTTGACGACGGTTTCACATGATGTACTGAACTTTCAAACCCAGACGCATTAAACGTATTTATTTCAATATGGTTAAAGATCATCACACAGCAGCCTATGGTAAAACGCTCAAACGTCAGATAGGCCAATGCTAAGTAATTTGTTTCGTCTTGGATTAAATCTCATACATTAGAAGTATTTGTTTCTATTGCCACAGTCAGAAGAAGTCTCCTTTTAAATAAAAGGTATACTTGAAATCGCTTAGCATCACACGAAGAGGTCAAATTTACAAAGTGAAAGGCACAACTCCGAATATAGGCCAACATAGCATAGGCCTACGTACAGGACCAGAGTCTCGGAAGGAATAGGTCTAAGACTAGTAACTGTTGTAGCGTTCTTCAAGAATTGCATTCAACAACACAGGCTCTGCTTGCACTTAATACTTGATCCACTGGCATAGTATAAACCCAAGTAACAATAGGTTTGATCACTAGTCTTGAAGTGATATTTATAATACAACATGTTTTAAAACTTTTCATCGTCTTCGTTGTTAGCATGACTGTTAATTTAGCTTGTCCGTTTCCAAAGAAGTTTTCCTTCTGCAAATACCAACAGTCAGTCTTCTCTCAATAATTCTTTATGTCCCGCAACGCTCAACTTCGTAACCTCACCTAACACGACTGATTTGACTTTTCTCCTCAGTTCACTGGTAGCGCGGACTCACCAATACACTGGCGACGCACAGCTCCATTCCACGTGCCAGCATGTATATTCTGCACTGGCAACTCTAACGGAGGTACAGAAATCAATCCTAAACTGTGTCACCCGAGTCGCAAGCAACAAAGCTAATTATTCGCATATATTGCACTGGCTTCCTGCTGCCGAGGGAATTTCCCTTAAAATCATCATCCCGGCATACGTCAGAAAGCTCTCAAGGCATTGGGTGGGTGATCGTTACGCTCTATTGGACATGATGATTTGCGTTCATGTACACATACATACTCCGCAATCACATGTACAACACAGTCTGAACACAGGCATGGCTTATTAACGAAGTGGATTTCTAAAAATTTGGCGTAATCCATTGAGCGGCGATCATAAAGATGCCTCGCAAATGCTCATGCAATCGCAGACGCCTCTATTTAAGAGGACAACCAAAGCTTTTCTCGTATTACGAGCGGACAGCGAAAGATTTGGCTGATGTTAAGTACTGTGTGAGATTGACTATAAAGCAACAGGTTAACGATAACAAATAGATAACAGCCATTGCTAACAACTAAATAGGACGCCTTCGAAAGTTTACGCTCAGCAAGAATTTAATACAAATCCACTTAGAAAATTGCTGATTGAAGTCCTCCATATACAACGTCTTCTATGTTAAGAAGAAGAGGAAGACGAATAGCACTTAGACTAACCTTGAGAGGCAGCCATGGGTACGAAGCGTTAGTATCTTCATTTTCTTAGCTTCCCCTCTCTGTCTCTCTCTGATCATTCTTCCAACCGACAGTGAAAGTTTAATGTAATTATCTCATAGCTATATGTCCACTACTGTAACAGAGGTGCAAACGGTGAAAGAAACTTGAAACCATTTCTGCCCTGGCGAGGATTCGAACTCCAAATCTCCGGATTGATAGTCTAACACGTGCACTAGCCATTAGACTATCGAGCACTTCTGAAACACTGCTTTAGCTTTCTAGTCCACGGGGCAGGGTCAAACCAAGACTTCCACTGCTTCCATAATCTGCAAATGCCTACTATATGCTTAGTTGTATGGAGTTTTTCGTTTTTTTTGGTAGCAACAAGTACACCAGACCAATCGATCAAATGGAAAACCTTCACTTAAAACACTATTGAATCAAGGCCTTCGTTGCACACGCCATCTGTCAATGCCTTCTGTACGATTGACTCCAGAGAGTTGTTAAGTTAATGGCTAACAACAAGCACACAAACCAATTGATCATGTGGACAGTCTTCGCAGCTTTTTCCCAAGGGGCTACACGAATTGAAAATGAATTGCATATTTAATACTACGCGGTACTCACTCGTATTCCAACGTCTTGGTCAGATGTACAATAACTGTCATAGAAAAGGTTTTCATTCAGATTCAGTTTGGATGATAGCTAACCTCTGCAGAGCGCTTGAATGCCATCGTTTATTCGTGATCCCTCAATAGACTGTTGCGCTTTGCGTAAGCGCTTAACAGTTGGTGGGGATCTAAGCAGACAATGCTGTCCATTATATTATACTCTCCGAAACATCACAGCAATGCAGAGCCACGGTCACTACGAACACCATGCTAGCTATCATAGAGTAACACTGTGGGTCCATATTAAGCAATGTAGGACGCATAATATTTAGTCAGATAATATTCATGCTGGTAGCGTGCATACTTCATCTACAGCCACTCTTTTCTAGTCATCTTTATTCACTATTTATACATAAAATGAATGTGAAACTTTTCAGCGATGTAAAATACTCAATTAAAACTGTAGGCCTATGTGGCTTCCATCATGCTCCGTGTGTTTAGAGTTCAACTGTAGTCAAATAATTTGACTACAATCAATTTGACTCAAATTGATTGTTGCATTGCTATCCTTTACACAATCAATCCCTTACTATTGGTATGTGCACCATGACAGTCTATGTAGACCTAAAGCTGTGCAATGTGTGCATGTTTACGTTCATGACTGGGCATCAAGCCAGCACTAAGTACAGCCTCACTGTGGCAATTTAACGGATTAATCAACTTTAGGTTACATCGATAAATCAACAGCAATGAATTACAGAAACACTGGGGTCGTATTTCTGAATAGGAAATGTAACTATAGATGATCGCAGAACTACAGGGACTAATTAATCTCAGCAAAGAAGCCGACTGGGTGTCATAATAATTATTAGGTGCGAGTGCGTTCGTGTTGCCTGCTAAGTCAGACCAGACTTACAGAGGAAATTCTGTAGTTTCCATCATTTACATAATGATAATTATTGTTCTACGGCGTTGCACATAATCGTGCCAGTCCTCGCGTCTCTTATCTGGTAGAAACACCCACAGGAATCGTACGAAATATATTGCTGACGGTTGACCGGTTACTAATGATGACTATTTGACCCGCAATGTCGGTACATTCTGCAGCTGCACTGTTGAAACCCCAGCCGTAAAACAAGGCAATTTTGGCGGATATATTTATCTTATTTTCTAGTGTTTCTGTAATAGATTAAATTAACAAATTACCCAATGATTAGCCTGAGTGCAAGCCTGTAATCTGTCAGTATCTATGAAGTTTTCTTGTGAAGCGTTGTGATTATAGTCCAATGCAGTGGAAAAAGTGCGCCTCAAAAGAACGCGTATATATATAATTGCGATGGCGTTCTGTAGACAGTAGGCCTACATATTATACATGTAGATATCCGCTCCATGATGTTGCACTGTTTATGACATAGTCACACAAGCAGACGAATGATAATCGTGGCAAAGACATCAATGCACAGAATTATCGAAATGGCACATGAATTTCCGAACGTTCCTCATTTGCGTTTATTTGCGCTACTTAGCTGTAAGCAGTTTTTAACATTTAGCGACGAAAGCGTACTGAAAGCCACTGCATGGGAAGCCAATGCAGCTCGTCGTAAAAGTGTTACAGCATCAATATCCGTCCAGAAGCTAGCTACTGATATGCTGCAATAACAAAACTGTAAGAATGCAAATGAGAAGAATCCGAAGAAGTAGAATGCAAAGAGGAAGAAGAAGAAGAGCGAGGAGAAGAATATGAAGACAAAGCAAAAGAAGAAGAATGCCAAGAAGAAGAGGGATGTGAAGAAATGCTAGCAAGAAGAGGCAGAGCACAGCTTTGTAAGCTAATCGTAGAAGAAGCATTGGGCATGCAGTGCCAGCGACCTTATTTGCTTTGACCTCAGCACATGGGAATGGATGGACAGTCCTCTCCCGGACCGTCTGATCTTCCCATCGACAGCTTACGGTTCATGTCTTCACTTTGTAGTTGAATTCGTTAAGAGCCGACAGAAGACCGGATATCTCGAAATAGCTTTTTCATGGCAGAGATTTGAACCTCTGACCTCCCTTTCGAGAGTCCAGCGTGCATACCATTAGACCATCACTCACCTCACATACCCAGTATACAGTCTATCTTGGCAAAGAAATCGCATCCTCTGACCTAGATTCTAATCTAATCTGATAAATAAGTCCTGAAATCTGACAAGTAATGTCAACCTCACTTATCGCTGCTCTGTATTAGTCCATATGGAGGCTCCTGTAGAAAGCCATTTGCAAGTCGACTCTAAGCCTAGTCTTTCGACCCGCATGCCAGGGCAAATTAGTCAATTTCTGACAAATATAAAGGAAACACTATTAACTAATTTTGTATCGAAAGGGCTCAAGAAATCTGCAGCATCGGCTGTTAATATAGATGGGCTGCGATGATGGAGGAAACATGACCTTTTGGACGGTAACAAAACCCATGAGCAGGTAACAATGATTTCAAAGGATGTATATAGGTAGCGATGTGCTTTGAGTGTAGGATGATGGTATAGGATCGGAGTGGAGATTCGCGACGTAGGCGAATGACGCAGACCTTCAGAATCTTTTCGGAGACCTTTGAGATTAAAGTTTTATAACGGAAAGATCATCTAGGTAAATGTAAACTGTAAATGTAAACGTTTCTGTGTAATGAGCGTTTGGCCTCAACCCTGCTCATTTTTCCATGTATTGATCGGGTGTGTGTCCTTCACCACCGCTGCCCGTTTGTCTAGGTATTAGATGCCCTATAACTGAAGCGTCGCGGTGATAGAAAATCAGGCCATGTATCAGCGACCGACTGGCGGTGGGGAAGGCGCTAGAGTCAATTTAATCACAGTGGAAAAATGTTCCAGACCCAGTGGACGAGGAATTCTCTAGAGCTCGTTAAAAAGCCGCGTGGTGCATTGTCCTATTTTATTATAGGGTTATCCAATATGCAGGCACACAAAATTACGTACAGATGACTATGTGGCACCGAGTGTCCGCAGACATAACAATACGCAGAGCTTGCACGAGAGTTTCGGTAGATAATGCGATTTGGTTCCTACCAATGTGAATTAAGCTGCTCAAATTCAATAAAGCATGAAGCTCTACTGTAAAGTGCGCATACATATAAAGAGGTATGTGGCGGTTTGAATCTGGACGTTCTTTCGCACTTGACGCATCTTACCACTATCACACGTCTCTCGCTTCATCTCTGTGTGTACGACACCCGACGTTACACTTGAGCCTCCTATAGTTGACATGCAGCACAACTTATGCATGCGGACTTTGTGTTGGCCGTCCTCGACCAAAACAGTTAATAAATTCTGCTTTGTAGGACAGGATATGTTAGCTTGGAATGTCCATAGTGAGGGAATTCTCTTTTAGCCTTCGTTATTTGCACATCTACCTTCGTTCCCGAACTATGCACGACTGGGTCCGACTCCGCACTTCAGTCAGATCTCTGAACTGTGTGTTGTGATATGCATAATAAACTCTGAATCGGCTTAGTCGATTCCTAAAGATCTATCTGTTTAACCCGGATCGGGCTTTGATATATCTGCTTTGTCTCTCTGCCTCAATACCCGTCTATCTGAGCAAGGTGGCTCAGTGAGCAATGAGACTCTGATCAAGATCAAGGACTCAGTGAGCAAGGAGACTAAGTGAGAGAGGAGACTCAGTGAACAATGAGCCTCAGTGAACAATGAGACTCAGTGAACAATGATACTCGGTGAACAATGAGACCCAGTGAACAATGAGACTCAGTGAGCAATGAGACTCAGTGAGCAAGAGACTCAGTGAGCAAGTGACTCAGTGAAAAATGAGACTCAGCAAGGAGACTCTCAAGGCATATTATATAATCGTCGGCATCGACGCACAACGCACAGCTGAATCTAAAGCACAGGATATCATAACGAATAATTCTACAGCGTATCACACATATAACGAACCTGTTTATGTCTATAGGTAAGTAGGTTATTGTCACGGCCACAGCGTTCCAGCCAGTAACGAGCCTGACAGAAGGGCGCTATAGAAGCGGACCGGAAGGGCTCTCCATCGTACCACCAGAGGTGAAGGGGTCAGCGCGGTCAACTGCCAACGGTCGGAAAGACATCTACGCCTCGGCCGCAAGATAACGACTCCCCACGGGCGTCATCACCGACAAGCAGTGAGGGGGAACCAGAGACGACCCGCAGAGAATCAATTCGTCAGGGACGATTCGATACGCCCGAGCTCAAAGGACAGACATTCTATTACCACGGCCGATGCGTCGTAAAAGAGATAAGCGAACGGTATATAAGGCCTTGTAAGGCCGACCGCAGGAGGACACTACGGGCGTTGGCAGGCTGTAACTGTAACATCATCGCGCTAAGTAAAATTGAATCAAGAGAACGTTCCAGCATCCAGCTTAGGCCGAGAACGCTTAGAAACTTTGGAAGTCGTCAGCTTACAATAATACGCCGAGTGTGCCTCGAGAGTTTGTTGTAGATATCTCTGCCGTTATACTTTTATATTAAATATTATAAAAACCTTCGCTCTCACCGTTGTAATATATCACGACTAGGGCCTTCTATCGCTCGGGTGCGCCAGGGTCGTGACAGTTATGTAACATGTAATACTTAATACGACACGAACATATACATATAGGCCTAACTGTGTCAAATATTGTTTTTAAAGCACTTGCGGTTAACAATAGAAAATGATATATGATAAAGTTCTGGTTGAACATCGCTTAATAAATTCGAAAGCTGAAATATCCAATGTTTTCTACATATCTATAGACTAATATAATAGAAGAGAAATGGCGTGAAATACTGAAGTGAACTTCCCTGTTACGCTGTAGATTCATTTCGTTTCACAAATAAAGAGTCCCGATATGACAGATATCGTTTGATGAACAGAAAGCTGGGACAGAGGTTATAGAAAATCATTGACATAGACACATGGTCGGTGAGGACATGGCAAAGCCAAAGACGTGACTCAGGTTATGAGCAGAATCAGCCAGCTCAATAGCCTAGCACTGCAGTAGAAATTGAGTTTTTAAAGTTCAGCAAAAATTAGCATGAAATCTAAGATATTATTCTGCTGTATACATTCTAATATCGATAAAAGAAGCGTAGAACCTATTACGACAGATGATCTCAAGAAGCGTGTACTGACCTTCGATATGGTTGTACGTCATCGTTTAGGTCGTTTCGTGATGGATCTTGCTTCTCGGCTCCATCAGATAAAGCGTCAAATAACCTGTCAGATCATGAGAAAAACATATTAGTCTACGTCTTGCTTAGTAGATTTTGCTTCTCTGTCACTATTAATGATTGTTCAAATTAATTTGTATAAATTGTATTAGCCAATGCTAATATTCATGAATAATCAGTGACGGCACACGCACACACAATGACCTAATAGACTTCATCGTCATCATCAGCATCATCATCAGCATCAACATCAGCATCACCAGCATCGCATCAGCAGCAATGAAACAACAACAAGAAAAACTTCATCAGTTCCTAACGTCATCGTTACATGCATGCATGTAACTTATGGTCATGACTGCTATTTATTCATTCATTCATTTCAGATATTTATATAGCGCCCCTTCAAGATTTCTACTCAGAGGCGCTCCCGACTACAACGCGGACACTGAATCGGAGTTTCACGCCGAAGCGCATGAGCAATTGCAAGTGAAGGACTTGCCCAGGGTCCCTACGCGGCGCCTTGAGGTGGATTCGAACCCTCAACCCTCCGGTTGCAAGGCACCGAATAAACCCCCTTGAGGTGGATTCGAACCCGCAACCCTCCGGCTGCAAGGCACCGAACACATACCTCTACACCACCGCGCCCCACATTTATGCTCTGAAATAGTAGGCATAGATAACAATATGCGTGTGTGTGTGTCACTTTCCCTCTCCGTCACTTTATCTGTATTGCTACTTCTGTCGGGAAATAGACTGTAAGTCTTTCACAAACTGTTCGCATCGTTTACGACGACGTCCAACATAACAGACTGCTATCACCAATGGCCTACTACCAGGCCCTCCCTGTTTTATGTTACAGAAGGATTTGAACACATGAAAGGTATGAATCGACTGACCTGTTGACGTCCTGTTGTCTGTCCTTTTCTTGTGCATTGGTCGGCAACCAGTAGCAAAAGGAAGCAGTCAGAAGCGACAGGAACCAGAACAAAACAATGCGTTCCATTTCTCCTTCTAAAGTTCTGTGTAAGCTTATGTCTCTAAACTCTCCGCTTTATTCAATGAGCGCAATTCAGTCTGCATTCAAAAGAACATAAAATCTACGTTAATTTTCTTCAAATTAAAATATTTTCGTTAGTGTAATAATGTCCTAAAAACTCAAAGGATTTTGGTTTTGAAAGCTGTTGAGCATGATCAGTTACAGGAATTTAAATTCTAAATTCTGCCAATCATCAATTGCCCAGAGAGCAATGGAGGGATGATTATTTCAATAAACGATAATAAAGGTCTTGTCTCGATTAGGTAAAATATATTAACCGCAAGTAATTTTGAACTGATGCCAGATCATTGCGAACATTTGTAGGAAGAGTAAAGTGGTGTAAATGGAGTTGTCGGTATTCATGAGCACGTTTTGTGGTTAACTTAGACTCGAAATAAGTGAACTCAGCCTTAATGCTTGCCGGGTTCAACCTAACGAAGCCAGGAAATTGCTAGCATGGTTACGGCGACTTAGACAACCGACGATCACATTCAGACCGAACATCAAATGCACAGAGGACCAATGCGTGGATTAAATCCGGGCATTGTGTGCGCATGACTGCATGTCAGAACTGTCGCAGATTAGAAAACAGTGCTTTGTTTCTTGGAATAGTACGAAGGCGGGCGTTGTCTCTTTGTTATGGAGCATAAAAATCACGACAGTCTTTACATCGAAGCGAACAAAGTCTGTTCCGCACACAACCGTAAAGGGGCAAAGCGGCGGCTATGGAGAGGGAGCGGCTTGGGACATTACTCTGAGAGCCACATAACTATTTGCAGTTGTTCTTCGGGTTAAGTTCCTGCATGGCAATTATTGAGATGCATGCAAAATCCATTTATTTATTTCGCTGCATCGACGCTTTAGCAAAAGACGGAAGACCATCAAGTTCCACCCAGAGAAAAACATTTCTTAATTTTCTCTCATTTTGCGGCTCAAAGATACATTCCTTGCTTAAATATTGGCATGCTTAATTAAATGACTAAATTTCTATTTTCCTTTGTTGTGCATTGACAAGTAGGTCTCCACATCGGAAAGGTATGTGTAAGAAATTTTATAGATTCAAATTGGCTAAAATTAACTGGTAGAAGAAGGCCACTGTTTTTTGTGTATCATGCACTCTGACATAGTCCTAATCTTATCACTGTAATAGACAAGTTGTTTTTTCGGTTTGAATCCGCTGTTCCGAGGATCCGCTATTCCGGACTAATAACTAATCAACAGAGAAAGATAATCAGATGACCTTGTTGAATAATAATGAGTCTGGAGAATAAGAATTGATTTTAATCATTGTCTCTGGCATGCTGCGCGAAAGGTACGATGTTTTCTAATGACGGCACCAATCGTAACCCTGACTCTAACGGACCCTCACGACGCGTGCACTGTTCATCATAATTATCAATGGAGCCCAGAATCAGAATGGCGGAGACAGGCGGACCCCTGGAATAGCGGACCACCGGAATAGCAGTTTTTTTCTACAGTGATGGGCACACTGTAGTGACAGTTTTAACGAAACATTGGACAACCTCTGTGGAATAAAAACAATGGAACAATAGAGTGAATAGAACGACTGGCATGAATTGAACGATATACAATGGATGATGTCTCGTTTCACTCAGAATCGAATCAAGGCTTCTCTTGTTATTTTCATTGCTTTGTTCAACTATAAATGGTATCCATGACAACATGATCTGAATATGACACACTGACTAATTAGTCACCTTTCACTAATACAATTGAATACAATACAAAACTATACTATACTATACTATACCATACCATTGATTCGATAGACGGCGTTTCGGCGTGTTAAAACCAACTCAGTGCCGGATTTAATGAATGCCATACTGTAGCATATAATACTATGCAAAAAGAATAAAATACAACACAGCACATTACAGTACAATGCAATACAAAATTAATAAACTACAGTACGATACAACATGATCTATACAATATTGCACAATGAAATACAGCACAGTACAATAAAGTAAAACGAAGTAGGCCTACAATGCAAACAGAGCACAATGCGTTTAAATGTAAAGCCGCGGAGTACACGATGATTTGTTTGATAATATCTGTAACACTACTTCAGAGGTGCACTGTATAAGACGTCGACTTGTGAATTGTACTCCACCCTAGACAGACACAGGGACATAGAGAAACAGAGAAATAGGGAGAGACAGAGACGTAACAAACGACACATGGAGCCAAACAGAGAGAAACAAACATGGATAGAGGCAGATCTCCACACAAAAATTGGTTGCGTACAGGAGGGAGCCGCGAAATCATTAGGCTTAGTTTCTAACGCTAGATGATGAAACTACTTGGACTACGTTACCTCACAAAGGAAGGAGAAGTAGGCAAAGACTCCTACAGGATGAGACAATGTCTCTTACTGCCTCATTCTGCTCAATTCATAGATTGCGTACACGTAGCCTTCGACGGTTTTCATATTATTATTATTTCCATTTCAGTATTGATCCTTCATCTCTTTCTGTATGAGTTTATGAATCTGTCCCTCTTCTCCGTCTCTCTCTCTTCTTCAACCATTGTCCGCGTGCTTATATGTCTCTAATGTCTTTCTCTGTCTGTGTGTCTCGTTCTACGTCTATGTCTGCTTTTCTCTCTCTGTTTGTGTCCCTTACTTTTCTTTCTATATCGGTTTGTGTATCTGTATCCTACGTTAACATTATTTCTCTCATTGTCTCTCCTCCTGTCTGTCTTTGTTTTTCTAACTGCCTCGCTGTCTGAGTAGATTACATATGTGCATATCGGATAGATGATTTAAGCAGCAGGCAATAGACAGATGTACTCATGACCGTTGCCTTAACGACCCATTACAACAATCAATCAATCAATATTCGTTTATTGAAAATAATCCAGCTGACACAGCCGCAACTTAATAACAGAATCATGGAAACAGTCATAAGCTTGTTCTGGGGTACGGGGCCTTCCTGTGGAGTATTGACCCACCCGTGTACCCTCCCGGGGCCTTCTCATTAGATTTTAGTACATGTTCCAATGGAGGAGCCGTGGTATGAAATTGCGATGGTCTTTCTGTGGCAGAGTAAACCCATGCTCCCGGGGTCGAAGGTCAACAACCACAATGAAAGCAACAACAGTGAAACAACGACGCTTAATGTGATGTGAAGATCACCGCAGAGTGAGAAAATAGTTCTTCTTATCACCGTACTGCCACAAAACACACGAGTGAACACACGGATCAGAATAACATCTAAAACTGGAGCTACAATGCAATCATAGAAAGTGGTCCGACCCGAACTTGGTACAATGTAATATGATCGCGAATGATTAATGCGCACAAAACCTCGGCCTTTAACATCCTTTGCAGAATGCGATACGTTAAGACGAACTGATCTATCAAAATGGCAGAATTGGCAAACCAAAGGTCATCATGGCTGCGGGCATGCGCTGTTACGATAAACGATAATAGAAATGACCTAAGAATTTATCGATAGATGTCCACAGCATGTTGTGGTCGTCGTGTTGGTATCTTATTCCGGAGATGTCGTTCAGTGTTTCAACACTGGTTGTAAATAAAGTGTTTTATGAAGACTGTTAACAACAAAGCGGTTAATGCATCCCACATGTATGCATAAATGTATACAATTGTACATACATGCATGCATGCATACATACGTACACATATGTATACATACACAGTGTTACACACGTATACGCATATGTGTTTGATTTGTAGAGCATATGCGTGCAAACTTGCAAAGAGTTATGCATCTATGCGTGTACGATACAAACATACATAAATATGTAGATTTATATAGCGCCTTTAAATGAAATACAAAGGTGCTACAACGTTACCATTCTACGGTTTTTAAAAGATTGACTAATTTTACACCGAGAATGTCGTGTTCAGTGTATGCACACCGAAGCACCACCCTTCCAGGAATAAGGAGTATGTGCATGATCTTACACTCTGGGTAGTTGGGCCTTCCAGTTGTAAGTAAAGTATCTCTGACTATCTCATGTAATCCAAAACGCTTTAGTATCCTATCGTATGGCTAAGGGCAAAATAATCGCATTCTTTCAAAGACAGGTTTCTGTTGAAGCAGTTTATTTTTTTACGTGATTACTGCGCTCAGGTGCTTTTGCATAGAACATGAAGTCTAAGTCATAGACAACCGGTTGCGGTTGATTCTTTCACTTAAATAAATGTACTAGGTGCTGAAATGCGCCGCCGGGAGTAGTTCGCGTCACGAGCTTAAAAGCAACACTCCATTTGCATCGTATTAAGGCCATCTTCCACAGCAGCGAACAGCGTCGCATCGCTTATCATAAGCCATTGATAGAAAGCATCTGTAAGAGACAGACAACCTCCAGCCGACTACGCACGTCTCTGCCAACCCAATCAGTTAAAAAGCCACTAACTCTTTAGTCCATCAGTTTTTCTTCCGTCGAGGTTAATGAGTTCAAGTGGCTGTCGCAGACGAGAATCAAGATATTCTCAGTGAATATTCTAGTTAAGTCATGTAGTAGTAGTACTAGTTTCAGTTTAACGACACTGTGTGATAAAAAAGACCATTAACGTCGTCCTCCCACTTTATCCAGGCTTGGGACTGGCACTGTCAGAGTACAAACAGTGACGGAGTTGTTAAGCCATCTATTTCTTTGCTTGAATCACATGCATACGTTTTCTGATGTCTTAACGTCAACTGCTTTTCGTTTGTATTATCTGAGGTAACACGTCCATGTAATGCAACTTCGCGCTTTCCATCGCTCGACGGAAGGAGCGAGCGGTGGACTGCCACACACTTCTGTCAGCACTCAACTCATCAGGACGAAGAGACTAATGACCTCACGAGAAGATTTGTCCTTTGGCCTCATTCCGTCCTTACATGTCATTGCCTCTATATTGCCACGTGTGAAGAACAGATCGCTTTAAGAGATTGTGCTAAACACATGCAAATTATCTTGCACGAAATAGAGGAGCAGTTTCAAAAGAGAAACACAAAACAAATCTTTATGAGATTCTAGTGCATTTGTAGGGTTTCCTAAGGCGATATATAAATTATTTTAACGCATTTATCAAGCGCCACTTTCTAATGACCAAGCATCAATTGATGGCGCAGAGCAATTGTAGGTGAAGGATTTGCTCAAGGTCTCTATAAGCAGTAACAGTCTAAGAGAAGGCTCTAACCTGTACTCTCCGAGTTCTAAGGCGAGCGCTCTAACCAGTCGGCTACCATGATGATATCAGAGACCAGAGAGAGAGAGAGAGAGAGAGAGAGAGAGAGAGAGAGAGAGAGAGAGAGAGAGAGAGAGAGACAGAGAGAGAGACAGAGAGACAGAGAGACAGAGAGAGAGAGAGAGAGAGAGAGAGAGAGAGAGACAGAGACAGAGACAGAGACAGAGACAGAGACAGAGACAGAGACAGAGACAGAGACAGAGACAGAGACAGAGACAGAGACAGAGACAGAGACAGAGACAGAGACAGAGACAGAGACAGAGACAGAGACAGAGACAGAGACAGAGACAGAGACAGAGACAGAGACAGAGACAGAGACAGAGAGAGAGACAGAGAGACAGAGAGACAGAGAGACAGAGACAGAGAGACAGAGAGACAGAGAGACAGAGACAGAGAGACAGGAGGCAGAGAGAGAGAGAGCAGAGTAGAAGACAGAGTTAGGCTTCGTTAAGGACAAGGAAGTCTGTTAGGCGGAGGTTCGGATGGATTAGGGTCGGAATTCTTGAAGAGGTGGGACTTTAGTTTTGGAATGGAAAGCCTGTGGGGTGATAAGCAAAGGAGCCTGAGGCAGTTAACAGTGGGCGATCGACGGTAAAGGTGCGGAACTGAACATATGCTGAATTCGGGGAGGGGGGGTGATCGTTCCAGAGTTGACGTCCAGAGTAGCATATGGTTCGGTTGAAGAACTTGGGGCAAGTAGTGACTGAGGGACGGGTGAAAGTAGGATAGGAGGAGGATCGGGTAGAGGGGTGGCTGGAGGTAGAGGAGGGGGATTAGAACCGAGCATGGGATTATGTTTATAGCTTCATACTATAATAAGCTTCATGCGTAAAACATTTTGTGTTCAAGGTCGAAAATGAACAGGCTACGCGTAACTTCTTCGCTTACTTGAATAGGCAACCCGTGTCCCTAACCAATTTTGGGACTCAACTCAATGAGGCGGTACAAACATTAAATTGGGAGGCATGACTGGCTTGACCTCCGGTCCGCCTTTATATGAATCATCTTCATAGACTGCGTTTTTTGCAAGTTTAACGTCTAAACACGCCACAAATATTTACGACTGTAGCGAGAAATGAATTACGGCTCTTCTTTCTAATTGCCTTCGTTATATTGATAAACGGTCTTAGTCAGGACTGATACATACATCCTCATTTCTTATGCGCCAATTCCACGCGTAGACTTATATATGTGTAGACCATCCGCTGGGTCTATAATGTGGGTTCAAGCAGACATGCTTAATTAATGCCTGTAAAGACCTTGGCTAGCTGTTTGTCTTCATTCGTCTGTAATTATGTCATCATACAGTTGTTTATAATTGGTTTCAACGTCTAAAGGAAACTCACGTCAATTAACTGGTTCAATAGTATCGAAGAAGAAATCTTGAATCGTAACTCGTTTTCATTAATGTATGAATTAAAACGTGCGTAATCTGACTTATTTCCTCAATAAGCTATAATATAAACAGCAAGTTTTATGAATTTTATGATAGAGTGCTCTATGTCGTCCATTGCCATCTCAAAGACCCAGTGTAATTCTCCTTACAGACTCCTTTCATTTTAGCAACAGTTACAGTTATAGTCAATGGTTTTTCATTTAAGTTATAGTTACAGTTATAGTTATTATTACTATTTTAGTCATAGTTATAGTAACTGGATTTTTATTTTAGTTACTATATAAGTGGCCTACAATAACGCTAAACGAAATTGCCGACAGACGCAGCAGCAGCTGTGCGTAATAAAGTAATTAAGTATGTAGCCTACTTCACTGAATCGCCTGTAAACGCACTGCGGAAATATCAGATACTAGGAATGTTAATCGCAAAAATAATCATAATCTGCAATTACAAAGCAAAACAGGCGTCTTCGGAGCTACGAAAGAGTAAGGAGAAAGATCAGCAGTAGAGTCATTTATAAGCTTATAACATTCGCGTGATAAAAGCACACGGGGGTTGATGTGTTAGCACTCGTAATCTCTCGATTATGCGTTCGAGGACAGAGTGATTAGGTAATATTCTTTATAGGGGTAAGCTGCCAGGCAGTAAACAAGCTAGGGTTGTGAAGCGCGGTAGAGAAAAGGGAGGAATCAGCATGGCCACAGAGGTCATCGAAGGTCTCCTGGTCGGGTGGCAGAAGCTTGAACCGTACCATTTTCCGTATAGCCAGCATTAGCAGAGCCCGACCATGCAGAGGAAGCATGGAGGAGGCGAGCCATCGAGGTGGCCCGAACTACGTCATGAAGGTGCGTTCCCCAGAGACCATAAGGATACGTATTGCATATAGAGCGATTGGCTGGCCTTAATACAAATCCTGTCAATATGGGGTCAGAACTGAACCCATCCCTTATGGTTACCCCTAGGAAAACAGACTCTACAATCAAATCCATTCATGGTATAGGTCGGGGTAGATTTAGTAACTTAGGCCGCGGACGCCTAAGTATCATCTCTTTAGATTTATTGTTGTTGAGTTTGAGACTGCAAGTTAGTGCCCACGTTGCAACATCATCCAGGTTAGAGGAAGTGGTGGCTTTAGCGGACGCTGGAATCAGAATGCTCTATCGTCTGCCTATTTAAGCAACCTATTGCTGTGTACAGGTTTCAAGCAGGAAATAGCCACCACAAAATTAGGCGGGCCAAGCCCAGAGCCCCGTATGATACTGCTGGCATTTATTCGACATAAGGTTGAAACCTGGCCTTGAAATTCAGTGCAATGCTGACAGTTTTGCAAGTAGTGATAGGATACAATTATATAGAAAGTCAGATAAGGGCAAAAAAGGCAAGTTGCTCATATGGGTAAGAGTGCCTTACCGTGTCAAAGGCTCGGAAGAAGTTTAGCGAGATAAGACGTACACAGGGCTCATCATGCAACATGCCCAAAAGTCTGTGAGTGAGAGCAATGAGGACGGGCCTGAATGTGTATTGGTCGCTTAGGGCAGAGTTTGCCTCAGGATCTGTGAAGGTTGGGTAAAAGTAACTCCTCACAACTATTTTCTCCAGCAAGCGGCATAGCCGCATAGCACCGGAGTAATAGAAATATGCCAAAAGTCAGCCTCATGTTGAGGGCGCGCATTTTTAGGGACTGGCGTGACACATCTCGCCCTAGACTTCAAAACCTCATCAACAATCGCCACATCAATAGTTCACGCCAAATTAGATTGCTGCAATGCTCTCTTCCTCAACATAGATACCACTCAAATTAACCGCCTCCAAGCCATTCAGAATGCCATCGCCCGTGCTGTCACCAAAACCGCCAAACACCACCATATCACCCCTCTCTTGAAATCACTCCACTGGCTCAAAATTCCTGAACGAATAGAATATAAAGTCCTATCCCTCACCTACAACACACTTCAATCCTCTTAGCCCTTGTATCTCCGTCAGATGTTCTCGGTCCAACCTCTTCGTTCAACCCGTTCATCTTCCACCCTGACACTGCTCCGCCCTTCCGTCACCTCATCGCTTAAATTTGCAAATCGCTCCATAGCAATAGCTGTACCGCCTCTTTGGAACAAACTCCCGCCTGTGCTACGACACATATCCGATCCATCCTACGAACTCACCAAAACCTCACCTCTTGCTATCTCTCCACAGGTCTTCCACTCAAAACTGAAAACACTGCTTTTCACAAATCCTATCCCGATTCCTTCTCTTCCCCTCACCTGCCTCGCCATTTCAACTCTTAGCATCATCCACCTTAGCCGTCTGACTGTCTGCCTGCCTGACTCTCTGGATTTTGACCCCCCTGCCTATCGATTCTGTTTTGATTAAGCGCCTGTGAATAAGCTGGTTCCCGCGACTTCGCTTTTGTGGGCGCTGTAGAAATCTCGAGTTTACGATTACGATTACGATTACAGCTCGAGAGCAACTGGGGCGGCGTATAAGATGAAGCCAAGGAGCTATTGAAAAGATACGTAATCGGGCAGAGAGTAGATGTGCCATAGTGGATAGAAACCAAGAGGGGATGCTATCGAAGCCTATTGAGGACCCCTGACAGATTCCAGCCCTCTGAACACATAATATTCCTCAATATTAAGACGCGTTACACAATTTGCTTAGAGCTGCGAAATGTATCGAAGAATGGTGCATTCGGCTTCATAAATACACGACGGTATACAAATTCACCGACGTTCGAGTTCGTTTTCCACTACATAGCTCCCACCAAACACACAGAACATGCTTTCACAATACGCCTCAGACGCCGAAGCAGACACAATGTCTTCCGTTAATGAACACTTTATTACGCCACAGAGGCAGAACAACAACTAAACGATATAATGGAGCCAGCCTTGGGTAAACTTGCTCCCTTTCTATCCAGAAGGTAAGAATTGGTTGCTGAAGATCTTTAAGGAAGCGACACTCGGCGATATACCGAACAAGCTCCATTTTAAAGTCATCGGTCTGTTAGCCACTACTACTGGGTTGATTCAGTGACTCTTTCAGCTTACTGCACTGTTTTGCTAACTGATGTAATATATGCGTGTTCGCAATGAACATCAAATAGGTTAGCGCAGAGAGCGCCTCTGAGTAGGTATCTTGAAGGTCGCTATATAATATATTATACATGTTCAATTGGTTTACATTATATTAGAATTAACTTCAGTGACACCAATATGCATCTACAGACCTACCGTAATCGTATAACACAGTCGTTTATCTTGTCTCTTCTCCCATCGACCGATGGACGACAAGTAGTGTCAGTCGACGCAAGAACTTCGGTCACGGTGCAGCAGTAACTCAGCAGAAAGCGAAAGAAGTCCTGCGCTGCTCTGAGTCCAGTAGTAAACTAGGCGATCAGCCGAGAGAGAGAGAAGTCGGAAGCGGAAGACTCAGGACCGACCGGGAGACGCAACGTCAGGGTGCACAGCCAAACAGCGAATCCGTGCCATGTCGATCCGCTGCCGCCTTAAATAGTCGCGCGCAGGTACATAAGCCCCATATGACGTATTAGGCAGCCTACGCCCAGCTCAGGTCTACAGTTCAAGTTCACATCCACGTACTCCAGTCGTTGTGTGGCGCTGCCGATCGCTCCCTAACCTCTCAGTCGGTCTCTTCATCGACATCAAACGACCTAAATTTAGTCGGTCTGTCTTAAACGCCGCGTGTAATGACCTGGAAGCACGCATCAATCCCGCAGAGGAGTCTTGTTATCCGTGGTATATCCACGTCGACGGCAACCACCAGGTGTCGCTGTTGGCGCAACAAATGAAGCGACGACGACATCTTACGAACGAAACCGCAGTTATTGAACGACGCCGGTTAGAGCAAATAAATAACGACGATACGTCGCAACTTCTGCTACCTTGGAGAGAAACGATGGCATCTTATCCGTCATTGAACGCGTACTCAGACGCGTTTTTAGCGCCAGGTAATCTTTCTATTGACTGATCTCAGGTGTAACGTGGAGGCGTGCTGTCAGTGGTAATCGGTAACCCAATTGAATGAGTTCTGGATTACCTTCAACGACTCTTCTACGATATCAATTGTCTTGCGCCTTCACAGACCACTACAAAAACGGACCAGCGTATCAAGGGATAGTTGAGAATCTTGTTCAGCGACTCTTGTCGAGTTCACAAGAGACTTAACTATCCCTTGAAACACATTTATCTGACAGTTATTCGTTGATTGAATAGCCAAACGGACCGATAATCAGACATATTATATAGTCCTCGTAACTTATGAAATAAAAGAAACTAGGCTCTGGGTGTCTGGATTTTTACGTAGGCGGAAATTCGTCGAAATAATGGAAAGCAGAGATGATTTATTGAAATCCGAATTCACAAAAGTTTTGGTAGCGCTGTGGTAACTTGTGTAAAGCAGATGAATTGAAATGCAAGATTTTTTAATAATAATAATTTGATGTGCCTATTGACCAAATATTGACATTGAAGAATCTTAACACCGTTTTAAAGCAACTATTTGCTTGAAGTCTTAAGCGCATCAGAACATGTAAAAGATGACAAGTTCTACATTTTTACAGTAATTCTTTTGCAAGCTTTACGATTCGAACATAAAGAGGTTGTTAAAGGTCTATGTAAATTTTGAGCAGTCTATTTCGATGTCTTTGTATTGCGGCCAAGTTTTTTACCGTCAGACTGCACAATATTTCAGAAAGATGCTCTGCATGGGGTATTTTTTGTGATATGGTCCTATATGCTTTAAACCAGTTGACATCAGACACTGTATTCATCGGCCAAGTACTTTAGATCAGCTGCTTCGTAGGTCTACCTGAGTCTTTCAGGTTTTCATTAGAGCTTTACTTAAGAAATTAGTCTCAGGCAATGCGGTTGTTTCAACACTAATCTAATTCTGGCCATCCTAATCAGATGAGTGCTTCGACAGACACAGAACCCAGACCTTCCATTAGCAATCTGTTCACTCATATAAGGTTAAGCACATTAACTTCGTTGACCTACTTGCAAAAGCTGAACCTATACTCATACATTGGTATGGCATATTTATGATTAGCTAGGCACTGCTATATGGTCGCTCAGTCAACTATCAAAAGCGGTTGTCCAGTCGCTTATAGCAAAACAAAGGATCGTCTGCTTTTGCCATAAAGACGCACACAGCTTTTCTAAAGCATTTGGCCATGCGGGATTAAGATGAGCGCAAACCTCTTTCTTTTTTGCCGCGCTTGCCAACGAATACTGGGTCATTCAGTTTAGATCTACGTTAATTTATTCTTATAGTCTAAGATTACAGTACGAAGGTGCTCATATGTACTTGTATAGACTATAGAAGCCACTGATAGCTGGAGCAATAATTGTAATTGTAATTACGACGATTTATATAGCGTAGTCGGTAGCAGACTACTTCTGGGACGCTTCACAAAACTGTCTGCTGCAATAGTCAGGTAATAAACGCACAAAAACAAATAATAATTCGAATTAATAATCATTTGTGGGCCAGACGAAAGGCTGAGGGACTAAAGCCTCAAATATTTCAAATAAGGGCTAACAGATTGGCTTGTCCCATTATTTTCTGTGGGTCTCTACAGATGATCGAATCTAGTCGCAGAATAATTTGACCTGAAATGACAATGCGCAGTAATTTAATTCTTTTTGATCATTATTTTTAGCCCTTATGAAATAACTGCTTTAATGACTTACATAGCTATATTATAATGCAACGCCGTATATATCGTGTATATGCCTACATCACAGTAAACTAATGTAAGTGACCAGGTTTGTAGAATAATGGGTTAGACAACACAATGGTCCAGCAATAAAACTCTTCAGATGTGTTCTGAAAGACGAAGCTGAAAGACTGGCAGTGAACAGACGAATGCATGGCGAAGATGCGTTGCCCGATGTGCAGACATGCATGGTTAGGACTAAGTACTAAGCAAATTAGAAAATTATTATTGATATTGTAGGCCCTACTTAATTTTTTCCTTATTGACTTAATTTGAGCAGTATGAAATTTTATGGAACATTAGCGTAGCACCCGTTATATTCTTAGACGACATTTGTTCAATGTTTAAATTAAAATATCGTGTATGGCATGTAAAAGAAAGTAAACTGCAAGTAAATAGGCTAAGTAATCTTTATTAGCGCGAGACAAACGCCCCGATTTACAAATAACAATGAAAACAAATAAATAAAACAGAAAACACAATGACGATGAAAGAAACACCCTAGGCAAAATAACATAAATCTAGCTTTGTTAATATAGTCCTATAGAAAGAAAACTAAAAGCATTTATAACGAAGCATTCATAAAGAACAATTATATCAGCTATGTAGTGCGTGAGGAAGCATTTTTATGCAGAATGTAGTTTCCCTAGTCTCTGAGAGATGATTTATGATTCTATTCCTGGAGGTCCAATTCCTACTATTAGCTCGTTCAGTTTCTAGGATAACAGAAGAAAAGACAGATTGATGCTATCTGCAAATCGAAAAACAATAATTATTAGTAAATAAGTTGGTGTATGATTTTTATATATTTGATGCATGATTGCAATATATGCCGAAGTTTATAAACACTAGTTGTAACGTCACTCTACAAACGTTGAGTCGATTCAATTCTTTACATAAGGTGAACTGAGGACTTCCAGTCACCGACTAATTACTGGTTCAATGGATTCCAAAATGTTTCATATAATTCCGACTCAGACAATCGCTACTCCCTTAAAGATTTCTACAAGTTGGCATAACAAAAGAACTGAAAACGAAGCACACTAACTAGAATGCAAATATGTTTCGGAATAAAAATGTCTGATTTTTGCAAAGATTTTTAAAGCGCAGCAACATTTAATTACTGGACCACTTTTTAACTCTTCAGAATCTACTTATTGCAGAGATTCCAGGTTGCTGGTCGACTGCACTGAATCTTACGCCAAGCCATGGTGAATTCTTTTTGCTGCTGACATTCATTTGATTTAGCTGAGACTTTTACGCACAGCTGCTGCAGCATTCGACGGCATTTGTGCCGCAGAATTCCTTCTTACACCAGTTGTACCTGTCGCCGTATGGACAGTCTAAAACGACAAAGAAAAGGAGCCACATAAATGAACTTACATAACACAATAAAAGGAAGTATCGATATATGAAATAAGTGGAATAAAAACCATCTGAATTTACTAAGTAATTATTTTCTGCATCGAACATAACCTGCGAGTTAAGTAGGTGGACAGATGTAAAGGCAGAGGCTTACACCAATTGGCAATTGTGTGCAGTTGGTCACTCAAGCAAATGGCGCAGCGAAGGCACGCTGGCGTATTATAAGTGTGTATGTGCGTATGTGTGCATGTGCTCGTGCACGTATGTGTAGGCGTTAGCTCAACACCGAGGTTCTGACGAGCCATATCATGAGGTCGACTAGGCCAAGCACACGATGAGAATTAGGCCAAGGAAGTGAATGATATGCCAAGAATCCACGCAGAGATCCTTCGTCGGGCGTCGAAAGGGTTAACTAGGTCCACACACGTCCGTCTGGATGTGACACGTTAAAAGCATTGCACTTGACAAATGACCGAAATAAAGAAATTGGGGAAATTCATTCGCACCCAGTACCGTCTTACGGTTAGCGTCAGATGCTGTTGTTGTTGATTGCTGTTGTTGTTGTTGTTGTTGTTGCTGTTGTTGTTGCTGTTGTTGTTGATGATGATGATGATGTTGATGATGATGACGATGATAATGACGATGATGATGATGATGATGATGATGATGATGATGATGATGATGATAATGATGATGATGATGATGATGATGATGATGATGATGATGATGATGATGATGATGATGATGATGATGACCGGGATTAATATTATGTCTGCAGCACTGATATGACGTCAATTGCCTCTGTCTTGTTGCTCTGATCTTCCGACTACTTACACATGAAACAGTCAGCTATCAAACTCTAATCAAATCTGATTCAATCTGATCCAGAATATACTCGTTCAGATGTCGTCTCTTCTCATCTGTCCTTCTCTTGTCTAATCTAATCAGATGACGTCTGTAGCGCCGTTATCATTATGCGTCAGTCGATGATCACTTCGAGTGAAATCATAGCCAAAAGGTTAACCTATGCTTTGGAAAGTTCCCGTAGAAATCCGACAGGTCAGAGAAATCAGAAGTTAAACTACGGTAGGTAAAGTAAAGTTACGATGGGTCAAGTAAAGTTATCACGAAGAGGTAAAGTGGAAGCTTCCGATGGGTGCTTGGTCGTATTGTATACCTAGCGTTCCACATAAGAGTATTTTCAAGCCATCCTGTTGACTCAAAATTTCAGTAATTCCAACAATTATAATTTTTTCTCTCTTTATAGTATCTTTTGTGAAATATGCGAGTTCAGAAGCAGGTCGTTCATAATGCTCGATGTATAATAAACGAATATATATATAGTAAAATAAAGTTACGGTGGGAAGTAAAGTTACGGTGGGTAAAGTAAAGTTAAAGTGGATAGAGAAAGGTACCGCGGGTAAAGTAAAGTTACGGTGGGTCAGTTAAAGTTATCATCAAGAGGTGTCCTTTGGAAGCTTCCGACCTTTGCTTGGTCGTATTGAAGGACCTATCGGCGCCCATAAAATGGGCCATAACCAGCTACATGTTTACTATGAATTAAAGCAAACTTCTCAACAGCTTAACAGAAACCATGTGTATTGGTACGATTAAGATGATACTGACTGGCGTTTGCTGTCTTGTGTTCGTTGCAGAACTTGCAGCATGTGGTCTTCGTCTGTGGATCGTTGCACCAACCTGGCCAAATTGTCGAACACCAATCCGCATTGTCCTTGCAGCCTACGCAGAACAATTGATTCCACTTAAACTGTATTCATACACATGCTTGCTAGTGTTGAGAACAAAGGCAAGCAGTTTTATCAATTGGGATTTAGGCATCTCCACGATATACTCGGCCTAAATACGTTATTTTAAAATTAATTACAGTCTTGAACGTCTATTAATTCAAACCTATATATATATATATTTATCTATGCAGAGCTAACAGAATTGAAATTGTTGACAAACTAAAACGGTAGTTTATTATCAGTAGCATACAATTTTGTATTATGGCTATACTTTATTAACTCTAAAGAGTTCGTTTGATACCAGTTAAAATGTAAAAGGATCGAAACCCACGGAGAAATCTAGGAAAGGTTAACACCTGCGGAAACAGTTGTTACCACGACTGAAGGTTGAAGGCTGGAGCCCCATACTTGCCAGCGAAATTTTTGCATGGATGGGGCATCCTATGGGATCCAAATGGGCTCTATACCGATCACATATTGGAACATGGGTCCTATATGGGCCCATGTGTGTATACTACATGTAGCAGGGATACCTTTCTAACAAGTCGGCCGGTCAAAGTGGAGAAAAGACTTCATGGAACCACTAGAAGCACCTCTACTATAATCTGTAAAACTAATGTCAGGCAATTTTCTGCTAGAATAACTGGGCCTAAACTATGGAACTCCATTGACCGTGGCATCCGTAATCAGAGGTCACTCAACTCCTTCAAACAGGCCTATAAAAACACTTAATTAACTGACGTTGATTTTACTACTGCAAGCCTATTTCTCATCCTAAGTTAATCGAACTGACTCATGTTTCCTTTCAAGTTCTATCAATTTGTTCGATCATAGTGGGGAAGGCAGGCGCCCTTGTAACGGCATGGCCGTGTTACGGCGCCATAGAAATTGTCGTAATTATTATTATTATTATTATTATTATTATTAAGACTAGATAAGCCCATTGGGCTTCTTCTCCCCACGAATTGATTTTTATTACTTAACCTGTTAGATTATAACCCCTTCAATTTCTGTTTCTTATTAATGGCGCTTACCAAATGTAAACTGTTAATGACTGTAATCACACGTGTAGCCTACATTGTGTTCACTGTTCATGGAATCGATTCTAATAAAATTTGATTTTGATACTAAGGTGCGATGTTGAATCAAATATAAAGTTCGCAGTAGTCATTTACATGGGTGGTGAGGGGCAAAGCCAATCAAGCAGATGTTCTGAAATGTTATCCCAAAGCTTATGCCTTCATCAACTTATTCTTAAAACATGATGCTGCTGCAATCGACACAACGCATACTCTCACTTTATTCTTGTGTAACGTAACCTAACGTAAGATGATGTAATGTAATGCCACCTAATGTCACTTCAAATCATTTCATTTGATTTACTGCGATATAGTGTGACGTAATGAGATTAAATGTGATATCATGTGACATAGCTCAATAAAGTACAGCAATGACGAGTGTTCTTGTTTATGCGTGTATACTGTATGTATGGCTATTGGTATTCGAATATCTGTACTCTTAGACTTCTTCGAAAAGCAACACCACGTTTACCACACAGTTGCTGAAAGGCGATTAACGTGTGATAACTGAAGGGTTCAGAGCAATAACCAGGTATGTCTGAAATTATGAGTTTTGGGAAAATGGCTTCAAAGATCTGATACTTCAAACTGTTGTATCTTAGCTATTAGACCACATATCGACAAGCTGTTTGAAGCACCGTATAAGTGCCTGACGTTTAATTGTACTAAATCTTGGTGCTTAGCATTCGGACCTCGATTCAAGGCTTCCCTACCAGATATGTTCCTAGGTCACAAAAAGGTTGAGCGGTCAGAGCAGATTAAATACTTGGGAATCATCTTTTGTGCTGGTAGTAAACTGAGTTGTGATGTAGACTGCATAATGCGCAATTTTTATGCAGCTTCCAATAATATTTTCAATAACTCTTCAAGTTTGTCGGAGTTAATGCAGCTTTTCTTACAGCAGACTTATAGCTTACCAGTTTTAAGATATGGCTCAGTTGCTGTGAGATTTTCTCAATCTCAGCTGAGTAAACTAAATGCTTGTTGGAATAATGTTTATCGTAAAATATTTGGTTTTCACAAATGGGAATCAGTAAGAGAATTTATTGCAGGTTTAGGCAGTTTGGACTTTAAATCTATGAGAGTTATTGCTATGTTTAAATTTCTTAAAGACATGCTAACGGTGGATAATAGTACACTAAATATGCTGTCATTGACATTCAGTTATGGCCATGAGCATATTAATTTAGTTTCTGGTTATGGTTTGTCTGTAAAAGACAACATGTATTATGTAAGATCACGGGTTCACTACGTTTATGCTTCGAGAGGAGCAATAGTTTGAGTTGTCTCCCAGTCTGTTTGGGAAGGAGTTCTTGTATTTTTGTATTTCTGTTCTAGTCTGCTTAGTTTGCTTAGTTTCTCTGTTCTGCTTTGTGCGAAATAAAGTATATATATAAGTATTGTTGTCTTTAACGAAAACTTTGCATGATGCAATGCAATAGATAACATTATTGTTTTTTACACGACAATTTGCTTCATACCCGGTTATTGTCAACACCAACACCTTACCATCAGTATAATTACGGGTGCAGTAACAGGGTATGTAGACAAAGTTTGTTTTCTAGCAGCTGCGTACCAACCATGTCATCTGGTGTTAGTCGACATACCTTATTCTTGCACCAAACAGTCACACTATTACACAGTACGGAAATCGTGCAAGAAGAAGGTAAACAGTACATACATTATTTTCTTTATAGCACGGATATAGCCCAATTTAGAGCAAGTGACAATAACCGGATATGTCAAATAACCTGTCTGTTGCACCGGTTTTAATACAAAGATTACAAGAAAACGACAATCTTGTTATCATACCTGGATATTGCAATGGAGTAATGGTAGAATACTGCCGGATGCACAAATCCATCCTTTTTTGACATATTTGTTTTTCAAAAATGACTATCAAAAATATTCGGATCTGGACGAAATTTGCAGGGTAAATAGACTACTATATTCCAAGCACGCTGGCATACTTTTTAGCAAAGAAGTGGTATGTCGACATAACTGGTTATTGCTCTGAACCCTTCAATTAATGTTTGCCTTTGTCCAATTATAATTTGAATGTTTGAATTTATATTAGAATTTTCCCCCGGCAAATGGTTAATCAGTTAGCACGATCAACTCAAAGAGTTCTGTTATGCATCCTAGTATTTAACAGCAGGACGAGGCGGGATGAGTCAAAATGAGGTCTGTATGCGAACAGAAGCCATAAAACTGTTTCATCGATACGTATTCTAGGAAACCGACAGATCTTCTGGAAGATGATCAGATGTTGATTTCCTTAGGTGGCTGTTGTGTGTGTGTTTGTTTGTTGTCGAGTGTTGTTCTCATCTGAACATTATCCATTGTTATGCACGACGTGAACCGTGTGCGAACAATGCCAACTGATATCAACTGCTACTAACTGGCCCAGGTTTAATCTTTGGTCAAACAAAACTCGTCTTTATCTTATGGTGCAATGCAATGAAACCAACTATTGTTCTGCGCTTTACGAAACTGCGCCAACATTCGGATGGACGTGGGGTCAACAATCTTTCTATACCTTCGCCTGGACTCCTAATGAAGCATGTGCATGTGCGTGTAAGTATGAATGTGCATACATGTGCATGTATGTATGCATGTATGAATGAATGTATGGATGTTTGTATGTATGTACAAATGCAGGAGTGTATGTATATACATGTATAAGCGTGTAACTGTGCATGTATATAATAATATGCATGTATTTATGCATGTATGTACACAAGCATCTATATATTTGATTATTTATATGGCGCCCTCAATGCAATCTCATCAGCGTTGAAGAGTAAGCATGTATAGTGGCTAAAACAATCTTTAGACTTTCCAGACTCAAATTCCAAACATTGGTTTCATTATTTTCATTCTGCATTCATCAGTTCTGCATTCAGCTTTGAACAGCAACGTAACCACTTTTAACTACATACAATTAACCACATTTACTTATAATTAAGTGTATGCAGGCTTTTAATTGTTTATCTTTTCGCTTCTTGTGATTGTTTAATTGGATTGTTTCTTATTTTTACCCGAATCGCCATCTTCTGCGACGGCTGCCTTGTCTGCGACGGCTGTCTTGAACTTCTTACAGCTGTTGCAACATAAGGTCTTAGTGTTTCCTTGGTTACAGGTCTGCGCCGTCATCGTCATCGTTGTGCACCAGGGCGCTTTGTCGCCATATTCACACCCTAAGATAAGACGAACAAAGGTTTCCTTGAAAACCGGCTTGTGGTGCAAGTAGGCAAGCAAGCAAGCAAACAAACAAACAAACAATCAAGCACAAAGTAGTATGATCAGTAGATGTAGTTTGATCGATATAATATAACTAGATGTTTGCCCGTCCTAAGACGGTTAAAAACAATTTGAAAATGTCAAGATTTGCGTCTTCTCGTGCTATGATTGACATAAGTCTTCTCCCTCCGCCCCCTCTCTTCCGTCCGTCCCTCCCTCCCCCCGTACTTCTCTGCAGGCCGTCCCGGCCGTCCGTACCTCCTTCCCTCCCTTCACGTCCGTCCGTCCGTTTCTCGCGGCGATCCACGCGTCTCGCGTGGCTCCCTCCGTGCTCCTCCTCCTTCTCTCCTCCCTCCCTCCCTCCCTCCCTCCTCCCTCCCTCCCTCCCTCCCTCCCTCCCTCCCTCCCTCCGTCCCTCCGTCCCTCCCTCCCCTCCGTCCCTCCCTCCCTCCCTCGCTCCTCCTCTCTCCCTCCCTCTCCCTCCCTCCCTCCTCTCCTCTCCGTCCGTCCGTCCGTCTCTCTCCCTCTCTCCCTCCCTCCCTCCCTCTCTCCCTCCCTCCGTCCGTCTCTCTCCCTCCGTCCGTCCGTCCGTCCGTCCGTCCCTCCCTTCCTCACTCCCTCCCTCACTCCCTTCCTGCCTCCTGCCTCCCTCCTCCCTTCCATCCATCCATCCTCCATCCATCCTGCATCCATCCATGCCTCATCCTGCCTCCCTCCATCCATCCATCCATCCATCCATCCATCCATCCATCCATCCATCCATCCATCCATCCATCCATCCATCCATCCATCCATCCATCCATCCATCCATCCATCCATCCATCCATCCATCCATCCATCCATCCATCCATCCATCCATCCATCCATCCATCCTCTTTACGTGGAATGACGTAAGCCATATTGTCGAAAACAGCGTTCCAGGCTTCACACACACGCATGCATGCATGCATGCACGCAGAGATTTCTGTTCTATTATATTATTAATATTATATCGCATAATTATATTCTGTAGCTTCGATTGATTCGCTGGAAAGCCAAACATTATTCAAACTTAGGCTAAAAGAACGGCTCAAAGAGTCAACCCTTAAACTTAAAGGAATCTATAGGAATGTTACATCCAAGAAGAAAGTAACTTTAAATGGAACATTACGTGCTGATGAGCAAGAGCATCACACCAATAAGTGCAAAATAAATGTTTCGAATAAATAGGATTTCCTCAAGTTCTTTAAATTGATAATTGTAGTTATTTCTTGTTTAACTACTTGAATCAGGTTTCAAAATTTCAACATTATAACGCATAATTGACTTCACATGCCTTGACACATGATTTCGTTATTTTTATCAGATCAATGTGAACAGAACAGAGTTTGCAGTTACCTGGATTATTATTTTGGTAGAACTTCTTGCATGCCTCACAGCAGGTCACATGCGAATCGTAGCAGGCACCAGCAGTTGTTGTGGTACACCAGGTGGCCTTGTCTCCATATTCGCAGCCCGCAGTGGTTCCCTTAACTTTAGCACAGCTCTCACAACACGTCTTAGCAAATGCTGGATCGTAACAGTAAGATTTGGCGGTTCTCGTTTTGCAGAATTTCGGGTCTCTGTCTCCATACTCACAACCTATCAATTACATGAATTTCGAAAATGCGACGTTTTGTTTGTAAATTAAAGAAATAATTACTCTTCTAAAAAAGTAACAGTCATTAATAATTTTCTCTAAAACCTCTCTCTTCAAAGAAAATCGAAAAAAACCTCTATAACTGCAGAACAATAAAATAGTAATGAACGAATAATATGAAATTTACGTACCAGACGTCAATATTTTAATCATAGGTAAGTTCTAAGTGTACACGAATCTACTACTAGCCTACATGTACAATTGTACATGTATATGTGTAAAGTCAGTCTTCGAAATGTCTCAGCGCCATACAAACGTCACGCCAAAGCTTAGGCCCTATTCACAGCAATGTTCTTTCCAAAGAGCTGGTCAGCATGGACTAATTAGCGGTTGCAGAATTTCTGCATGTGTGTGTGCTTGTTTGGGCAGGGCACACAGACATGTTGTCTAACTCTAAGTAACTCATGCATATGTTATCTGAATGCATAAATGAAATATTATATGTTCTATTATTCTTGATGGGAATCCACTGGTACGATCTACCTCTCGGAACTCACCAGAGATATGACTTCAACTAGTCATCTCACAATTGTTTGCTACCTATTTATGAGATTAGTATAGTATATTGAAGAACTTTGATCGTTAATGAGCTCTATCATCATTTTGACTGGCACCGATTGCGCCTCTGTTTAGTCTCTCGATCCTGGAGTGGCGCTATAAAAATTTATGGTTTACAGTTACAATAGTTGTTACAATTACCACATAGTACAATTGTAGGCTACAGATAGGTGACCAACCGACTGGCTTCGTTTTGTCACGGACTTTGGTGCACGTGTCACAGCAATCGAGAGACACCCAAGCCTCATAGCATCGGTGTTTCTGTTGTTTTCCCATTTCAGCACACGTCATCTGGTTTTCGACATCTAAGCCAACTATTGCTTTGAAGTCACCGTAGAGGCAAGTGTCTGATGGAAAACCGAAGAAAACATGAATTTATTAACAAAGGTAATAAATCATCATCATCATCAGTTCCTGACGCCAGCCATTTGGTGGCGATGGGTACGAATAATTGTCCTCGGTTGCTTGTCATGTTCATTTTGATCACATGAATATTAATATTAAACCATGACTGTCAGCCGATAACCGGAATATTTGACTTGTAATGTATCATCTATCTCACAATACGATAATAGTCTAAATATTACGGAATGAAGACGTGAAAGCATTCTACTTGTTTCAGGAGAGAACAGTGGAGGTATTTCTACCTGGTTCTTCAATTCTTACCAGCTGCATCAGGTGCTCTGTTATCTGGAACGCACTTGCCGTTCATGCACCACTTCTTCTTTCCACAGGTGGTTCCATCGAAGGCGCGTTGTTCGGCGCTCGTCTGGCATTGCTTCTTCTCCACATAGTAGCAGTACATCAGCTCGCAGATCTTATTGTCGTAAGTACCTCCCTGCGTGTATTGATAGCCTTATTTATTACATAACTCAACGAACATTTGAATATAATTCAGAATTCCTTATGAGATTATTCAAACGTTAAGATTTAAAATGAGTGCACATACAATATTTCATAGCATATAATTCATTCAGAATGATTTACGATGCATATTTGAATGATGACGGTGAATTTAAGCTTATATTGTACGGCTTGGACAACAGTTATATTCGTTGCTTCAAATGGCTCTGTAATAGCCTAACAAAGTGAATGGGCCGATTTGTGTGTATCTAGCTGTTCCAAAAGCAAATAAATACGATATACAGAAAAACTGAAGTTGAAATGGCCATTTATCTAACATTTGAGTACTATTCACACCTTTGAAATGCCCAAAATACCTACCATCCTATCCTATCCTATCCTTCGACTGATTTCTGGATCCCTGACATATCGGCCTTCGATGAAACTTCTGAATGGAAATTCTGATTTCTGATTACGATTTTACTTGAAGCGAACATCGCCTAATGCTCTTGCATATTGTGAAAAGGGTGCTATGGAAGTGAAAAGAATAGGTTATTAGAATAGAAAAATGCTGAATAGTAAAGCGTTGCTACTTACAGCGCAGTAGTAGGACTCTGGTCCGAATATGTTTTGACACTGAAGGTCGACGCTGTACTGGTTGCCAGGAAATGGTTTGAAGTTTGGCGGAGCGACGACGTTCGGAGAGGGAGAAGTATTCAGCAGGCAGTTATCTTTACTATTTCATTTACAAAAGAACACAAATGGCTTACCAGTGTTTAAACCATAGCAATATATATTGCTCAGTCTGAGCACTAAGAAATGCAAAAGAGCACACCCATATTGCCGATTTTACACTCGAATGAGTTGCCAGGAAATGCATGCATGTATGGATGACCGTATGAATAAATATATTCCTAGGAAATGTATGCAAGGGATATCTGTCTGTCTGAGTTGCTATGGAATGCATGTATGTTTATCTGTATGGACTATGAAGTGTTAGGATATGCAATGTTATGCATGCATGTATGTACATTTGAGTTGCCAGGAAATGTATGTAGGCCCTATTTATCAATACATGCATGCACAATACTATCAAAGACTCTTTGCAGAACTACATTCAACTTGTGTGGACCAGCTACAAACAGATCGCTGTAGAATGAGAATATTTTCAAGTGTTTTCAATAGGTGTCGATCAGAGCATACAAGATTAATTAGAACTGGTTTTGAGTAAGTACATTTTTGTTATATACTTGTCCTTTAATAAATTGCAAACCCTCTTACAGAACGGTCGAGGGATTGCATCTTGTTGACTTACGCTGGTATGGATCCAAGGTACTTTCGAAAATAGGCGACAGAGCAACTGGAGAACTTGAAAGGGTTTAGGAAATTCGTGCTGTCGAGAACCCGAGGAGCAGACGCCATGACAAACTGGTCCTTGCCATTGCAGCCGTTTGAAGGACCATCATGCTGAGCTCCAAGGCTGCACAGTGCACAACACCAATTTTTAAGAATGCGTGCCGTAACTATAACAGGCTATAATAATGCAGATATAATTAAATAAATTTATTGTGCAGTGTAAGAACTCGCAAAGTGCCGAAACATGTTAGATGCTCGACATAATGCAATTAAGCAGCGTTGTCATAATCTATTTTATAACTTGATGTCTTTTTATTTACCTGGATTAAGATTAGCCTAGTTCTTTTTTCATTTGTGCTTGTATTGAATTACATAAGAGGTGTAAAGACTAGTGTATACTGTTTCTGGATTTTTGTTTTGTGTTTCGAGTGATTCTTCTCACATCTAATGACTTTCGCTACTAAAGTTTACCTAACCTAAAAGTAATTCACACCCAATACACCGTAATTTACACTTCTTCTTTCCACAAGTGGTTCAATCGAAGACACGCTGCTCGGCGCTCATAGATTAACTTTAAACTGAGATTGCTTGCCTAAACATAGCTTAGAAATTAGAATACCTTGTCTAACCTTGCTTTAATGTCAAAAATCTGAGATTGCCTGCCTAAACATAGCTTAGAAATTAGAATACCTTGTCTAACCTTGCCTTAATGTCAAAAATGTAGGACTTGGCCTGCTGCTTTTAAATCTATTTTTCGTAACCTGATATCAACGTTGTTATGCTTCGGATTATCTCTCTCTTAGATTTTTGTAAGTTGAAGTGATACTAACTTGTGACCCAACTCATGTGCTGCAGTCTGGATGCTCGAGTAGACGCCATGTTCTCGGTTGATTGAGGCTGCCAATGCGCGAGGCTTGTTCAGCTTGCAAATTCCCTCAATTTCCGCCAAGCCTGTCCATAATAATTAACAGGGATTCTCAACATCTCCTAACAGTTTAACTTCAACCGTAGCACCATGCTGTCTACTAGGCTTGACCTCCCCGAATTCTGACCTGGCATTGGAACGTGCAAAATTACTTGGCTATTACGTACTTGATTTGATATAGCGCCGGTGGATAATCTGGTCTCCTCTGACGTGGCTTTTGTGTGGCGCTGATACATTTCGAAGATTTGCATAACATTGATAGCCTACTACATTCCTACCAATCTCGTTAATCAGTATTAGCATGAGACATTCCATACGACCTATTTGTCTGCTACACTTACACAGGTTCTTATTGACCTGAACACGGTTTGGTTTTGGTGGCATCAGTTGATGCCTTTTGCATTAGACACCGCCGCAATAGAAGTTACTAATTACCATTACTGTTTTGATTTCGGTTACCTGATTTGGAACTTGGCGAACCGTCGTCTTTGTAATCGCCGTCAAACAGGTTGTTACTGGAACAGCAAAAGGATCACTGTACGGTGCAGGACATAGGCCTAACTTACAACGAACGCCATTAAATTAGCAATAGGGCGCAGTTGATATGGTTCAGGCCATCGTTGCAGTTGGTTTGTTCAAACATTTTATACAGTGCAATTTATTACAATACAATTCAATTAAATTTATTTTTTTAAATGCATCTTATACAGTTTCCGAAATGCACATGGTATTTGGGTATGTGTTAGATACTATTTGAAATAGAGCTTTCGAAAGTACCTCAACGAGCGCTACCTTCGCTATCCTAAGTGCTGTGAAAGTTTATTAAGAATAAACAGTTCATCTGTAAGCAATCAATATAAGCCTACTCAGACAAATTAGAAAGTCTCCACTCGGCGGGCTTTCCGTTCAATACTGCTTAAACATGACGGAGAATTGTTCAAATTCCACTGTTTTATCCACACCCATCAAACAAAGCATTTAAATTTATACCTAGAAGTAGCTTAGATTTATACTGCGTATTATACCTACGTCTCATAAACAGCTTAACCTTAGGTCATACGTTAAATCCAAGGCATGAGCAACGTTGAATTGCCCATAAAACAGGATATCCGCCTTACCCTGAGAAGAGAGTGGCCTGGTCGAAGGTGATTCCGAGCTTAGGCATCATCTCTGGGATCCACTTCTCGAAGATATCGAGTCCCTTGTACATGTTGCTATAGCCACGATTCTTGTACATGATCTTCACATCCGAACGCTCCGTCCACTCAGAGTCAGCTGCAGTCTGAGCGTAAGAAAGATGTTAAGAAATTAACTAAGTCTAGACAATTTATATAGCGCCTTCAGATATTTCGAAATGGAGTCTAAAATCTACGGAATTTACTCTGGTCATTAAGCACGTTCATCAAAGTGACTCGGCTTAGCGTGAACTCAATAAAGCACACTTACTGGATTTTCACCATTTACTGCTCACAGCAAAGACCAAAGATAACCTACTCATAGCATTCAGTTCACTGTTCACACACATTTAAATAAGATATTGAAGTGTTTAAATAAGATATTGAATAATCTTTTGTGTATTAACTTATTTGACCAAGTTTTCCTAGAACTTGCTACTAAATAGAAATAGAAAACATATAGGCCTACCGTTGCCACGTAGTAACCAACAAGACGAACGTTAATGGAGAAATCAGATTCCTTGATATTCGCGTAGCGCAGGTCAGTCTAAACAGTAATTAGATGAATTAAAACGAATTCAGTTTTAACTCTTCTAATAATTTATATAATTATACTTAATCTTTACATCGTATTAAAAGGCCACCAGGCCCAACCTGCTTGTTCAATGACTAGTCTGCAACTTTCTGAAACTTCGCACTAGTTTAATTGATTTTCCAACTGGCTTCCTCGTCGTTTGCCTTCCTTCCTATAATTTTTCCACAAACTTTAGAGGACATGTTCACGCGATCATTATTGTGTCTGATTGATACTACACTGGTCCACATATTGTGTCTGATTGATACTACACTGGTCCATAGTGTCATACAATTGTATTCACTCTCCCATGGACCAGAGATCATTATTATTAGGTGTAGAAGTCAATTAAAACACATTCAAGTGCATTATCATCAGCTGTCACACACAAAGGGCATAACATGTTGATTTCGCGTATTTCGATCGCAACTGTAACTTAACAATTTGCAGGCGAATAGCTTAGTTGCCATTACTCAATGTTTTTACTTACACGTACTTATTCGCCTGCAGTAGTGTGTGCAACTTACTAACTTGTGTACCTTGTGTATCTGATCCAAAAATAATCTAACGACTTTTAAAGCAATTGATAGTCGCACAAAATGCCAAAATCCCAATCCCTACAGAATCCAGTTCAGAGAAGTCCGTAACAGTCAATGATGCAATGGGGTGCAAAGTAGGGTCAATGTTCTATTTTCGGCTAAGGCTAACAATGCTATCTAACATCTGAGTGTTAGAAACCGTGTCATCTTACCCCGCCAATGACATGCGAGAAGTAATACTGTAGGTTCTGGATGGCGTCTTTCTTCTTAGAGTTATCATCGGATGCTTTGCTTGTCCTATACCACCTTCACACAGAGTAAACATAAGACAGGATACGATTTACTGACTATACTGAAAAGATCGGAATATGATCCCATCATAGATAGACTTCTGGTTTAACTGACCTACTGAAATTGTGATTGGACTTCGCCAATAATTTCATTTAAAGCTGCCATTATTGTGCCACTCAATATATCTATGTTTACAGTGGTAAGTAAGTAAGTTATTATATTCTTTAGTGACCAATTGCTAATCGCACTGTGGTGTGCAGGCATTTAACAAACACAGGTTTAAATGTGTATAACATCCTAGCAATAAATGGTTTGCGCATCAGGCTGTCGGTTGGCGTTTATGCGGTCATGGGCACGAGGATGTTAAATGCCCAAAATGTTAGTCGTAAAGTTGACACTTTTGATAAAACTAGAGTAGGCCTGCAGATTTAACGATTTAATCGATAACAATTTTAATCGAATAAATTGTTTTAATGCAGATTTAACGATTTAATCGATAACAATTTTAATCGATTAAATTGTTTTAATTTTTTCATGATATCGAGCGGCCTATTTCCGAAGTAAGCAGTATGGCGAACAATGATAATTTGAAGTATTTAAGTGGAAAATTAAGCGTCATTTTGCATTTAAGGTAAATACTGAAAGAAAAGTCGAAGATGGCGACAAAATTAACTGTATTCATTGCAAAAAACAGTTAGCTTACCATGGTTCACACACCGCTGACTCATCACCTTCAGCATTGGAATGATTGACTTTTGTAGATAGAAAGTAGTAACTGACTCAGTGACTACATACTTAACAGTTGTCCCGCTTTACGTAAGCTTAACAGATACCAAATTAATCGAATTTAATAGATTAATCGAAGTTAAATTTGGAATTTAATCGATCAATTTTCCTAATCAGTATCAGCTCTAAACTAGAGACATTTTATTTACTTCGCAGTTGGTATGTACCTAAATAAGGAATATTAGTTGAGAGCTTTGTGAATTATTCAGCTAAACGTTGTTACTGCTGTTTTATTAGGAAGAATAATAACCCCTTTCGCTTATAAATATGCCATCGTGTTTACCAATTGTTACATTTTTTTTACATAAATTGGTTGTAGTAACATTTACCTCTGGTACATAGCGTAGTCGAGAACTAGAAGCATATCCACCACGTATTTCTGGAACCCAGCGCGAGGTTCTAAGTATTCTTCCAGTTCTAAACGCCTCTTATGGGGATCGCCGCCTATAGAATCTATAACCATGAAAATTATGCTCTGAGTTTAGATGCAGTGTTATAGAGAGAATATCCCTGCCGGCATGCCCACATGAAGCCCATATGAGACCCATATTCCCATACAGAGCCACTAATCAAACCCATATGGCTCCCATAAAACGTTCATGGGAATGCTGCGTTGCTGTTGGCTACTAAAGGTTTAAACAGCGTCGATAGGTTTTTAGTTTTTACTTTTAACCGATGTTCTTGCTTTTGTATATCGCCATTTCGGTTTTCCATTGCTTATAGGTACTCTATAAATCTACATTAAAATGAACTGTTTGTCTTTTATTTTTCTGCTATCATACATTACATTGCTCGACTAGTTTCAGAGTTACAGGTACGCTTGTCGTTTGCTAATAATTACTTACATACTCTGTAATTATGAAGGCTAAAATTTTGATACTTATCGCTTTCGATGTGCATCAGGGCATATTTTAACTGTTTAAGTGGTGGGACAATTTCAGTGAATAACTACTGATACTGTTCTAGTCTGAGTAAAACAAATTTATACTTTTCATTGAGCAATAGTTTCTCTTTTCTGTAATATTATGAAAAAAATGGTAAAAAATTTACTGCCACCAGGTATTTGTCCCACCACCTAAAATTCCTTAAAATATGCTATGATGTGCATTATCGTCAAATTATATAGCTATTTAATGTCCAAAGGTAGCAGCAAAATATGTTGTCTAATGGCTGATACAACTTCAGCTGGTGACACGTTACTTGACCTCAGGTAGGCGCAATAACAAGGTAAGTTTAATTGCAACTATAATGATTGCTCGCTTCACTGCTTTCTTCACTTGAATGAGCAGCCGCTATTCATACTCATAAAACATCCAGAAAGACATACATATATATACTCATTAAGAATTCAATCAGATATAGGTATACATATAAATAGGTACATATGTAGGAGTGTGTATGGCACACGCAGGAATTTCAGAGAGGGATAGATTGAAGACAGACAGACAGAGACAGCCAGACAGACACATTGATATACAGACAGAGACAGAGACAGAGAGAGGGACAGACAGGGATATAGAGCGCGAGAGAGAGAGAGATAGACAGTCAGAAAGACGGATTAGACAAACAGCCAGATAGACAGGCAGAGAGTAATGAGAGAAGGCAAAGACCTGTGCTATGCCTATATATATATATATGCGTGGCAGGAATGCACTAACGTGTGTAGCACAGGTAGGGAATGGTGCCTGCGGTTAAACCATGCATCCCTGCACGTACAAAATATGTAGACCAAGCGACGCCGACTGAAAGAGTGCTTAAGTGTAAACGTTGAAGTGTAAAGTAGCTCAGCTCAGTCGGTCGGAGTCGCTGCTGGAAGATGCGCTGCTGGTCACCAGTAAACTACTCTACGACATCCGAGTGCTCTCGAGTTCAACTGTTGTTCGAATATCGGACGACCAACCGGCATTACACATACATACACGCATACTGGCATTGAAATATACATACACGTACACGCATGTACAGAGTCTATACACACGTATACATACGTAGACCTACCTATGTGCAAGTGTATATTATTACATAATATTATGTATAATTATATTACACATACATACAAAGTATATTACACATACATACACACCACATGCCGACGTGGAACTATAAAACTGTTTTGGCATATCTTAGACGTACCGTAGAGATCTTCGAAGTCCAATTCTGCTCTTTCCGTCGACATCAGATGTTCAGTTCCGTGGATATTTACGAGTAAATCGCCAGCATTTGATGATCTCTGGCGATTACTGGCGAATGGCTCAAGCACATAATATATTCCATCGACTGCCAACGTACCTCGCTATCAAAACATACAGCCAATTAATGTGGCGGCGAATTATGGCAATAATTTACGTGGCAAAAAATATGCGTTTAACAGTGTTATTGCCTTCACATGTATGCAAGATCTTTTATCAAGCAGATAATTGTATAGATCAACGGTATGCTTTGCAGCTCACTAAAAGCAACGACACACCGTCTAATGGAAGATACATGTAGAGAATAAACAGCTCCGAGAAACCTTTACCTAGTTGGGAAAGATACCCTTCGCATACAATCCCATCATAATTATAATAATCGGCGCCCTACTCTCGTAGCCATCCAGTATCAGTCAGTTGAAGCCCAGCTCTCTCTTAGTGTTTAGGTTTTCCACTAATGTAAAAATTGCAATCTTTGTTTCAGGGATTCATTTTTGATCCGACCATCTGCACCTGGCGAATTCCTCCATCTAAATACTACACACATGCCAACTTCTCTATTTCCATGTCTAAATGCCGCTAGTCTTTGCGGAACCAAGGAACGCAGATCAAAATGACCCGATTTCTTTATAATAAGGATTATTAATCGTGACTTACGAAATTCTTCACCAATTGGCCATTTTCATGTTTCATCTCCACGACAATAGACGCTTCTGAATTCGGGTCAGTATAAGTGGCAAAAGCCTGGAAGTTAGAAGTACAGAATTGTATTATATTGCAGTATTATATTGTATTATATTAAGGTTTTTCTGCACTGATAAAGCGACACAATATTATGAAAAGTATGAATCGATGGCGCTGAGAATTTGTCTGAAGGACTCGCTCAAGGTTCAAGTATGTTTAGCACGGTCAGTCTATGATATAAGTGCATATATATAATGCCAGGGCATTAGGGGTGTCCAGAAAAATGATACACTGCAGAAACCAACCATTCCATATTTTTCTCATTATTCTATTCAAAAGTTATTTGAAGGATAAAAAGGTCAATTTTAGAGAAGAAATCATGGTCTGAAATTGGCCTTTTTGTCATTAAAATAACTTACATTTGGTATCCTTGTTTCTTATCACAGGTAGCTCTTATCACGGCGTGAAATGCAAGAAAGAATTAACCAATTTCAACAATTATTGGCTGAGATCTGATCATTTTTCTTCGATTTTTGTTATACTTTGTTTCTCATGGCCTTTAAATGACCTTGAATGACCCTTAATTTAGTATCCATATTTCATCTGGATGTAGCTCTCATCGAGACAAAAAAACTCTTTATTTTTGTGTGAAAAAATGAGTAAATCGACAATGGACCCAAGTTCCAAGACAAAAGCATGGGCGCCTTCAGTCCTGGGAGTTTAAGTAGGGTATGTTCGGGGGCTTTGAAGGAACTCATGATAACATTTTAAAATTCTGTAAAAAATATTTCTAGACAATATCTGAATAGAATAATGGGAAAAAATAGGGAATGGTTGGTTTCTGCAATGTATCATTTTTCTGGACACCCCTAAAGGGCATACACTTACTCTAACTGACTTTTATATAAGGATAAACGAATCCTATGTCCTTGGGTGTGAAGCAATGTAAGAGGCACCATTTGGGATAGGGCTGGCCCTGCTCACAAGGGCCCTTAAGTATGGTTATCTAACAGATTAACTACTGCTAAGTATACGACTATGTATGTGTAACAAGAAATGCAAAATATAGCCCGATACATATAAAATCATGTAAGTGTAGGCCGATGTAATACAATGAATTTTAGGTCAGATTAGTTAATGAGCAGATCCAGGTGATAAAACATTAGCATAGGCAGATTCTCATATATGCATATATTATGTTATTATATATCATATATGCATATAAATATATATATCATAATATATAGTAGTTGAAGTTTACTCTTTCATCCGTTGACTTCCACTCGACTATACTTCCAGAATCGTCGGTGATGAAGAGCGGAGCATTCGACGGAACATTTCTGTTCTTCTTCAGGTTCATGTGGATCAGCTGGTCATCGAGGGCAAAGGTCACGTCCATCTCTTCTGGCATCTGGACTTCGCTGCCCTCGAGCAGCTCCAGCAGCTGCTCCGCATCCGACTTTTCGTCTGCTCGAAATCCAACGACATCGAGTTAGGCTTAAGCATCGCCTAATTATACATAGGTCCCGATTGATAAGAAACTAATCTATCTAAGGCATAGACCCCTTAAATTGATCTAAGGTAACTACCAAACTCTTACAATCATCTCTTACAATTGGCTCTCGAGAACAATATGACATCATTACATCAATGTTTTATTCGGATAGGTAATTACTTGCATAAAATGTATGCATACGTGCAGGTATGTATGAATGTCAAATTGTATGCATGTATGTATGCATACATACTGTATGAATGCTTTCATGCATTTGGACACTCGTATAGTACCTCTTAAGAATCGTAATCATAATCGTAAACTCCAAACTTCTAAAGCGCCACTCTAAAGATAAGCCCATTCACGACTGCTTTATCGTGTCAGAGATGTCCAGAGATGTCAAGTGAAGATCCTCGTCCTATTGCCAGAAAGACCAGAGAGAGAGAGAAGAAGGTGGAGGAGGAGATGGAGGAGGAGGAGAAGGAGGAGGAGGAGGTGGTGGTAGAGAAGCTGCTGAGGCAGGTTTAGTTGAGAATGAGAAAGCTACGAAGACGGAAGATTGAAAGGATTAAAGTGCAGAGACATAAATTTTTAGTCAACACTTATAACATGAGATCGATATTGAATGTTTTTTTCAATCAATAAGATATTAGACTATTATGAATGAATGCACAAACTTGGAATCCCGAGGCAATGAAGCTGAGTGAGACTTGTGGCGAAACATATGACGACCAAACGTAGAAATTTGGTCATTTTCGATGCAAATCTCGACGATAAAATCCTAAAAATTGTTTCAAAAGTAGATCATACGGTTCAGAACAGAACTAGCGGACGGATGCACCACGCACGAGCTTTTATACTGACGCAACAATGACTGTAATGACATCTAGCCTAAGCTCTAACAGTACGACACTTTTAATTTAAGTGGATGTGCTGCTGTTGCAATAAAATGTAATGATGTGTCAGTAATAAAAAAGAATTGATCTATTTAATCGTTCAACCATAGCGATAATATTGCTATATTTAATATCATCACTGCCATATTAGTGTTGAGATAAAGAAAGAGACACGTTTATAGGCAAAGGTAGGTCACAACAAGAGCGAGTCATCTTTCACTCCAACTAATAATGGTCCACCCACCACTGTTGCACTTCTACTCGAGACTCAATTTGAAAAGGCACGAGACTCTCGTCTTCAAAGATGTCGATGCAGCCATAAAATTAGAAGTGTAAGCTCTCAGATTTTTAACCAGGCCTTCAATTAACAGAAAACGTATTTGCGATGGAAACTCAACTAGCATATGCAAACGTGTCTAATTCCTAGACTAACTCTGCAGTTATTGCTTTGAATCTAAATGTTATGCCGTTTTACTTAGTCATACAGGTGTAGTGGTCGTTCCAGTAATTTCTCTATGCACGGTTTTCAAAGCTATTAGAATCTCATTAATGACGGTTCGTTTTCAAACTAATTATGTATTCAGTTATTGTGCGGGTCTATTCCATTGTGAAGTTAGTGTAATATTATTTTATACAGTAATTAAATTACCGAGTTAATATACCGCTTCTGTTGAATATCATCAAAGGAAACCCCGAAGTTCCTTTGATTATAATACAATTTAATCTGTATATAAAAAAGGTGTAATTTTGTTAATTATTAAGTCATTGTCTGAATAACTCAGGCATTCAGGAACTAGAACCTATGAATGACCAAATGGCGTAGGCCTACTAACGATAATTCTGACCTAAGTTATCACATAATTTTACTTTCAGTTGAATGTCTGTTCATTTTGTGTTGTGAGGAAACCTTTATCAGTGTTAGTCGTTCATTGTAATTTTTAAGCGGATTCAGGCATAGGCTACAGAAAGTATGCATAAGAATAATTATGTGGACAACATGATTCGTTTTAGGTCAGGTCTCATGTTCTCAGCACCTATAAGAGATTTTTAAGGCGTTATATAAACATAAAGATACAGACCAAATAGGCCAACTGCTAAATAAATTTTTGCAGCTCTATCTGTTATTTAACTTCTAGTGTGCTCTAACAATTGACAATATGAAGCATCCTATGGATAGACCCAGAGTTTAACGACAGCTTATGACAACAAAGGCCGTTGCCGTCGACCTAAATAATTTTGGCATATTACAGCTCATTACTCTTAGCATCCTATAGAAATATAATTAATTGCTATTGAAATTGTCTTTGTTACAATCGCATTAACTTATGTACCAATGTGGCCAAGATGACCAAATGTCTCTGGTCAGTTAGGACTGTTAGGTGGTCACTGGTGGATATTGCCACTGACACCAATGTCTCTCTAGTATGTGATAGTATAGTATAATAGACCAAGGTATGTGATAGCTCATGTCGCTTTGTCACAATAGCCGTATGGCTGATCAAAAATATTGATTAATTTTGTGCGTTCGCCTTTTAATTTTAATTCGTGTGCATTCAGAAAGTTTATTCTCTTTCACCGTTGTTTGTGTGTTGGACGGTGTTCTGCCACTTGTAATCAAAGTCTTTTGTGGTGCAAGTGGACTCAGCCGTTCTGAGGGGTTTCAGGTTACAGACGGGACAGTGTCAAACTCCAATTGGAAAGAACAAGAGTCTACGGATTGGCGCTGATCGTTCTACTGCTGAGACGTTCTACGACCAATTGGCCGGTTGCTGAAGAATGGCGTCCTCCACAGACCTGGCGGCTGAGGACAGTTCGGACACGGCGTCATCTACCATCTGCGAGGTACTGCTGTTGTTGGGGGGGGGGGGGGTGGGGGGTGTTGAGGTTCGTGTCCTGTCGTTGCTTCTGTTCTTCAAAGCTACGTGGTTAAGAGGACTCTGAATATGCCTGCTCTCATTGCTCAACTTCTTTGACGTCATGAGTCCAGAAACACCAATCACGGTGTCTACTATCAGCTGTGGATTGTGAATCCATCGGTTGGGATCTTCGTGTCTGCGGTAGATTGCTAATGGTGACCTTCTGGTTGTCTGACCTCTTTCGCTCAGTGATTTACCTGCTGCTTTTAATGATTTTTGCATTATTAGAATTGGCTCCGGCAGCCCTTTAGTAAGGCACTTTAAAGACGCACTAGAAGTTAATTACTGTAGGTACACAGACCTAAATACTTACATAATTATATGTGCATTCATGCATGAATATATTGCATTGTAACAGCTAAAAACCATATGCAGTTGTGTTAAAATTGAAATAGTAGACTACTTATATCACTTAGACCCCGATTCTTTTACTAGGACTACTATTGAAAACACAAAAATGAGTAGATTTAGCCTTTACTTTCGCAAACGGAAATAGTTTTATTTTGTTCATAAATCCGTAAAGGCGATCCACATTTTATGCTGTTTTTCTCTTGCTGAGCTCAGTTTCGCTGGACGGGTGAAGATACAGTGGAAGCGGACGCATCCAACCAATTTCTAAAAGATGAAGCCACATCACGATAATTATATTGATTGCTATCAACAAGAACTACTTGATGATCAACTTCTTTGTCAGCGTTATCATTGTTCTCGTTGTTCTCATTGTTCTCACACTATTTTTCTTATCAGCTTCGTCTCAATCGTTTACATACGTTATGTAGGCTATTTGAAAATCTATGTAGACCTTTTTATCTAACTCTTTCTATTCTTCATCAGTAGTTTCTTAACCAGCATTGTGGGCATTTTAGTTTCATAATAATAATAAAATACTAACCATAACGAAAAGATATCAGGCAAATTTTTTAATTGAATTCAGCATAAAATTCCTGTAAAATATTTTTTATCATTGCTCAGAGGATTTCAGAAGCTGCACGAGACTTAGAAAATAGACCAACACGCCGAGAAACTACAATAACGTATTCCAAATCAAATCATGGCTTGTCCCTCTATTTTCACCTTCCATTGCATCCTAAATCATTTTCAATGTTTGCCAAACGATTAAGTAAGTGACAATATTCGCAAGACAGAATGCACTAACGTAAGAAAATAGAAATAAATCAAAATTGCACTAGCCTTATCCGCAAATTTCTTTTGTTACGTGGGATGCGAGTTCACTCAAAGTGCTCTTCAGATCTGGTATCGTTGGAACATAAGAAACAAATGCACTAGACATGAAAACGCCTTTTGCTATGGCATCCTTCAACCCTCCAAAATTGGTTTTCGTATCATATGAAGCAATGTCTACAAGCTCTTTCACATCGACGTTGCGGGTGACTCCTATTGACATCATAGTGATCCCTTGTTTCTTCGCGTCGTTTGCACATGGCACCGTTTTGTTATGATCACGGGTAGATAATCCGTCAGTGACGACAATTGCAAAGTGAGCTGCTTCTTGGCGATAGTTTGGAGAATTCTTACCTAAAACTTCAGTTCTCATGATGTTTATTCCTGCTGATGTATTTGTATTTTCACCGCTTGTCTGATATACGATGTTGTTAATGCCTGCTATGACATCATCAATTTTAGGCGTCAGAGGAAATTTTAGCTCGGCAAAATTGCCAAAAGTAACCATACCGATTTGGATATTGTCGATAGTATCTTTTAACATTCGTGCGAACTCTCTCAAGAAAAGCTTGACATAGCGGTCGAAATATCCTGGATTTCCTCCATCTCCTTCAATGCTTCCTGACACATCGACGACAAAACATATGTCGACGATATTGCTGCACGATGACTCTGTAAGAACAGTAACGTATCAATGTATCAATAGCTAGACATTCATCCGATCACTTGAGTTATTGTATTGTATTGTATTGTATTGTATTTGAACACTTGTTATAGCGCCCCTACCAGATTTCCCATTCAGAGGCGCTCCCGACTACTGCGCGAACGCTGAATCGGAGTTTCACGCCGAAGCGCATGAGCAATTGCGAGTGAAGGACTTGCCCAGGGTCCCTACGCGGCGACTTTGAGGTGGATCGAACCCGCAACCCTCCAGCTGCAAGGCACCGAACATACCCCTAAACCACCGCGCCCCAGTTGTATTGTGATGTGTTGTATTGTGTGTTGTATTGTACTCCACGTTTATAATGCGACCGAGCCACCCGCAGTAAAGATCCGAGAAATTAATCTCTGATAAACCGACCCGACCGGGAAGCATATTACGAAAGTACACATGGAAATTGATCCAAGGGATTCTCGCGACCAATCAGAAGCCGCCATATCAGTAATAACATTCATTGCGTCATGAATACTAATTAGCTATGCGCCTTGCTTAAATCAGTAAACAGTGAACTCCAGTTTGTAAAACAGTTCGAATTTAAATTGATAAATTGCGAATTGGCCGATTATATGAAAACTTTGCGTACCGATTATCAATAATAAATATTATAGGCTATCGGAGACTTTTTCGGAGTTCCCTAGCTGGCCACTACTCTGACGTGGAAAGTCATTATAAAGCGGTCTTTCACCTAGCTTTGTGTTGCCCACTAAAGATGATAAACTTTTTATCTCACGAGTCCTGTATAAAAAGCCATCCTCAAACCACTAATGCTGATAAATTACTCATCCCACGTTACTCTCTCAATTAACTTAACAATTCATTAGGTAATAGTTGATAACAATTTGTTGCCTTATTGTCGCTCTAACATTGGCTTCTTGTTATGGTATATGGTACAATCTTGCTTAGCATTCATTTATAACTTTTGTTAAATTGCAATGTACCTGATGGCGGTGTGTCTATCAGTTTTTGTTACCAATAAAACGAATATAATAATAATAGCTTTCTCTGAGACGCCGCTAGTGTCCACCGAGACAGCGCTCTACCCTACAAACCACGCCATTGGCCTTATAAGTTATCACATAAATGTTTAATTGTGTCACTTGCAAAATTTGATTGTATTATTCAAATTTTAAATTTCACTGTACACGTCAATACAAAGTTTACGACTATCGTTGGAAGGTCGAAGGTGACTCTACCGTGTGCCACGTTGCCCTTCGCACTTTCTGTCTCTGGCTAGACTGCCGTTAGGCTAGAGGCAGATGAATATTCATGATTATTCATTAGGCAAATTCACACTCATCCTCTGATTGGTCGCGAGATACCCTTGGATCAATTTCCATGTGTACTTTTGTAATATGCGGTCGGGAAGCGAACCCGGGGCGCCGGCGTGACGAGCGGGCTACCAACCCACTCGGCCACTCAGGATCCTTAGCAATGTTTTACTCATCAATGTTATACTCATCGATTACCCTGTGCAAGCAATCATCCAACGTTAGAATACATCAAGCGCAAGTTTCAAATAAAGAAACTAACCGATACAACTATTTGCCAATAAATAACTAAATCTCCGAATAATTTGGAAAGATAAGAAGCACCGTATGAGGTAAAACATTGCTAAGATCCTGGATTCCAGGTAGATGTGTTTGATGATCCCATTGTGCAAGCTTAGGTCCGATTATCCACAGGCTCAGACTGCCCGCCTAAACAATCATTTGCTTAAGACTCAAGTATTTCAAAAGATGCATAATGACTATCTTATAAAAAAAAATGCATCATCCAGCCGTCCTTCCGTGCATTCGTCCGTCTGTCTCTACAACCATCCAGCTCTACTTATATGCATACATACATTCATTCATTTAATTTAATGTTGCAAAAATTACATAATGCTGAGTACTACTACGCCCCTACCAGGCGGCCAGCTTGACCTTGTCGCTGCCAGTGAATATGATCAAGTGGGTGATCTCGCAATTCTTCCTCCGACGCTCTCGGACCATTCTGTCATCAAGTTCTTCCTTCTTCCTTCCTTTCATTTTCATCCGATTCACTCCTTCTGCATAATACGTGACTGGAAGTCGTTCGACTCGTGTGCCTTTCAGTGCTGCCTTATGAGACATTCTCCTCTCTTCACCGGGTCTTACCCTGGATGTCCTCTCGGTTGATCAGTTACTCGACCTATATACTCTACATTACCAATCTCCGGGACGCCATGCTACCTCGTCACAAGGTCTGGACACGTCAGCGCCCACTGGCAGTCTGGCTTGACGCTGTCATCCACTTAATCGTCAGAACCCGATGCTTGGAACGCCGTTATCCCTGGACTAATAAACCCGATGATCGACTAGCTGGGATTAATTATTCAACTTCGCTCACTACATCACCTCTACCATCAGGAGGAAGCTGATCATTGGGAAAAGTGGGGTTCTGCGAAACTCTATAAAACCCTAGACGCTTGTGGTCATAGGAATCGGGTCCCCTCGGCCGTCCTCGTTCCACTGAGACTCCATCCTTCACTACTGTAAGAGATGAATTTCTGACTTGGCGCTTCGACTGCTGATGCTCCTCGACAAACATTCTCATCGACGTCAACCGTCTTTAATAGCTTCCGTTCTATCTTGGAATTGGACTATCGTCTGGTTCTAACGTCAGCAAATCTGAAATCATGCGAACTATTCCCAATAACCCTTTGCTATCAGTGACAGTTTAGACGACCTTGCACCCTTTTGTGGTTTATGTCTTTAATAGGCAACTCGCTGAAGGCTGTATATCTCTTCCACCCAGAAACTTGCTCTTGTCTTTCCTTCACTCAAAGAGCCTAACGTCGATACTAATCTATTCCAAAACGACCGACCTATCTTCAGTTTATCCTTCTTATCCAAGACTCTTGAGCGCTTTGTTTCCCTCCAGCTCCTTCTCTATTTTGAACAATCTGGTCTTGTGCCCCAAATCAGTCAGGCTCATCACTCTACGGAGACTGCTCCTCTCTTTCCTGTCTGAAATCTACTCTGCTGTTGACAGTCTGAACTCAATCTCCTAATTCTTTATGATGGTTCCGCAGCTTTTGATATGGTTGACCACAATATTCTTCTTTAGCGTCTTGAAATTTGTTATGGGTTACAGGGCCTCCCCATTGTTGGTTTCGATCATATACCTTATGTATACCTTAATTACCTTATGTATGTCTGAGCGGGCGGATCCCCTACTCTTCAATAGGCTGACATTCCCTCTCTTTTACCACTCTCTGGAGCTGCCGGTCACCTCTTTGCTGATGATGTACAAGCATTCGTCCATGGTTCTCCTTCATCCCAGCTGCACTTAATCGTGAGTATTTAATAACCCTCTCTAATTTCCCACCACTCATGGATGACATCGAATCGGCTTTCCCTAAACGCCTCCAAAACCCAGTCCATTTGGTTTAGCACACCCCCCAACAGCTTATGAAATCGATTTTGTTCTCCTCTCGGAAATATTCCTCACTTTTCCTTTTCTTCAACTGTACGTGATCTGGGTCTTACGCTAGATAGCTCCTTTTCTTTTAAAGTCCATATCTCTAACCTTACACGTTCTTCGAATTTTCATTTAAGGCGTCTCAGGGCTGTTCAGGGCTGTTCTCGTCTTCTGTTTTCACCAATCTGGTTGACGCTTTCAAATACTCCCAAATTGACTACTGTATTCACTTCTCATTGGTCTTCCCAAGGTTCGTCTTTCACCCTGCATTCGGTCCTAAATGCGGCCGCCAGATTAATAGCACGCCTAACACGCTACTCTCACATTTTTACCTTCGTGATTGAACAGCTGCACTGGTTTCCTCTCTCCCTATACTATTAAATTCCAAATGTTCATTCTGGTCTTCAAGGCACAACGAGGTCTTGCCCAGAAATATCTAGCTGATGTAGTATTTCTGTCTCTTTCAGCCTCCTAACATCGTCTACTCCTCTCTTCAAACATTCTTGATCTTCTAGTACCTCATACTTGAACAGCCATGGCTCAGTCCCGGTTATTTACCTCAGCTGGTCCCTAACTTTGGAATGCTCTGTCCACATCTACTCGCTCTCAAATTCTTGCCGGTAACATCTCCTCCTGCTATGCTTTTCTCGAAGCCTATATATTTCCTCATGGCCTTGCGCACTGGGAGCGCCTCTGAACGGTTCACCCTACTAGAGTCGTTTTATAAATTTTTGAATACAATGCACATGTCCAGGGATTGATGGATACTCTAACATGTACACTCTAGCAGAGATGGGCAAATTACACAGTGAAATGTAATTGAATTACAAATTACAAATTACTTGGGAAAATGTAATTGAATTACAAATTACAAATTACTTTAGAAATTTTGGGGAAATTACAAATTACAAATTACGTAATTTCAATTACATCAAATTACAAATTACATGCATAGTTGGGATCAAGAAATTCAGTCAGGAAACACATGCTTTGTTTCCACTGTTCATTATAATATTCGAGTGTTTGAAACTGTTTATTTAATATTCTCTAAGAAGTAGCAACTGTTCGAACAGGTTATCCGATAATCGGCATCTGTTTGACCTTACAATCATGCTTTCAAAACTATAATGAGTTTGCGTACCAGCACAGATGAAGAAAGTGCAGAATTAAATTATATAAATAATATCTTTAATTGCAGATGTCTGGTCTACTAAACACAGAAGTTAGGCCTACATGAGAGTAACCTGTCACTGGATCGATGCATGTGCATTTGAGCGAAGCTCAGTTGCCTTAGCATGCAGACCTTTTGTTGGATCACACACGTGTGATGGAGTAGCGCAACTCATCTATGTAATACATTATGATCTCGGTCTGACACATGACAAAATTGTTGCTACTACTTCTGACAATGACTCCAATTTTGTTAAGCATTCAGAGTTCAGTGTTATTATTTTTCATTCCAGAAATACTATATTGAAGGTGATCAAGATAAGGAAAAGATGCTTTCAAAACTGGTCTGGTTGTGGAGTCTCTGGTTCTAGTTTGTTCAAGGTAATTTGATTTTACAGATGTAATTTGAAATTACAAATTACATGAAAAAATGTAATTCAATTACAAATTACAAATTACATTGATCCAGAGCAACAAATTACAAATTACCAATTACAATTGTAATTCAAATTACGTAATTTCAATTACACCAATTAAATTACTGCCCATCTCTGCACTCTAGTGATATATGCTGTAGGTTGGAAAGGGCAGATCCAGAAGGAACCGATCCTCCGCTTATTAAGGTCGCCTATTTGACAACAAAAATTGGTTTAATATGACGAGTGATTAATGTAGTAGTAAAACTGTAGACCCTAGTATTACAATACTTTAACACAGCAGAATAGAATGAGATCTAGGGATGAGCCGATTGGCATTGTTTTGCCGATTTTTGATTCCGATTAGTTAGCCTGCTTTTTTCGCCGATTTCGATCCGATTAATCGGCAATATTCATTTTTATTTGCAAATAATATTATATATATATGATTAAAGATAAACCATAAAACAAAACCACGGAAATGTGACGTATATTGTATAATAACTATAGATTAAGAAAATCCAATATTAATTGTTAAACGGCATTGGCACGGACTTTCAATAATCAAAGATTAAAGATTACCGCAGGAGGTAGCCAAAATAGGTTTATATTTCTGTATTAATGAAAGAGGAAATTGTTTTGGTCAAAAATATTTTTTTTTGTTAATCGTCTTTTAAGGCCTGGGATCGCCGATTCCGATTAATACCGATTAGTGCAAAATCCGGCCTGAACCAATTACCGAACGATTAATTGGCCTATTTCTAACGAGAACTAAAGAGCTTAACTAACAAGAACTATAACTGATTCTTTATTTTGTTTATTCAAATAAACTTATGCGCTCACAGACTATTTAAATTGTCATATAGTGAGGGTTTTAAACAATTGCCATTCATACACATATAAATACAGAGATATAGTATTGTATTGTATTGTATATAAAGATTTATATATTTATATTTATATAGATGCATAGTCTACTCACAAACAAATTGATTTTACTGCCTAGTATAAACAAACAAACCAGTTGCAACCCCAACCAGCTTCAATATTATATGTAGCCTAAATGCATACAAAGTTACAAACTCCACAGAAAACTCTTGGTAGTGCTTGAAAGATGAAGACTTGAATGTGACAATTGAAACTTACCTAGACATGTTTTACCGTCGGAAGTCAAAGTAAATCCTGGTTCGCAGTCACATTTATACGAGTCTTCCGTTTTGATGCAAGTATGCTCGCAAGAATCTAAATCCAAGACGCATTCGTCAATACCTGAAATATAAATTAAATCATAAAAATAGTCACGAGAAACCCCACAGTCAGGACGAAGTGATGCTCAATTGCAACAATTAATTACATTTATTAGTGATCAGTTTTTACCAATTATCTCCTGTTATCTGCATATGCCGTCCAGAGCAATATTTTGCATGCATGTTAAAAAGAACAATGTAATCATGTATCTAAGTATGTGCCCTAAATAATAGGTTGGGTGGCCGGGGGCACCGTGCCCCGAAGTGTCGAAGTATTCGACCAAAGGCACGAATGAAGACTTGGTTACAGACAATGTTTTTTCGAATGCACGCCATTACAGAAAAGTACGATTCCAATTCGCATTTGTAAAATCACGGCTTCAAGAGTCGGTCGCAGGCGTAGCTACTGTCTGAGTTTTGAGGCTGGCTCAAAAACATGACCTGTATTCGGGACCATTTATGTTAAACCTAATGGTATAGCGCGCATAAGCGGCAATCAAGTGTTTAGGTTTACAAAACAAATTGATAATTAGCGCAAGATGTAATATGATGCATGGTATGGTTAATCATTAATGTAATGTTCCGTTATCGTTTAATGTAACATATAGCAGCATAATTATTAATGTCTGTATTGATTTGTTGAGAACAAAATTAATTGACCATCATCTATAGAAAGAATTACGCTGCATAATTCTTTTATTAAACGTTTGAGCTGTCGTTGTCTATCAAGATTGGTAAACGTTACATATTGTGCTGAGCGGGGTACAGCCAGTAGTCTGTAACCAGCTGCGGAGAATCCAAATGCTGGATAAGAACGCCGCTGGAGGTGTGGTTAATGACGATTTCAAGTGTTGCGTGAAGTAGTTCTGAGTATGTTATCTCAACTAGTAAGTATTTATGACCAGCTATTGTCTTGCATGAATCAGATATATGTGGTATAACGACTTTAAGAGGATGTGAAAAATGCATTCCCGCTTAACTTGCAGCAGTTCTAAAGCGGGTTGTATGTCTTTGGAGCCATTAAACACATACTTGTTACTGCATGTGATGTTGAGTTTAGACATTAGAGAATTTGAAATGCCACATGGTTTTCTTATTTCAATGATGTCTTTTACATCCTTGAGAAGTAACTGATGACCAGAAGGACATAAGCTAGAAACATGGTCGCTGAATCGAGCGGTTAAGCATATTTGAGGTTCAGTTATTTCAGTCGCTTCACAAAAATTAATGTTTGAATACAATGCACATGTTTCAGGGATTGATGGATACTCTAAAATGTATACTCTATAGTGGTTATTATATGCTGTAGGTTGCAAAGGGCAGATCCAGAAGGACCGATGCCCCGCTTATTAAAGTCGCCTATTCGACAAAAAAATTGGTTTGAAATGTCGACTGATTAACATTGTTGTAAAATCGAAGTATTACAATACTCTAACACAACAAAATGGAAAGAATGAGAACTAAAGAGCTTAACCAAAAATAGGTAGGCCTATAACTCATTAATTACTTGATTCATTCAAATATGCGCGCACAGACTTTTTAAATTGTCATAAAGTGAGTTTTTTAGTAATTTTTTGGTTTAATTCTATTATTTACATTAAATTACAGTAACAAGAAAAAAGAGGAAAATTACATAGCCTACTCACATACAACTTACTTTAACTGCCTTGTATAAACAAACAAACCAGTTGCAACCCAATCAGTGCAAATATTATACGTAAATGCATACAAAGTTACAAACTCCACAGAATACTCTTGGAAGGCTTGTAAAGATGAAGACTTCAATTTGACACTTGGTAACTGACCTTCTTGACATGTTTCACCGTCGGGACTCAAAGTAAATCCTGGTTTGCAGCCACATGTATATGAGCCTACCGTGTCGATGCAGTCATGCTCGCAAGAATCTAAACCCAATACGCACTCGTCTTGATCTGAAATACAAATTAAATCATAAAACAGTAACGAGAAACTCCACAGTCAGGACGAAGTGATGCTCAACTGAATTAATCAATGACATTTATGTTTTAAAAATTGTTACCAATTATCTGCTGTTATCTGCATATGCCTTCCAGCGGTAGTGCCTCAGGAAGATGCTGCGCATTCCTTACACGGCGCATGTCACCAACACGCAGACATACCAGAGCACAATGCACATCCCATTGCCGGATGTTATTCAAGCTGTTTGGACACATCGCTCGCTGTGAAGTTGACCCGGACCATGCCTGGGCTTTGCCAGCAGTGATTTCCGGCTCTCCTAGAGACTGGAAAAGATCTGTCGGGCGCCCTCGCCACACATGGACAGAAACAGTAGAGGCTGCTGACCTGAATCCACTGAACTTTGGGTTGCCACGGCCTGGATAGGAGTCCACAATCAAGACGGCTGGTTAAACGTCGTGGAAACAGCAACGCTCCGGAGAAGAGCAGACTGCTACCAGCTGCAGAAAATCTCAAGGGTGAATAAGAACGCCGTTGGAGGTACGGTGTTGCGGAAGTAGTGCTGAGTATGTTATCTCACATGCTAAGTATTCATGACCAGCTAATGTCTAGCATAGAATGAATCAAGCATCATATATATATGTGGTATAACGACTTTAAGAGGATGTGAAAGATGCATTCCCGGTTAAATTGCAGTAGTTCTGAAGGTCGCCTATTTGACAAAACAATTGGTTTGAAATTACAACTGATTAACATAGTAGTAAAACTGTAGTGCAAAATTTTAACACAACAGAATAGAAATAATGAGAACTAAAGAGCTTAACCAACAAGAACTATAATTCATTCCTCATTTTCGTCATTCAAATATGCGCGCACATACTTTTTAAATAGTCATATAGTAAGTTTCTTTTTAGAACAACCATTCATACATATATAAATACAGAGATATAGATGCATAGCCTACTCACATATAAATTGCTTTAACTGTCTAAAATAAACAAACAAACCAGCTGGAACCCAATCAGCTTCAATATTATAAGTAAATGCATACAAAGTTATAAACTACAAAGAAAATTTTGAAAGTGCTTGAAACGATGAAGACTTCAATATGGCATAATGGTAACTGACCTTGACATGCTTCACCGTCGGGACTCAAGGTAAATCCTGGTTTGCAGCCACATTTATACGAGTCTTCCGTGTCGATGCAAGTATGCTCGCAAGAGTTCAAACCCAATACGCATTCGTCAATATCTGAAATATAAATTAAATCATAAAAACAGTCACGAGAAACCCCACAGTCAGGACGAAGTGATGCTCAACTGAATTAATCAGTGACATTTATGTGTTACCAGTTTTTTCAATAATTATTTCCTGTTATTATCTCCAGCGGTATTGCCTCAAGAAGGTACAGTGCATTTCCAGCATGCATGGCGCATGTCACGAACACGCAGGTATACCAGAACATGTGCACGATGCACGTTCCAGTTGACCTGAATCCACTGAACGACTCCTTTCCACGGCCTGGAAAGGAGTCCACCATTAAAACGGATGGCTAAGCGTATTGGAAACAGGAACTCTTCGGAGAAGAGCACGCCAAAGATGATGGATTGTTTAAAATTTAGTTAAGATTTTGCATGTGTAATATTTTTTGCATTCACATTAAAAAAGCAATGTTTTGTATGTAAGCATTAATTCGTCCTGCATGTAGGCAAATATATAAATACAAATACATGTTAACAACATCATCATTAAGGCTAGGCTGTCGATGTATGCCCTCCGCGTTCTAACAGCACACGGGTTAAGGAGCCAATATCTGAGTGATATAACAAATGCAACCACAGTGTCGCGGATGCTCTATGCGGCCGCGGCGTGGTGGGGCTTCGTGGGGGAGAGGGACGCACTCGTCTTCAGGCTACTATACGGCGACTGGTCCGGTATCGATATCTACCGGAATCCTACCAAAGTTTCGAGCAACTATGCCAAAAAGCGACTGTCGCTCTTTTCTGTCATCGTCAGCAACCATGCACATGTATTACATCAATTATTGCCTCCCGTGAAAACTGTTTCATACTCGCTACGCCCCAGAACCCACAATAGAATAATTCCTAAGGCAAACTCTATATCTCGTAAAACATTTGTCACACGGATGCTTATACTTGTTTTTTTTATCTATTTGATGATCTTTTGTAGGCCTACACCAAAATGCTGTTAGCAGTTGGTTTTCCAATAGAGGATATACTTACTTACTTACTTACTTACTTACTATATTACTCCATCCTATATAGCTTTGATATGACGCCTGAGAGGATATATATGCATCTCCAATAGGCTTAGACAATAACCCCAACAGTTCATATATATATATATATATATATATATATAAGTTTGTAGTCCACCCTATTGGAGATTAATATATATCCTACATCTTCATATCAAAAATATGGAACAGAAGAGTCGAAAAGGGACCATTTTAGAGGCGCTGCCAATTTAATGAGTCAAGGGCACCAGGTCCAACCTGGCCCATAAAATGTAGCATTAAATTAAATAATTTATTTTAGGCATATCCTGCACATAATAACAAATATATGACTATCAAGACTATTATTTTTGTGTAGAGCCTACATAGAAAATCCAGTCGAATTCTAAATAGATCAATTGTGGCTACTTAAATGTCTATAGTGATGTTATAATCGCTTTTTGAAGTTTTCATATTTAGAATATTTTGTTTATAATTGACGTATAATTAATTTTCCTCTGCCTTAGGGATTCCAAGCGCTGAAACCAGTGGGCTTATGTGCCATGGCACACGGGTACAATGGCCAGTAGGCCACTGGGTGCCTTGCAGTGCACTTTGGACTACGCAAAACATTAGAAGATCCTACCAAGTATACCTACCAGGCCCTTGCGCAGCAACGGAAGCCGAACATTTCATCAGAAGTAGGAAAGTCAAGGCGGCCCGAATCTTCAACATGTTGCTTTTTATAAAAAGAAACATTATTATATTATTTTTCGACATAGAATATGTTCTATTGAGTTATAGAGACTCATCTGTTGGAGAATAATTATAATGGACTGCTACTGTCACGACCGTTAAACACGTAGGCCTAATTAGCTGGTAGTTGGTTAGAATAGTTAAAACTAGTACGTATAAATTATATGTATACCAGATCCTCACGAGAAAACCTTTATATTGTAAGAAAATTCATCCGTTACAATAGTCATAACCAGGTATAAAGGTTTAGAAATATGAACAAACCACTCTAAGACGAATTTCGTGTTCGATAGTGAAACCAAGGTGCAGACACGGCTCTCAAATTGCGGCAGATTGTGTAGCATAGGCTATATAGGCCTTGCTAGCCTTCAGTCATCGATAATATATGGGTACGATAATATATGGGTAAAACAATTGTTGATAAAGCAAATACTTAAAATTTCAAATTGTGAAGAACTAAACTCAAGCGCAAACCTATTAATTTAAAATCCTAACTCTACCGCGGATAGTGAGTTTCAAAGAAGAGCCATTGTCATTTTCAATAAATAATTCATGTGAACTGTAGCTGAGTATAACGAATTCGTAAGCTGGTTAAAGCACACCAAAAACATCATATATCACATGACAGCTGTGAATTTTTCGGAGAATGTTTTTCCAGAAGACTAATTCCGAATGCGCTTTATTTAAAACTGTCGGTTCGTCTGCACACATTTTGATTACCAGGGCTAGTAATTTAATCCGGTATGTTATTGTAATCTAATGACTTTTAATGACTTCTAGTAAACGCAATCAAAAATCACAATCCATTAAGAAGCCTGGTTGAAATCTGATAGATTATGGAAGCCAGGTGTAAACAACGGTGGAAAGGCACGATGAAAGAGCTGTCTAAAGTTTGAATCTGAATGATATCAAAGAAATGACAGCAGGAACTGAATGGGACAAAGCTTTGGACCAATGACTGAAAATACCCGAGAGCTCAACAGTGTTCAGGTGTAGGGCACATTAAGAGTAACAACATCCATTGATCGAATACAATATCTAATTATCTATTAGTATGAGTAATACTAAGATATTACTTATTATTATTATTTATTATTTAGGTATTACCACTTTGGGATTCTCTTCCTCCAAATTTAATAAATATATTACACATGGCTCAATTTAAAGCTCAACTGAAACATTATCTCTTAAACACATAAAAAGAATATGACTCGATAGATTGTACCTTAGTTAAGATTGTTTATAATGTACAACTGTGAACATTATAATCTGTTTTGTTTTGATTTTGTTTGTTTGTCCTAAATCTTGTACTGCAGTGTTTTGTTATTTAGTTGTTTGGCTATGATTTAGCCCTAACATTGTTATTTAAGTTGAATTTTCTATAACTATATGATCATAAGTATCGTCTTGCCATCAGTAAATGTAATATGGAAAAGGGGCAACCTTGCAATAGCGGATTATTTTATCCTTTAGGGTTGTCCTGTTGACGGCATCAGCAGATTAACATTTTTTGCTCTTTGATTGTTAATTAATTGTGCTGTTGTTGATTCAATAAACGGCTGATTGATTGATTGATTGAGTATAGAGATAGGTAGGTTGGTTAAAATTTGGTGATTTAGTAGGCCCTACTGTATGAGCTGTACGGCAGATTTTGAAATGGAGTTTTTGCTCAATAGGTGGCCAGCGCAATAAATGCAAAATGGACGCAGGCCTAATATGATATTCTGGAATCTTTTTATGGCTCTGCCAAGAGAGGTTTTAACCATTCATACTTGTCTTGTCTTCAACCATCCTCGATCCGAGGGTTGGTCGCTCCATGGACAAGTCTTCTCCACCTTTTTCTATCTTCCGTCTCTGTCAACAATCGATGAAAAGGCATATTCATCCACGTGCTTATGTTGTTAAGCCACCCCATTCTCGGTCTTCCCCGCGTCCTTGCTCCTGGTACAGTTCCCTGTATGATCTCCTTTTCCAGGCAGTTTCCCTGTTTCCTCATCAAATGTCCAAAGTATGTAAGTTTCCTTCTTTTAATCTGATCAAGTAGACTTCTTTCCGTTCCTGTTTTCTCTAACACCCACTCATTTGTTCTTTTTTCTATCCATGATACTCTCAGAATCTGTCTTAAGCATTTCATTTCAAACGCATTTATTCTTTCTTCCTCTTTTTTCTTGATAGTCCAACTTTCACACCCGTATATTGCCACTGGCCATACCAAAGCCCTCATGAGTTTCATCTTTGTATCCATCTTTATGTTATGGCTTTTCCATAATTGTTTCAACGTTGTTATTGTATTAAGACCTCTAGCCAACTTCTCTCTTATATCCTTAACGTCTGCTGCATCTTCCGTTATCAAAGATCCCAGATAACGGAATGTGTCTACTTGTTCCAACCTTACTCCTCCAATTTCTATGTTACAATTATCCCTTTTTGTGTCATCACTTTTGTTTTATTCATATTTATCTTTAGTCCTTTGTTCTCTCCTATTTGTTGTAAACGAGTGACTAGTTCCTGCAGCTCACTTTCTGATCCTGCCAGAAGTACTATATCGTCAGCATATCTTAAATTCGTGATTTTCCTTCCTCCTATTCTCACGCCTCCCTCCCAACCTTCTATTACTTCTCTCATGACCGCTTCTGCCATTATGTTAAACAAGTGTGGTGAAATTACACACCCCTGCCTCACACCTTTCTTTACTACCGGAATCCACTTGACAGTGTTAATGCCACCTTTACTTTTGCCTGTTGTTTACAATATAATTTATTCAATAAATTTAATATGTGCCGGAAAACCCATTTCTGTCATTGTTATCCACAGTTGCTCATGTGATATACAGTCAAAAGCCTTTGTAAAGTCTACGAAACACATGTACAACGGCTGTTGATGTTCGTTCATTTTCTGCATTATTATCCTGAGATTTATAAGTTGATCTCTTGTTCCCCTTCCTCTTCTAAAACCGGCCTGTTCGTCAGATAAGTCTGATTCTGTTTTTCTTCTCATTCTTTCCATTATGACCCGAAGAATGATTTTACTGGCATGAGAAACTAATGCTATGGTTCTGTAGTTTTCACATTTTCCCATGTCTCCCTTTTTTGGTATAGGTATAAAGATTGAATTCGCCCAATCCTCAGGCCAATCCCCTGTTTCCCATAAAGCATACATATGCGATGCATTTGATCCAGTGCTGTCTCTCCTGCCGCTTTGAATAGTTCTACTGGTACTTCATCCATTCCTGTGCTTTTTCCGTCAGACACCTCCTTCATAGCTCTAGCTATTTCTGATCTTAGCGGAACCGGTTCTTGTGTGTAACTTATCTCCTCTCTTGTGTTTCCTTCTGTGTCATCATATAACTCTTCACAATATTCTTTCCATCTTTCTGCTATTCCTTCTTTATCTTTAATCATCTCCCCTGATGTTGCCTTAATTCCAAACAAATGCGGACTGAATTTCCTGTTACAGTTTTGACTGTTTGATACACTTCCTTCATATTTCCTGTCCTGTTTTGTTGTTCCAGTTCTTCACATTTTCCTTCTAGTTGTTTTTGTTTATCCATTCTCACATTCTTCTGTACCTCTTTTTTAAATTCTTTGTATTTTTCTCTATCCTTCATTTTTGCACCACCACCACCACCATTCATACAGATTTCGCTTATTGACACAAACCAGGTAATTTTTATACAGAGTTGTCTATTTGGTGGCTTCTCTTGTGGTAGGCTCTATCTACGCTTCTGGCTATCTACCTGCTCAATAGCTTCTTCTACATGTATAGTTCTTGGTGTCCTTTTGTTTCCGTGTTTTTTTCGAACACCGTCTTTCTTGTCTTCTCTCAGTTTTAGGCTACAGTCGGCCGAATCCTATGCTGGTTTCGTCTACCTATGTCATAATATCTTAGTGAACGATCATAAGTGAAATCAAAAGACGCTGGCCAAAATTATTTAATAAAATAAAAATAAATGGTGAAACACGTACTTCTTTGATAAAACAATAAAATGCAAGCTGATATCTAGCAATTTATATATTTAGCTTAATTAATATCGTGCCCATGTAACAGAAACAATAGACCATCGCCACCACCACCACCACCACCACCACCACCACCACCACCACCACCACCACCACCACCACCACCACCACCACCACCACCACCACCACCACCACCACCACCACCACCACCACCACCACCACCACCACCACCACCACCACCACCACCACCACCACCACCACCACCACCACCACCACCACCACCGCCGCCACCGCCGCCACCACCACCACCACCACCAGCGATAATAATTAATCAATGTCCCATTAGTGTCCGATTAGATGTTCCGTTTTCGAAGTCTGCGGTTGAACAAGCGTGAGTGAAGCATAGACTGAGCTACCAACGTCCTGTGTTGTTCGGCTCCTATGAGCAGGTTTTGCAGCAAATGGCCCTTATGGTCGGTTCTGAACAACTGTTCTTCTGCACAGTCTCACACCAATCAGCCTTGTCTCCGAACAGACAATCTGTTAAGAAATTCAAATATAATGTTTAATCGTTAAATCTGTTCGCTCCGAAGAAATATAAAAGTTGGTATTCGTCACGTGTTTATTATATTAAACTCTGATCACGTAATCTTCCGTTATAGGGACTCCGAAGTAGTCTTAGTCATTAACTTACCTGGAAAGTCCCTATTATTTTTATAAGGAAAATCTTACGGTTGTAGGTTTTTCAGATTCTTATAAAGGAATAGGGGTTTGAGGGTATACCCGTGTTGGCGGGTGTATCGGTACCCAAGCCGTACCAGCGGATTGGTACGGATCGACTATCAATTTCACGGGTCAGGTGGGGGTACGGTTAGGGCCATTACGGGTACGGGTATACCCGGTTTTACAGCAGTCTTGAATGTCACCTAGACTGGTCCAAACTTACATGGGGAAATATATTTTTTCAAAATATGCTGCTCCACAAGGCTGCCCCTGTTACACTTGACTAGAAGACTCTGTGTTGAAAAAATTGAAGAGATCTGAGCATGTTTAGAGGTCGCTAGGTTTTGACACTTTTTGTAGAAATTGCAAAAATTGCGCATCTGACGCGTTAATAGCTTCATTATGAATTAAAATAAGCACCCATGAACACCAAGCACCATCTTTCTAAATCATGATCAATATGCCAACTGTATTTAAGTAGCTAAAAGAATAATAAGCTTATTTACAAATAAAACACTTATTTCAAGTTCTTTCTGATAGATAAACGGTTGTTGGCTTATAACTAATTTTTAATTTTGCATGCCACCTTTTCATCACAATTCGTTTCATATCCTACAATTGTATTGTTTAATATTGCTCTGTATGCTGCTAATTTAGCGTGATTCGAGTACTTTTTTCGTCTGTGAAGCCAGCCTTGAATATGAAATAAGCTTACAGCACATGTTTTTTCACTTTCTGCAATAAAAGCTCGTACGTTACAAAACGGCAGCTATGGTGAAACTGGCATCAACAAGGAGTTCCTCCAAATGTTGTCTCTTAAGGATGCCTGACAAACACTTTCTTGGTTCTGGACCCCAAAAAAATTGGGCAATCCTGAGGAATTTCATATTTCATTACCAGAATAGACTATAGCATTTGGTGAGGCCACGAAAGCAACAATAGTCGGTGCGTTGGTAATTCGGGAGGAGGCTAGAATTCCCGCACAGTGTGTGGATTCGGGTGTTCGCAAACTGTGGAAGTTGTATGAACACAAATTTGTGCTGATTCAAGGAGTTACAGTTTGAGTTCGATTTAATTAACTCTTTCAGTCATCATCTCCGCTATTTCTTCGAAGCGTGTCACTGAAGACATCGAGGCTGCTCTGGTAATACAATCTTATTTATCCACCTAATCCGCTATCCATGTAGCGTCTGGACAGGAAATCCTTCGACCACCAGACTCCACTGGAAGAGTATGTCACAAGGAGATCTTTAAAACTGCTTGATCTTTTTACCATCCAGGGTCAAGAACAACCCACAGCCTTCCTATCAAAGTCCTTAGGCCTACTCCCTGACCACTGGACCCTACTTCCCAGTCGATGAAGGCAAATGTCAAACTGTTGATGGTCGTCAATGACTGCGCAGAACGTGGAGTGGCTCTGATCCATTCTTACAATGATATACTAAGTATGAGTCACAGAAACAATACTTGCTGCAACTTGTCTCCAGTCATCGGACAAAATTTTCTGTTCCAACAAATGCAAAATGAAATAATAGTAGGTTGCGGGTTTTCCAGCACTTCAATGACGGGATTTATGCAGACTGGATTACTTCTTTAATTATCCAAAATTATATTTTATTACAAACGTAATGCAGCCTGACTAAGCAGTAACACTGCAGTATATATTTCTAAATTGGGCTGTTTATTTTTCAAAATAATAACTGACTTGAAAATAATTTATAACCGATTTGAAAAAAATCAAAATTATACATGTTTTTTGACAAGTTCATACTATAATAATTATGATTATGGCAAAAAGTCGAAAAACATAGCGACCTCTAAACATAATCAAATCTTTCCAAAATTTTGCATACAGACTCATGTTTTCATGTGTAACAAGGGCAGCCTTTTGGAGCAATGTATTTCCAACTTTTAATTTTGTGGACCAGTCTAATGTCACCGTTACATATAATGATGAATCTTGCACCGTCAGTGACTTACTTAGAATAGGGCTAACAGTCACTGGCATATACCATAAATATTATTATGCTTTTGCTGACCATCTGGCCATGATCCTTCGTGAACTTGTCATTTATTAATAGATGTTCAAATTACGGTTACAAAGTGGCTTGTTTCCATTAGCACAGTCGCAAAGGTTTTAAATTTAGTCCAATTTGGTATCCAGTTCGGCAAGAAGTGGGTCAGAGGTCGCTGACGCAGAGGTCCGTGATTCATGAGACAAGTCTGACAGTCCAGCAGTCTTGTTTACCTGATAACAGGTTGATGCAGGCCAAGCTACATCGATTTCAAAGTCTGTCGTCCCATAACATAAATTATGAGAAATGTTTAAACTATTCAGTTAGCGATCGGCCTATTTTACTGCAAACAGCCGTGTTATGCTTGACTGCCTTGGATTTATGCGATTTCATCTACCAGATGCAGACCAGCAATAAGGGTCCGCAGTCTTGGGGAGTCCGCATTTTCGAAAGTGAACAAATTATTTTGTTAATCCGTAGAGGGGGCCTTTGGAAGGTAATCACGGCACCCGGGCCCTGCCAAGCCTGAAGGCGGCCCTGACCAGATGGCAATTCTCAACTTCTGTCATCGGCTGCTAACTTGGGTGTCGATGGGACAGACTATCTGCATATGCAGATAGTCTGTCCTGGCTGGAGAGATAAGATGATTAATGACAGGACTGACGTGGCCATAGCCATGGACAAGTTACTATAGGCTATAATAATAATTAACTTCTAAACACAAATTTATATCACAGCCAACGGAGTAATAAGGTTGTTTACTACTTTACTGATACGTCAAGAATTTTGTTATGCGCACATCGTGTTGAAATCGGCCGTGGAAATGTTTTAAGTTGGACGATAATATTATTAATTATGAGTTTTCTTAAGGCGGATGACAAAACTACGTCAGGTGTAAGTAGAATAGTATACTTATATTTTATTAATTTTGGTAAATCGTTTGATTGTGAGCCATAAATCTCGAAAAGAGACACGCTAACAGTTACAAAATAATGGAATTGGGCAGCATGATGATCCACAAACAGTTTCACAGTTTCGCTGTCATTGTATCCATACTATAGCTTCTTAATCTTAGATTTTTAGCATAGATGATATGGCGAGGGAGAGGCCTATGCCGAGGCTAAGTAGAATTATGCCTCCTCCTCTATTTTTGTGTCTTCTCCTCCTAGCTCCTCCTTGTCCTCCTACTCCTCCTCGTCCTCCTCCTCCTCCTCCTCCTTATCATCATCATCAAATTCGTGACGCTAGCCATTTGGTGGCGATGGATACGAATAAACGTCCTCCATTTTCTGAAGATAATTTGTCATGTTCACTGACTCCGCTGAGTGTTGGTCCAATTGATGTCATGTCCTCGTTTATATGCACATAAAACAACTTGTTTTCTCTGCTCTTCAAAATCTACCACGTATATGCTACCAAGGCCTGCATCTAAAACAACTTGTTTATCATATCCTAATTCTACACGACAATGATATGAATGACATGATGAAAGATGCAGTGCAAAGTCCATAGTGCAGACATGTATACTTTTGTAAAAATTTTGTAGGCGTACAATGGACCTGACTGGGTCTATAACGTAGGCCTACTATTAACAGTTTCTTAGTGTTCTACATAGGACAGAGATATGAAACGTACAATGCACTTGAGACAGTAGACCAGTTGCACGTGGCAGGCCCATAAGTTGACTGATTACTACTACTACTACTGCTGCTGCTGCTGCTGCTGCTGCTACTACAACTACTATCAACATCAGCCTATCAATTATTTTATTATTACAACATGCTGAGCTGTAAGCCTAATGGCTTGGTAGGGACTGGGACTATGAAGGCGTACTAATGACGCGGCGGAAGCGGTACGGGTTGGGTCTAGTAGTAATTTTGAACACGGGTCAGGTACAGGTAACGATCCTGTGTAACGGGTGCGGGTCAGGTAGCATACTTGCTCTACCCGCAGTCCCCTATTATGAATTATTTCAGTAACAGGTTAATCTGTGCAAGCAAGGGTATGTCGTAGTACCCGATCAAGTCGATTCATTGTTTAATCTCCAACCCTTATGAGTGTTAACCAAGCAAAATAAAACTACAAATCCAAACTTGGCTATATTATGAGAGCATTTTAATTCATTCATTCATTTCAGGAATTTAGATAGCGCCATTTCAAGAAGCCTACTCAGAGGCGCTCCCCCTCCAACCACGCAGCGATTCGGTACTCGACGCGCTGCGAGACAGGGAGCCAGTGTAGAGTGTCATGCATGTAAGCCGAAACAGAGGCAAATTTATGGATTCGCCCAATTAGCCGGGCTGCAGAGCGAAGAACCCGGTCTAGTTGGGCTATCAATACAAGAGGCGGACCAACCAGCAGGGCCGTTTTATCCACTAGGCACAGTAGGCACTGTGCCTAGGGCCCACGAACATTTTAGGGGCCCACGAAAGTCTGAAAATGAGATATGATTTGAATTTGACACGAAAATGAAAGAAATTTCAAATTCTACTTTAATAATTTTTATAATTGCACTTAAACAGTCTAACTTTAAGATGTGAACCTACAGTTAAGTTAAGCTGTTCAACAGACTAAGTTATGTGAACTTTACGGCTCTTTGCATTAGCAAAATTACATATAAGATCTTCAAATGTCATTTCCCGCATTAACTGGTTTTCAATTGAAAGTAGCGCAAGGGAAGATAGTCGTCCTTGTCCAATCGTTGACCGCAGATAATTTTTGATAAGCTTGAGTTTCGAAAAAGAACGTTCACCTTCAGAACTTGTTCCAAAAATGGAAAGATAGATTCGAAAAGCATTATTTACATTTGGAAAACATTGTATCACTGCAATTATTCTCTTCCGAACTTCCGTCCAGTATTTGCACAATTTCTCTTTCTCCTTCTGCAGTTCTACATCAATTCTAGTGGACTTCTGGCATTGCAAAATCATTGACAGAGCAGCAATATATGGTCCTTCGATTTCTCATGTGAGCTAATCCTTGCAGTTGCATTTTTCCAGTCATCGAAACCAGTTGTAAACTGATTGTTATATTCATTGGCACTGCCAGCATTGGAACCGAATAGCTTGCACACATAACAAAACACTTTACCATATGAAGGAGCATAAATAAGCCAATCTCTTCTGACAATTTCTCCATTTTTTGTCAATTTTCTCACAAAATGTTCTTTGTGTGCATATCTTATCTTATCACCATATAGTCTACCCTTTAAAAGAAAATCAGATTCCAAATTCTGTGAAGGGATATTATCTGCATAATAAGTTCTGAGATCTGCAGTAATCTACAATTATTGCATCATGACATAGGCTATTATTCTAGGGTTCTCATATAATTTTATGTTAGCGCTAAATTTGCTTGGCATTCCGCCAATTTTTGAACCTTTTAAAAGTAAAATGCGTTAGGGGTGCAAATTACACATGTTTCCCCTATTGCATGAAACCTTATGGATAAAAAGTAAATTGCGATTTAAAATCAAACTGGGTGCACATGTGTTTGTGAATCATGATTAAACATATTATGATGTCAATAAATAATGTGAATGCGTAATTTTGCGCTTAGCTTCAATGCAGAGCTGGGAGTTGGGGCCTACGAATGGAAGAGTGCCTAGGGCCTACGACGACCTTAAAACGGCCCTGCCAACCAGTATAGTCAGAAGTCCAAGCGGCTGGTGACAATGCGAAAGGACAAGGGTAGCAGCAGCATCCTGGGATAGAAAAAGCGAGAGATAACCCGTAGCTGACGTAGTTGGTAGTAACAGCCACGAGTGAGCTGATTGATGTGCATAGAGAAACCAAGTTTCTCATCCAGTGTAACACCCAAATGGTCTCCAATACCACCGTATATTAAGATTGTTTTAAATTAAATAATCAAAAAATAAATCAACAACTTACTTCAATTGCACACTGTTTCCTTGAAATGGGACACAAGCCGATTAGCAACAACATTTAGCTCTGTAGTCTCCGGAACGTAGGCGACGGTTCCGCTTGGTGTGAAAACACCATTCTTTATTCCGCTCTCTAGATTAGAGATATTGTAAGAAGCAAGCGGAGAAGCAATGCCTATAAGTTCAGTCAAATTTGATGTGTTCGTGACACCAACTGCCAGCATAATGATTCCATCCTTCTGCGCCGCCTTTGCACTTGGAATTGTTAGATCATGATCCCATGTAGATATTCCATCGGTGACGACGACAGCAATATGATTTGCATTTGGTCTATAGTTCGGATCTCTGGGGCTTAGAAGCTGGGTTCTCATAATATTTATACCTTCGGAGATATTTGTGTTTGTACCTCTGCTGTTATTGTCGAATTGGTCAATGTTTCTAGCGACCTCATTAATATCGGAGTTGAGACCAAATTCCTTCGTTCCATAGTTGCCAAAAGTTACCATTCCTATTTGTACTCTTCCGGGACCAACATTGAGGCCTTTGCAAAACGCTTTAAGGAGAGGCTTCACGGACGAGTTGAATCTTCCAACATATTTTTCATCTCTTTCAATGTTTCCTGACACATTTACGACAAGGGCGACATCGGCAATATCGAAGCAGTCACCAATTAATTCTTCTGAAATGTGAAAGCGCACAAGCATATCTTTAGAGTTTAGAAATTTGGGCATTAAAAATTTACTGAAATATATGATAGCAATTTGTAATTAGCAGGTCCAATAGCAATATTAAACCCTAACTCTCTTAGTTTTATTTTCAAATTCGACGATTGGGAGTAGGCTAACAGTCTAACCTTTTCTATTCTCATCGCTTCGTTGATTTTTCTCAATAACATACAATACTTGATAGTTTTGATTCTGTTGTTGTTTACATGCCGTGTAGTTTATTTAAGACAATATAACTAAGGGAATTAATGTCGTTAACAAAAAGCATTGTTCTGACAATAACTATAGAAATATTCCCGAGTTTAAGTTGATTTCCCTATATCTGTAAAACTGTTATCTGGAAAGGCATGAAGCAAACTAGGCCTATATATTATGACGACAGTCATTGAATTCTAAAGAGCAATTTAAATTTAGTAATTTTTAGCAATTTTTCTTAGTATGTCTCTGGGTTGATAAGCAATGATTGCATCGTGAGTTTCAATTGCCAGAATCCTGAGTCAGAATTTTTTAAATGATTGATTGGAGTAAACAGTCCATTGTCAGCATCCTGAGTGTGCTCCTGGACGATTTATAAATGGCGTAGCGGATGAACACATTTGGATATCCTGTTTCACATATCCTCACCATGGCGTGCTGTTATTAATTATTGCTATTTTATCCATGTCAGCCAAAGTCCCGGTTGCAACAGATCCAGTCTATCTATTACTGTGCAGGTCAAGTTGTTGCCAGTGAGCACTGCAGTGCCAGATTAAGGCATAAGCCAGATAAGCCATAACTTAGGGCCCCGCATTGAAGTTTTTGAGGGCCCAAAATCCGGAGAAATTAAATCAAATTTGTGTAGCATGTTTCTAATTTTGTATAATTTAAACAATTTAACGGTTTACTCTGAAACGCTTTTCAGCGCTAGTAAGTTTTTAGTTACTAGTTACTTACTGAATACTGACCATAGTCGCAGACTCACACTCACAGTCTCCACAGGCGCCCCTATAGCGACCTACAGCAGGCGTCAAAGGCTCAAAGCCGAAACTCTATTATTTCACACTTGTCGACCATAATTATGGACGCCAGGGTTGCCACTTCGTCGCGAAAAGCGCGACTTGGGCTACTTTTCAATACGCTCACGACTGAAACTTTCGTCCTCGCGACCTCGCTATATTTCGGCTACTAGTGATTTGTGTCCGCGGTCGCAACGGCGACATTATGAATTCTCTTAAATAGACCATAGTAGGCTACTTGAGAACTGTTACTAGCTACTATTATTATTTGATGTGAACAGCAATTTCTTGACCTCAGAAAAATTAATAAAGCGATTGAGAGCGACAAGCGGAGCTGTTTTTGATAGATTTCCTAATGATCTATATTGACATTTTTTTATTAATTCTCAACATCTTAGTCGTCATTAACTAAACGATCACAGTTGATGGCACTGAGAGATTTTATGTGAATGTCTTCTTAAGAACATTACTCATTTATCGTCTCAGAGAAGGTTCGAACCCGCACAGTCCGCGTTACAATAAAAGCGCTCAACAACTCGCTACCGTGGAGTATCCTTCTGCACAACAACTGTGTCTTACAATCATTGCATGATGTTATGCCAAATGTAATTAGGTGCATTTTAGTTTGTCGATTCTTGAATGTGTGCAATGAAACATATTGTTGTACTAACAAATTCATTACCTCCGTAGTTTATTTCGCTTCTTGCTCTCAGAGATATGTGTGCGCAGAGTAGAAGAACCAAAGCTGCCTTTGTCAGAAACATGACACTGTAAACGATTTACACAGACAATTTATAATAGCTCTGAGAGTTAGGAATGGATTAATAACGAATAATATTTTTCGTTATTTAAGCTGGTTGTAGGCCACCTGTACGCCGTGTACGGGTATTCAGTGGCAGCCGTAGCCAGGTTCACGAGTGGCGGGCAGGTGACTGAGCGAGGGACACAGATGGCCCAGGCTCTCGATGTAAGAGACAGTCCCATACAGGCAACCCGAGTAGATCAAGTAGGAGTATAACCAATATAACTATAAAGCTCATAACGTAGATTCTTAGTATCTGTTGTGTGTAGTCTTTAAGGAAACCTATTAAAAAGATGGAATCCTAGTGTCACAGTACTAACGTTGTGAATAGGCTGATAAACGCTGCCATTTCTGCATTAGACCTACTATGTCAGCCTGTGATAAGATGTCACTCCATTATAACGGCCAAAATAGATTATAAACTATATGGATTATAAATTGCAGAAGGCAGTTTTACTACGCGAAACCGAAATCCTTCCCCTAATCGCTTTGAAATCTGATGAGAATTACTGACTTGCTAATTCCCTTCAGTATACTTTTGGAAGAGATAGAATTAGGCTTCTTACTAATCTTTGCATCAAGGACACCCAACATAATTTCCTGTTTGAATAGTCACTTATAGTATAGACCTATTCCTTTAAAACCCAAAGGCCCATATAAAGTTTGCCCCTTGACTTATTTTACGTTCTGTTCTGCTGAAGACCACAAGATCGTCTGATATTCCCATCACAGAGGTCCCCTGCTTGGTCCATTTTGTCCTGGAATAACAGAACATCTTGACTAACTCTAGGTTTAAAAGAAAGTTGCTTAAATCGGTTTCGGTCGGTTGAAGGTGTAGCCTATCTTTAACGTGAGCATATTATTTCTGAGAACGAATTGATGAAAAAACGTCAATTAAGGAGTATTATTCCACATAAGCATTGGTTATAAGCAATTGGTTATAATATGGCGAAAGTACTGTAACAGTAAGCCTACTCAACTATTAACATGGGCCTCTTAGTGCACCTTTTTAGTAGACCGTACAATCGTACATATAACAAATTCAGATTTCTTTACTATTAACTGCAAGGCTAGTTCTTAATTAGATTAGTAACAAGGAGGTATGCATATCCTTTATTGAACCAAGTACTAACCGCTTTTTGGCGTAAATTCTAAAGTATACAATCTCGATGAAATCATCAAAAAATAAATGTTTTCCGTGCCAGACTGTCTGCAGGAGATAGCATTATGTCAATGTTACGTGGACGTGGCCCGTATACTACAATTTTAACTTGGGGCAGTGGGCCTATAGGTGGTGTAGAACATGGCCTGAATCTGCATCAACAGCCCGAAGAGGCAGGCGTCAGGATTCTGGCACAGTTGTTCGAAAATTGGACTGTTTTCAGACAGGTATCGCAGCCGTTCACTATGAAGGCTAAGGAACATAACATACTGATAGTATTATATAAACATCTTTACAGCAAACACTCAAACCATAATGAAGCTGAAATGAATGAGAACCTCAGGTTACGACGTTTGCGACAACCTTACGGTAATTCCGACGTCTAGTGCGAACTTATCTAAGTACGGTATCTAAATGATTGGCGTTAGCCTCTATATAGCGCAGCGGGTTGGTGAAAAATTGCTCACTTGATGATAGGCCTACAAGCGTGAAATTTGGCACATGTTATGAACATATTTTACACCAGGCCGCTCCACTACTACTAGATACTAACCATAGTCGAAAGTGAACTCTATCTCTCATTCTATCTCTATCTGACAGGTCGTCGTGTTAGTCGTTCTCGTCTCACTGACTCGTCCTTTCTGACCTGCAGCCTACTTATATAAAGGCTTCATCTAGAATAAAGTTGTTCCTAGCTCATGGATAAATGAGAGATTCTGATTAGTCCATATATTCTGGAGTTGTCCATCTTAACTGAGTTTGTTGTCAAATGGGTGACTCTAATAAACGGGACTTCGGTCTCTTTTGGCTTTGCCCTTTGCTTCTCTGAAACCTGTTCTACACTACTTCTCTACGGTTTCTATTTTGGAAACAATGAATTAAATGAATTAAATCAAAATATATCTAGGTGTAAAATCTGGACAACTCTCATCATAACTACTTTAAGAGAACTGCACTAGATCAGCAGTCGAAACAACTTGTTGAGCACACTAACTGGCTCGACTTGGGGCGACAATGCCGAGACATTAATAACAGCATTCAGCAGTATAGACTGGCTTGTGCGCCGGACGGAATCATGCCGCTCTGAAACATTATGTCCAGATGTCCGTCTCCATGCGTTCATTGTAAACATTATACTACTATTTATACTATACTATTTATGGATTATAAAGCGCCTCTCGCAGTACAACCTAATCAGAAGCGCTTCCAGTGAAGCCAAAGTCTTCGAGCAGAAACTGTACCCCAGATAACATTACAGCACGAGTTATAGCAGGAGGTCATTCCACAGTCCAACAGAGCATAGGCAAAGTCCGAACTCGGAACTAGAAGGTCATGATGGTCAGAAGAGCGGAGAGGACGTCCAGAGGTAGCTGAGATAAGCCGTCCATAAGATCACAGAGGTAGCGTGGAGCTTGACCTAAAAACGTTTTATCGTAAGAAAGAATTTTAAACTAGTGAGCCAAATCCAACTGCCATAGCTACGTCCCAAGCAAGGGACCTCAATTCCGTACTAAATAGAACGATGGGATCAAAGATTTACAACTACATGTATTTGATTATACCAAGTCAGCATACCCGGCAGCACGCCTTTCTTCGAGACACCCAATCTGGTTGGATATGACACCTATTTCAGCATGGAGGGAGAGTGGGTAGTATTGAAAGTGACTAATCACTCTCTGGCGCCGAGCCATCTGTCTGGACTTCAGGCATCAACTTGCATCGACCTCCTTGACCTTAAGTTTCGGATGGACCAGGTTGCTGTGTGTGCATAAAATAGTTAATGAGAAAGCTACCTATGCTGCTCCTCTTAACTGTTGGTGCTCACGCAATCTACCACGTACCTTTCTCGATGGTTCGAATTTTTCATACCATTATAAGTTATTTCAAGCGTTTATTTTTCCTTGATTCTAACAACTACCTTTAACCGTTACTGGCTTCCCTTCAGTATAGCTCTACAGGGACGTTGCTACCTTGGCTGATCGCATAGTTTTCTTTGATTAATTCAAGAAGACACTGCGTGTCAGTGTTTTGCCCCGACAAATGGGCCCCTGATGAGTTTTGTTTAAAAAACGAATAACTTGGTAAGGGTGACTCGTCATAACGGCCCAGGACAAATGGGCCCCGACAAAACGGCCCCGACAAATGGGCCCCGATAAAACGGCCCCGACAAAGAGCCCCGTCAAAATGTTCTCGACAAAACAGCCCCGTCAAATCGGCCCCCGTCAAATCGGCCCCCGTCATTTCGGCCCCCGTCATATCGGCCCCAGTCATATCGGCCCCCGTCATATCGGCCCCTGTCATATCGGCCCCAGTCATATCGGCCCCATACAAAATATCCAATGTTCCAAGACAGTACTTCAAAGTTTACGCTGACAAACTATGTTGAAATGAGGCCTCAAGCGACGGTTCAGCTGGACAATGGACTGCGGGGACCATCGTCTAACGGTCTAATGCTAACTGGTTGGCGTATTTAATGATTTAAATGCATTCAATGACAACTATCATAAATCCAACTTCTATTTACACAACGAATTATTTTTCATAAATCCAACTTCCATTTTAAAGCCAACATTATTTTCCGCAATCCAATTTGCATTTTAAACTGACCACATAAAATAATTTGGCAACGTAAACTACGGTTTTACCAATCCGAGTTCTATTTACGCAAAGAATTTTTTTCATCAATCCAACTTAAAAGTACTTGGGACATGGGATATTTTGTGAGGTGCCGATTTGACAACTGGGGCCGATATGACGGGGGTCGATATGACGGGGGCCGTTATGACGAGGGCCGAAATGACGGAGCTGTTTTGTCGAGGCCATTTTGACGAAGGCCGTTTTGTCGGGGCCTTTTTGTCGGGGTCCATTTGTCGGGGAAGTTTTGTCGGGGCCGATTTGTCCTGGGCCGTTCTGACGGGGTACCCTTGGTAAGGCTCATAGTTTTGTTTACACAACGAATCTCTTGTTGAGGATCATAGCTTAGTCGGTGTTTGAATGGGTTCTTGTCTATTTCCTTGCTGATTGCCATATTGGTCTATTTCCTTATTGATTGCCATAGTGGTCTAAACTCTAAAGCTATAGTCTTTTCCGTAGCAACTCATTTTATTTTCGTCGCCTCTTCTCCTGTTTCAGTCAATTGGTCAGACTGTTGCTGGAATTAGTAAGGTTTAAATTTAGTAGGTCATACATCCAAATGCTATGCTAATCTCTATGCTATGTTAATCTCTATGCTACATTTCACTTTACCCTACCGTACACTTCTCCAGTGACGTAATACTTACATAGCTCTGTAATATATATTTATTACGCATGTGTGTGTGCTAGACTGGTCCACAAAATTAAAAGTTGGAAATACATTGCTCCAAAAGGCTGCCCTTGTTACACATGAAAACATGAGTCTGTATGCAAAATTTTGGAAAGATTTGATTATGTTTAGAGGTCGCTATGTTTTTCGACTTTTTGCCATAATCATATTAAAGTATGAACTTGTCAAAAAACATGTATAATTTTGATTTTTTCAAATCGGTTATAAATTATTTTCAAGTCAGTTATTATTTTGAAAAATAAACAGCCCAATTTAGAAATATATACTGCAGTGTTACTGCTTAGTCAGGCTGCATTACGTTTGTAATAAAATATAATTTTGGATAATTAAAGAAGTAATCCAGTCTGCATAAATCCCGTCATTGAAGTGCTGGAAAACCCGCAACCTACTATTATTAAATTATGTCTTTGTTGGAACAGAAAAGTTTGTCCGATGACTGGATACAAGTTGCAGCAAGTATTGTTTCTCTGACTCATCCTTAGTATGTCATTGTAAGAATGGATCAGAGCCACTCCACGTTCTGCGCAGTCATTGACGACCATCAACAGTTTGACATTTGCCTTCATCGACTGGGAAGTAGGGTCCAGTGGTCAGGGAGTAAAGGACTTTGATAGGAAGGCTGTGGGTTGTTCTTGACCCTGGATGGTAAAAAGATCAAGCAGTTTTAAAGATCTCCTTGTGACATACTCTTCCAGTGGAGTCTGGTGGTCGAAGGATTTCCTGTCCAGACGCTACATGGATAGCGGATTAGGTGGATAAATAAGATTGTATTACCAGAGCAGCCTCGATGTCTTCAGTGACACGCTTCGAAGAAATAGCGGAGATGATGACTGAAAGAGTTAATTAAATCGAACTCAAACTGTAACTCCATGAATCAGCACAAATTTGTGTTCATACAACTTCCACAGTTTGCGAACACCCGAATCCACACACTGTGCGGGGATTCTAGCCTCCTCCCGAATTACCAACGCACCGACTATTGTTGCTTTCGTGGCCTCACCAAATGCTATAGTCTATTCTGGTAATGAAATTTGAAATTCCTCAGGATTGCCCAATTTTTTGGGAGTCCAGACCCAAGAAAGTGTTTGTCAGGCATCCCTAACAGACAACATTGTGAGGAACTCCTTGTTGATGCCAGTTTCACCATAGCTGCCGTTTTGTAACGTACGAGCTTTTATTGCAGAAAGTGAAAAACATGTGCTGTAAGCTTATTTCATATTCAAGGCTGGCTTCACAGACGAAAAAAGTACTCGAATCACGCTAAATTAGCAGCATACAGAGCAATATTGAACAATACAATTGTAGGATATGAAACGAATTGTGATGAAAAGGTGGCATGCAAAATTTAAAAATTAGTTATAAGCCAACAACCGTTTATCTATCAGAAAGAACTTGAAATAAGTGTTTTATTTGTAAATAAGCTTATTATTCTTTTAGTTACTTAAATACAGTTGGCATATTGATCATGATTTAGAAAGATGGTGCTTGGTGTTCATGGGTGCACGTTTGCTTATTTTAATTCATAATGAAGCTATTAACGCGTCAGATGCGCAATTTTTGCAATTCTACAAAAGTGTCAAAACCTAGCGACCTCTAAACATGCTCAGATCTCTTCAATTTTTCAACACAGAGTCTTCTAGTCAAGTGTAACAGGGGCAGCCTTGTGGAGCAGCATATTTTGAAAAAATATATTTCCCCATGTAAGTTTGGACCAGTCTAGTGTGTGCATAAAATAGTTAATGAGAAAGCTTCCTATGCTGCTCCCCTTAACTGTTGGTGCTCACGCAATCTACCACTGTACCTGTCTCGATGGTTCGAATTTTTCATACTATTATAAGTTATTTAAAGCGTTTATTTTTTCCTTGATTCTAGCAACTACCTTTAACCGTTACTGGCTTCCCTTCAGTACAGGGACGTTGTTACCTTGGCTGATCGCATAGTTTTCTTTGATTAATTCAAGAAGACACTGCGTGTCAGTGTCGTCTCTGCGTAGGTCTCAGTGTATGACTGTGTCCCTACGGTCCTTTGTTGCTGTGTCTGAATGGTCTATTTCCTCACTGTTCTTGTCTATTTCCTTACTGATTGCCATATATCGCTCTAAAGCAATAGTCCAATCCGTAGCATCTCATTTTAATTTCGTCGCCTCTCCTCCTGTTTCAGTCAATTGGTCAGACTGTTGCTGGAATTGGTAAGGTTTTAATTTAGGTCATACATCCAAATTCTATGTTAATCTCTAGGCTACATTTTGCTTTACCCTACCGTACACTTCTCCAGTGACGTAATACTTACATAGCTCTCTAATATAATTTATTACGCACACAGTCACAAATTCACAAACCATAAAATTATGTTAAATTTAGTAAGCTTAGAGAAACATTGCAAATAAAGTGATATAGCTCCATTATTTTTTCGTCAAAGCCACCAACGAGACAATTTATTTAGAATTTTTGGTTTCCTCAAAAACGAAAAGAGACAATCATTTAAAGTTAATATCCGCTTAGATTCAGGTTTTAGCTTTTTAATGTCTGTGGTTGTATTTGCGTCATGTAGCATGAACTCAAACAAACGTTCTGTCTTTGAGTCCTTTGGGATAGTTATGCAGCAAAAAGCCAAAATGGTCGATTTAGAGCAATTACTGTGCTGCTCTGCCTTTCGCCAATGAAAGTAATCCGGCTAGTGTACGTCTGTAAAGAAAGAAATTCAAATAATGTTCAAACGTGCAGCAACCACAAACCAGGTTAATGGTTATATATTATGCAAAATTTTATCGGTTTCAAAATGTCAATAATTATTGTAAGAAGCATTCAGAGCCGCCCATGATAGTTTAAAGTTTAATCATAGCTTAAGAATTAAAATGTATAAGTCTCCTTAACTTTTCATACGCTTTTCTTTGAACAAAATGATTGATAAACTATCGCTCATGAAACTAAAATGCAACAACTGCAACTAATTTAAAGCCGTACATTAGGTTTTGCTGACGTTCTCACATTAAGCGCCTATATTACTACAAGTGAATGAATGAATGAATGAATGAATAAGCAGATACCTGATGGCATCGCACACTGTTTTCTTGAAATGGGTCACAAGCTGAGTAACAACACGGATTAAATCTGGAATCTCCGGAACGTAGGCGACGGTTCCGCTTGGTGTGAAAACACCATTCATTACTCCGTTCTCTAGACTAGAGATATTGACAGGGGCAAGCGGAGATGCCATGTCTTTAAGTTCAGCCAAATCCAATTCCTTCGTAACACCAACTACCAGCACGATGATTCCATCTCTTTGCGCCGCCTTTGCACTAGGAATGGTTAGGTGATGATCCCATGTAGACATTCCATCGGTGACGACGACAGCAACATGAGGTACATTTGGTCTATAGTTCGGATCTCTGGGGCTTAGAAGCTGGGTTCTCATAACATATATACCTCCTGATGTGTTTGTATTTTTACCTCTGCTGTAATAGTCGAAAAGGTTAATGCGTCTCATGGTCTCATTAAGATCGGACATTAGACCAAATTCCTTCGTTCCATAGTTGCCAAAAGTTACCATTCCAATTTGCACTCTTCCGGGACCAACATTGAGGCCTCTGCAAAAAGCTTGAAGGAAAGGCTTCACGTAGGAGTTGAATCTTCCAACATATTCTCCATCTCCTTCAATGCTTCCTGAGACATCTACGACAAGGGCGACATCGGCAACATCGAGGCACGCACCGTCTAAAATGTAAAAGCGCACAAGCATTACTTTAGAAACTCAGGCATTAAAAAAATTGTAATCTACTGAACATTTGGACAGGAATTCAGGAGCTCCAGTAGCAGCATTCACCTTAATGCATCTTCATTTCCTTCGTATTGGCGACTAGAGCAACAGTCTATCCTTTTACTCTAATCGATTCATTGATTGTTCTCGATGTTAAAATAATTATCAGTTTTGTTTCAGCTGTTAATTACTTGTTTTTGGGTTCATTTAACAATAAGCCAATTAAACGATGATGGTTGATGGCCGTCAAAGCACTGTTCTCAAAATTACTAAAAACAATTTGCTAGGTTTAGTTATATTTATTTAACTGTAAACAGGAAAGACACGAAACAGAGTTGCAGGCATCTGATGACGGCAGTCATTGGATTCTGAAAAGCAATCTTAGCTTTGTTTTAGCTAGTCTGTATAGGTTGATAAGTAATGATGGCATCGTGAGTTTGAATTCCGAGAATCATGACAGCCAGAATTGTTTAAATGACTGGAGTGAATAGTCCGTCGTTCACGACCTGAGCGTGCTTCTGGTCCAAGATTTATAATTGCCGGACCAGGTGAGTCACATTTGGATAGTCTGTTTACACCAGTTGAGTATGGGTAGGGTATGTATAGGGCGCAATGTCTTCCAGCACGGCAGTTTGACCTACCCTTGTTCACTTTTTGTTTATCGTGACGCGCTTTTATTATTGAAATTCTATGCGCTTCGGGTTGCCAAAGTATCATTTGCGTCAGACCCAGTCCGTCTGCAACTGTGCTGATCAGGTCGTAGCCACCCGATCGAATTATTCGCATATAACCGAACGTATGCAGGATATCCAGCATAACGTTTCTGGCATACGTATGAATGTATGTATGAGCACTTGTTATAGCGCCCCTTCAAGATTTCTACTCAGAGGTGCTCCCAAATACAGCGTGGACACTGAATCGGAGTTTATACGGCGAAGCGCATGAGCAATTGCGAGGGAAGGACGTTCCCAGGGTCCCTACGCGATTTTATTATTGAGGTGGAGTTGCAAGAAGCCCGCAACCCTCTGGCTGCAAGGCACCGATACATACCACTACACCACCGCGCTTCACGATACATGTCACGGGGACTAACGAGGGTGCATATTTATTAATTATTCTTCACTTAAAGAGTGTCATTAGCTAATGACAAAGCATATGGCATTGAGAGATTTTGCATGAAGGTCTTCTCAAGAGCCCTACTCTTTGAACGTCTCAGAGCAGGTTGGATCCCACACAATGTGTCTCATAACTGCTATTGAATGCGTCTATGATGTACGTTATTAGTTGTCATTTAAATTTACCGATTCTTGAATGCCTAGACTGGAGAAATGTTATCCTACAATATCATTACCTGTATTCAATGATTGGCCTTCTGCTATCAGACATATTTGTGCGTTGAGTAGAAGAACCAGCACTGCCTTTGTCAGAAACATGACGCTGTAAACGATTTACACAGAATTTATAATAACTCTGATAGTTAGGACTGATTCCAGTGGTTGAAGTACCAATAAACTATTTCCTCTTTAAAGCAGGTTGTACTAACGTTGAATAAAATCTGAACAAACGTTACCACAGTTTGCACTGCTGTGTTCGCCTGTGATAAGACTTTATTTTACCGTCATTGTAGAGCTGACATGGATTATAGATTGAAAAAGAATTTTATTCCGCGCCTCCGAAATCCTTTATTTGACTGCCTTGAAATCTGATCAGAATGACTGGGTTGCAGATTTCCATCAGTATACTTTTGTGAGAGATAGAATTTGGCTAATTGCTAATCGTTGCTTCCAGGACACCCATCATATACACATTCCTCTGTTAATAGTTAGTGCTTAGCCTCTGGTAAGCTTACGGTCCTACACCTTTATAACCCAAAAACCTGTACCAATTTTGCTCACCTTGACTTATTTTGGGTCTTTGGGTAGGAATATGTATCTACTGTTGGAGTTCTCCAGAGGATCGGGAATCTGTTTACTGCAAATAAACATAACAACTGCAATTATTTTGGGCATGATATTTTGCATTGAACCATGTAGAAATGTGGGGTCAATTAACTTGCATTGCCCAATCAGATTAAAATTTAATTGAGTGCCAACATTTCGTTCACAAATTTCGCCAGATATTTTTCATAATTTTTAAATGTATAGCCACATTGATGTAAAATTCTACAGTATAATGTTTGAGCAATACCTTTAAACGCTATTTATTACACGCGTTTGCCTAAAAACATTTCTTCGTGACATACCAACAGAAAGTGACAATAATTGATGCTACAATTAAGCACATATCAGACTTATCACATGCATAGCAATCGCATAAAAAGAGTTTAGTGTAGATGGGCACTGATACTGTATGCATAATATATCCAGATCTTTAGACTCAACTTTATCTCTTCCATGGAAGTTACTAAGTAGTTAATTATTTAATTAACCAACAGGCCAATTTAATTAATAAATGATAATAATTCCATTGGCGATAATTTTGACAAGGCATCTGCGAGCATGGTCCCTTCCCAGGTTTGCATTTTACATTCGGGTCGTATTGTTGCAATCGCCATAGAATTTCTTAAGAAGAGATTCATCTTTGAAAATTATTTGCATTGGCTTATTATCGGATGTCACAGCTAAGCTTCATATGTAAGGATGAGTATGAAACTGTTCATATCCTCAACTACGGCTAATTACTCTCTTTCGGTAATAGCATACTGGTTCGAGATCCTTTTATTCGCTAACTCTATGCTGACATCTTGAATGCAGATAGCACCGAGAATTTCACACTTCCTGGCACTTTTAAGCGTTGGATCGATCATTTTTTCCCTTAAATAGAAAGCTGGATTGTTAGAAATGACCCGTTTAATGTTCGTGTTTTACAAAATACTGTGTTGTGTAAGGAAAGCTTTAAAATTTAAAATTTCATAAATAAATTATTTCCAATAAAACAACAAAAACTATTAAGATCTGATGCAATACTAGACCTACTTTAAACGATTCTCGTTGTATAGTCTAATTACTCAATCAAGATAGAAATGCGGTTATAGAGAAGCAAATTATTTAGTAATTTCAAATTAAAACAATTTCTTTCCTTGACTGTCAGAAATCATATCTAATTCTTAATTTTTGTATTTCAGAAAACACTGCAAATTCTTAAGTACAAACGTTAGCGATAAATTTCAAATTCCACTTAATAGGAAAAAATGAACACAGAGACTAACTAGAACTGTAATCGAAACTTTATATAGCGCCACGCCAAGAGGTCATTGACAAAACAGGAAATTTGCAGGCAACTGGAGAAACTGAGGGGCGAGAGACTAAGGTGATCCAGTAGCGGATCTACAACAGGGCATGCCTGGGCAAATGCCCTGCTAAAAAGCCTTTGCCCGGTCGTTGCCCTGCCACATTGCTGCCAGAATGTTTGCCCTGCCGAAAATTTATTTGAGACATAACTCTCATCTGCACTCTTTACTTGTATGACTGCCCCAGCTATGCACTAGTTTTAAAAATGCCTTGCGCCGCCTCTGAGAGGATCTAGCCGTAGGTTATGAGGTCAACGATTCCAGATGGACGGGCCAACAAAAGCAAACTCCTGAACTGCATACGGGGAACAACCAGGAGGCCAAAGGGAGAACCGGTCATATATATGAGAGCAGAGTGCAAAAGGTCATCAAATATGGTGAGGCACAGAGGCAGAGCCGACAAGACAGTTGCGCGTGAAGGTAAGACTCTTAAACTGGATACGTTGATGGACAGGCAGCCAGTGAAGGGAGTCCGAATGAAAGTGGATATTATGGGCAAACCTCAGGATGCCACCTGTAAGACGGGCGGCGGCCTTAGGGATAGACAGAAGTTTCAGGACATTAAAAGAAGAAAGGCCAATATAAGCGAAATTATCAAAGTCGACTTTAATACACAGATCAGGGCATGGAACGGGGTAGTAGCCTAATTGCATGAGGAGGAAGCGATTGGCGGATATTGCGAAGTTGACGCAAATGATAAAGGCGTGAACGAGAGATAAAGGGCACGTTACTTTTAATCGTGCAATTTCTTCAGAGATACCTTTTCTATTAATTTTCAAAATGTAAACCTATCCACTTCTGTAAATTTTGGGTCGTCATTGCTCATCCTTGACTCACGCGGTCGGGAACGCTAGACATGGTGCTCATTGATCATTCTGGATGGGATTTCGTCGGTTATGCTCTGCTTATGTGCAGAAACCTATCCGAAAGTTTAAGGATATCTGCACTCTGCTTTCATACCGATGAACTGCTCGTTGTAAATGACCTTTCTCGCCATTTAGGTTAGTGGAGGCAGCGCTTTTGTGAGGCACTTATTATTTCAAACATCGCTATAATAAATGACTAACCGCAAGACGCTGATTCCTCCCGATGACGGCAGTACTAAGATGTTTCTCTAGTTTCTAAACGACGTCCAACAGTGTTTTCGTTTCTGAAGTCTACTCGCTAAATCTTTTCTTGTGCATAAGGCTTATATGGGAACCAGCTCTTTCATGGGTAGGAGATGTAGGAATTCAGATTAAAAAATTAAGATAGCCTTATTATCCTTAATAGAGGCTTTTTGATGGCCATCTTGGAGCCTGTATAATATATCCATGACTATAAGTGTCTCCCAGATTAAAAACCTGTATTATCGCTAATTTTCTCGCATACGATGATAGGCCTACGACTGCTGTCGTGTTATCACCCAATTGCGAAACAGCCACTGAATTAATTTCGCAGGTGTAGAGCTGATATGCAGAGATTGACAAATGCTCTTTAAAATTATCTTTAGGGCTCCTCCATAATCAACTAACTTAACTGAAAAATCATCGAGAATCTATATGAGATGCAGAACCGAACAATTCCTTGCATAATTCTAAACTTTGGCTTGTAATCCAAAACCAGACAATTACATACTGATATTCCATGCATAATTAGACAATTCCATTGACCAATAGGAAGCGACGATTCATTTGGTACACAATATGGATGACTTGGACGAAACAACACCGAATAAATTTCATCTTCAGAATACAGTAAGTTGTCAAAATAATAATCCTTAGTTTCATTTGACAATACTGCTTGAAACGAAAAGTCACTAACTCTTATGACAACTGAAGATTTATAATTACATGTATGTTGTTTGCTATTCTGTATTTGCGTCGAAACAGAACGATCCTTACATCAATCACAGTCTTAGCTTCAATTAATGCATTTTATCAAGGTGCAAAACAAAGTTAATGTCCTGATCATGTTTTCGTCACTTTTGACAAAACATGCCAACATATAATAATATTGTAATGTATTGTGTTTGACCATTTCTAAAGCGCATCTCTTAGCATGAGCCTTTCAGAAGAGCTCCCAGTGCGAGAGACCCCGAGCAAAAAGGCAAGATTTGAGATGAGAGAAAGATGAAGAAACGCTACCAGAGAGGATGATGGAGCGGACTGGTGGAGGAAGTCCATTCCATGGAGAGGGACCTTTGCAGGCAAAGGATCTAGATTGAGCCATGGCGGTCCTGACCCGGGGAACAAAACGGTCAAGCCAACCAGAGAATCGAAGAGGACTCGGCGATGCGGCATAGAGGGGTGAAGGATGAGATCGCAGAACTGTTGACGTCCTCCTTCTCCTCCTTCTCCACCTCCTCCTCCTCCTTCTAGTCCTCCTCCTCCTACTCCTCCTCCTACTCCTCCTCCTCGTCCTCCTCGTCCTCGTCCTCCTCGTCCTCCTCCTCCTCCTTTCTCGAGCACCACCAGAAAACGGCGATATCGAAGTCGAACGTCGTAAGTGTTGTAGGTGCAATTCAGAAAAGAAAGCTTTTGCAACTCAGCAGATTTGGAGTAAGAAGTTGAAGTGCTACAGTAATGGCCAGTGTATAGGGTCTAGTTCAGGGGTGGGCAAACTTTTGGCACATTGGGCCACATTAAACGTCAAAAAAATTCGGAGGGCCAGGTAACACATTTTACATGTAAACTTTTAATAACCACTAAAATAAAAAAGTTTACTGAATTAAATTTAATTATACTTTGGCTGGAACTTGTGAGATGTATGCAACTTTGAACATGCATAAAATTTTCCCTAATCCAGAACTGATTGCACTGGTTGCATTCATTCATTCATCCCCTTCAACAAACCTACTCGGGGCATTCCCAGCCCAGCCACGGCTAAAGAAAAAAGCCTTGAGTGATTATTTTATAAAACCCAGTTAGATTGGGCAGAGGTAGCAAACGCAGCTCCGATGGTAGGTCATTCCAGATGAAGAGGCCTGCAACCGAGAAAGCTCGGCGCTACATAGCAGCCAAGCGAGCTCGTGGAACTAAGAGTTGCCCCGTTGTCGCGGAGCGAAGCGCCCGACGAGCTACAAGGTCGGACACTGGGCGGCAGAGGTCGCTCCGGTAAGATGGAGAACAGCCAAGGACGCAGCGTGAAACCAAAGCAGCAATACGGTATGAGATTCGTTGGGCCACAGTCAGCCAGTGCAACACATCGCGCAAGTAGGCAGAGACAGAGCCAAATTTGGGGATTCGCCCAATGAGTCAAGCAGCCGAGCGCAGAACATCGATCTAGTCGCCCCAGAATTCCAAGGGGGAAGCCAACGAGGATAGAGCAACAGTGGTCAATCCGACTAGTATAAACGAAAGTATGCACAAGAACCAATAGAGCGTCATGAGAAAGACAGCGAGAAACTACTCGGAGCTGGCGAAACCGATAATAACGGCTTAGAGAGACTGAGGTCACATTCGTATTATCGAGTTCATGTGTATAGATCAGCTAACTGAGATCTGTAGCCTACTTGGATTTAATTGTTTATCTTCATAGTTGAAAATGCTTGTTCACAGATGTAGATCTAAGTGGATGCGAATAATACAAAACGGAATAGCAAGTTAAAAAGCAGCACGAGGAACTCTTCTTGCGGTCTGAATTTTATGACTTTTCACTTTTCTGAGGAATTGTGTGTACCGGATAAAATGTGTTGGCGGGCCGGATAAAAAGTGTTGGCGGGTCCGGATCTGGCCTGCGGGCCGTAGTTTGGGTCTAGTTGTTACTAAAATAAGTGACCAGACTTGCACCTTGATTTGGTATCTCTGGGCAATCCTATGACAAGATGGCGCCCTCGTGAATGAGCAGGTGCCCTGCGATTAGCTTTTACGCGCGTGGTCCCTAAGTCACTTCCAGATGGAGAGAGGGGTTAGGCTTGTGTGACGCTATGTGATTATGCAGCAGTTAATTGCCTAGTGCTTAACCCTTTAATGCTTAAACCGTGAAGAGAGTTGGGTGGTGTCAATTTTGTGTCAGACTAGTGTGCCGTCATTTATGGACGACCCTTATGGCAGAAAGGTATGAATTTTATGCAAAATAAGGTCTGCTAACATTCTAAATTATATGAAAACAACTAAAGCTGTCATTAAACTACCATTGACAATTATGTCGCCACAATCGAACTATTCAATATTTCTACTGAAGCGGAGCGTCCCAAGCAAAGGCATGCTCAAAACTTGTTGCTCAATGGTATCAGGAGCAAGGTTCGAGGTCTGGTCATCGACACGACCGCCTCGAGTACAGAAGTAGCAGAACTGCTGCAAGTTGGGGCCTGGACTATGGTCAAGCGAGACTTGGACATCGATCTGATCTGGGTCGCTTGTTAACACTGCGTGCTGCCATTTTTGTTGCTTCCACTAGACCTAGAATTGTTTTTTTTCAAGAGATTCCAATAGAAGTGAGGTCTACTTTGCTGTCAGATAGCATGCTTTTGTCTAAAGAAAGAGTGGACATGAGGAGCGAAGTGAACCTGTACTCCGAGGAGAACAGGTTCATTAATGAGCCGTAGACTATACTACGAACTCATAATTCTCTACGTCTTTTCGTCTCTATGGGTTCTCGTCTCCTTCAGTTGCTGATTGCAATACTGGCTTGTTTTGTCCGTGCCGTGATAGATAATAGCCTTACGTCCAAATTCTATGGCGATCTCTAGACTAGCCTACATGTATATTATTCTGTTGTAGCTTACCGTAAACACTTCTTTAGTAGCACTTATATAGCTCTGTTACATGGTATTTACTGCACAGGACGGGGTTTTCGCGCACAATTATACATTCACAAACCACGAATGTAAGATGTTGAGTAAAGAAGCATTGCAGTTAAAGAGACATCACTTTATTTTTTCGTCAAAACGTTACTGAGACGATTTATTAAGGCTTTTTGTTTGTCTCATAAACGATTAGTGACAATAATTAATTAGTCAGTGTCAGATTAGATGTTCCGTTTTCGAAGTCTGCGGTTGAACAAGCGTGAGTGAAGCATAGACTGAAACCAACGTCCTGTGTTGTTCGGCTCCTATGAGCAGGTTCTGCAGCAAATGACCTTTATGGTCGGGTCTGAGCAACTACTGTGCAGCACAGTCTCACACCAATCGTCCTTGTCTCCGGACGGACAATCTGTTAAGAAATTCAAATAATGTTTAACCGTTAAATCAGTTGCATTAGATGGCTCTGAAAAATACAAAATGTTGGTATTCGTCACGTGTTGGCATAGTAAAATCTGCTTATGTAATCTTCTGTTCAGGACTCTGAAGTTGTCTTAGTCATAACCCTACGTGATAAGGAGAATCTAACGGTTGCTAGTTTTTAAGATTCTTATGAAGTCCAGTAACCGGCTGTGCATACAAGGGCATGGCGGAGTTCTCTAGCAAGTCGATTCATTGTTTATTCTCCCACACTTATGCGTGTTAATCTAGCAAAATGAAACTACAAATCCTAACTTGGTTATATTATGAGACATTATGATGATCTCCAATACATCTGTATTGTAAGAAACATTCCGAGCAGCTGGATCTACTGATGATATTATTAAGTTTATTTAAGAGCTTTAGAACACAAATGTCTAAATCGGCACCAGAGTTAGTTAGTAGATTTGCTTCTGTTACGCGCCAATTAATTGCTTTAAAATTAATGAGTAAGGAAATAAATCCACATCTTACGTGTATTTTTAGTGCACACTGTTTTCTTGAAATGAGTTACAAGCTGATTAGCAACAGTATTTAGATCTGCCATCTCCGGAACGTAAGCGACGGTTCCGCTTGTTGTGAAAACACCATACGTCACTCCGTTCTGTAGACTAGAGATATCGACAGTTTCCGGTCGAGACGCCATGCCTTTAAGTTCCTTAAGGTCCAATGAATCCGTAACACCAACTACCAGCATCTCGATTCCAGCGTTTTGCGCCGCCTTTGCACTAGGAATTGTTAGATCATGATCGTATGTAGATATTCCATCGGTGACGACGACAGCAACATGAACTGTCCATGGTCTATAGTTCGGATCTCTTGGGCTTAGAAGCTGGGTTCTCATAACGTTAATACCTCCTGATGTATTTGTGTTTTTACCTCTGCTGTCATAGTCGAATCGGTCAATGTTTCTAATGACCTCAATAATGTCGGATGTGAGACCAAATTCCACAATCCCTTCGTTGCCAAAACTTGCCATTGCAATCTGCACTTTTCCTTTAGGAGAATATAGCCTTTCCGAAAATTCTCGAAGGAAAGGCTTGACGAACTTGTTGAATCTTCCTTTAAATTTCCCATCTCCCTCAATGCTTCCTGATACATCCACGACAAGGGCGACATCAGCAAAATCGAGGCAATCAACGCCTAAAAAGTAATAGCGCGCTGGCATTAATTTAGTGACTTGATCATTAGGCCTACAAACGATTTGACTGAATGCTAAGACAACAATGGTCAACAGTTCGCATAGAGGAATTTAAACTTAAACTATCTAATTTCTTTAATTCGGCCACTGGATTAACAACAGTCTAGCCATTTCTATTCTCATCGCTTCGGTGATTGTTCTCTATATTACAATAAAAACTTGCCAGTTTTTATTCCGCTGTTGTCTACTTGCTGAGTAGTTTATTTAGGATTAGGCCAATATAGCCTAACGAAGGGAATTAATTCACAGTCACTCGGGCCCATTTTTCATATCGTGGACCATTCTTGAGAGTGGAATTGAATAAATCAGGAATTGCTTGACTTTAGCAAAATTAATAAATGGATTCAGACCGACAGGCGGAGCTGTCGCTTATGGGTTTCCTAATGGTCTCATCATCATCAGTTCTTGGCGGCGATGGGGACGAATAAATCATCTCCACTGTCGTCGGTCATTGTCAAGTCCATTGCTCCCCTTAGTGTTAGTCCAAGTGATGCTATGTCCTCATTTATATAATTATTCTATCCATCGTAGTCTTGGTCTGCCATGGTTTCTTTTCCCTTCGAATCTTGCATGTAATGCATTGTTTGGGATTCTGTCAAACTGGCATTTTCTCTACATGTCTAGACCATCGGAATCTCCGTTGAACGACCTTTTCTAGGAGAGTTGTTTGAATGCTTTGTCTTAATATGTCATCGTTCCTTATTTTCTGTAGTCTTGAAATCGCGGCGATCTTTCGTAACCAACTCATTTCTGCTGTGAGAATTCTTTTCTCATCTTGCTTTCGAATTGTCTACATTGACGATATTATTAATTCTTAACATGTTAGTGGTCATTAACTAATTACAGGGCATCAGTTGATGACAATGAGAGATGTTGCGTGAAGTTCTTCTTAAGGACATTACTCGTTAATCGTCTCAGAGAAGGTTCGAACCCACACAGTCCGCGTTACAATGAAAGCGCTCAACAACTCGCTTCTGTGGACTATCCTTATGGACAATTACTGTGTCATATAATTATAATTACATTAGTCTATGCAAATGTTATTCGTTGCCATTTAACGTTATAGTTTCTTGAATTATGTGCACTGATGCAAATTTGTATACTAAGAAATCATTACCTCCATGGAATTTACTTTCTGACAGACATAATATTATGTGCGCTTGGAGTAGAAGAACAAACGCTGCCCTTGTGAGAAACATGACGCTGTAAACAATAATATTTACACAGATTATTTCTAAAAGCAGTGATGGTTAGGAATGGTTGAATTACTAATGAGGTATTTCGAGTCTAAAGTCGGTTAATTGTACTAACATTGAGTGAAAGCTGATCAAACGCTGCCACAGTTTGCATTACTGTGGTAGCCTGTGATAAGATTTATATAGACCTAACTTCGTCTCTCCATTATAAAGGCCATATTATGGATTATAAATTGAAAACGATTCTTTTACTACGCAATACCGAAATCCATCTAATTGTTTGAAATCTGATGAGAATAATAATATTGGGTTTTTGATTGCCTTCATTAAGAGTTTCTCGCTAGTCGTTGCATCAAGGACACCCAACATAATATAGGCCTACACTCCTGTTTGAAGAGGGTGTCACGACACTTCGTCTACCGACATTTCGTCTACAAAGTTATTTTATATTGTCACTTTAAAATGGAAGCTCGATTGATGAAAAACTGTTTCCCTAAATGGAAGTGGGATTGATACAAACATCCCTGTGTTGAAAATTGAAATAGAAGCTGAATTGATTGAAATAATGTTTCCAGTAAATAGAAGCTGGAAATCAACCTGGATGCATGGATGAAAATAAGTTTCCATTCAATAGAAGCTGGATTGATGAAAATAATCTTGTCAGTAATTAGAAGCTAGATTCCTGAGAATATATAGCACGTTTTAGCGAAACTATAAGAAAGCGGCCTCTGTTGATTAGCCGTAATGGATAAAGATACACTTGTAGACGAAATGTCGTTAGACGAAGTGTCTGTAGACGAAGTGTCGTAGACGAAATGTCGGTAGACGAAGTGTCGCGGAACCTTTGAAGAGCTAGTCTTGTAGCCTCTGGAAGCACTGCTTTATAACTCAATAATTTTACTCCCTTTTGACTTATTTTACGGCACTTCGGGTAGGGTCGTGTCTTTAAAGTTGGAGTTTACCAGAAGATCACGGATCTGTTACAAATTAACAATAAAACTGCAATTTTTCAAGAGTGATTTGAGCATTGCCTCAAGTACACTGAAATTTAAATTTGGTGCAGACATTTCATCACAGAATTGACATAATACTTTTGTCAGACATTGCCATTTTTAGGATAATATAAACCCGTTACGTACTCTTGATAGCTAATGTAATGTACAGTTTTACACAATTCCTGTTTAAGCAGTAGTTTTTAAACACTATTGTTAAATGCGTCTGTCTAAAAGCATTTCTTCGAGATAAACCAACCAAAATTGATAGAAAAGCACAGATCAGACGCAGCACGTGCAAAGGAATCGCATATAAAGGATTCCGTGTTTGTGATATTTGTGATATTAAACGCAATATATATTCCGATCTTTATTCCTAACTTCGTCTCTGCCATAGAAGCTGGCAGGATTTCATTCTTCTTGCGTATAACTCCATAAAATAATCATTTGCTCTTCCTTAATTCTGTGCTTTTGTGATTAACTGCTCTGCTTGTAAGCTTCATTTTGGTCAAGCTGACAACTGGGGTTATGTGCTGCTTATGGTCTGCCGAAGACCACAAGATCGTCTGATATTCCGATCACAGCGATCGACTGCTTGGTTCATTTTGTCCTGGAATAGAACAACACCTTGACTAACTCTAAGTCTAAAAGAAAGACGCTTAAATCCGTTTCGCTCGAATTGTGTATGTTTAAAGTGAACATATATTTCTAGCGTTCAAACCATAATGCTGGACTTGAGTCACTGAAACGAGTGAGAACCTCGGATTACGACGTGTACGACAACCTTACAGCATTTCCGACAGCAAATGGTGCGAACATCTCATTTTAATAACAGGATGGTCGCCGTTGTAAGGCTGCCAGTAGGCTACGTTTTTACGTTAGCCTAAATTGAACCAGGTTACCAAAATGTGCTGGCATTATTCTTCGAAAACGTTTGCGGCTCAACGTGGCAGTTTCGTGGAGGACTATACCAGAGAATCAGGACTTTTTGGGTACGAATGTATTAAAAATGTGGCTAGAGATTATACTTACTTACTTTCTTACCTACCTATATATACTTGCTTAACTGCGTAAGCGAAAGGCGTTAGCCTCTGCTAGAAACTAGCCATAATCAATCGTGAACTCTATCTCTCAGTCTAACTCTGTATGATAGTGTTAGTGGTTCTCGTCTAACAGGCTCTTCCTGTCTGACCTGCGGCCTACCTGTATAAAAGCTTCATTTAGAATAAAGTTGTTCCTAGCTAATTGGTAAACGAGTGATATGTTAGTATTTGGGGAGATGTAACGTGGGTTTCTTTCGGTGAAATTGCCCGATGGGGAGGGAGTTACCTGCCACCAGGGCCGTTTTATCCACTAGGCACAGTAGGCACTGTGCCTAGGGCCCACGAACATTTTAGGGGCCCACGAAAGTCTGAAAATGAGATATTGAAAAAATAATTTTAATGGTTGAATTTGACACGAAAATGAAAGAAATTTCAAATTCTACTTTAATAATTTTTATAATTGCACTTAAACAGTCTAACTTTAAGATGTGAACTTACAGTTAAGTTAAGCTGTTCAACAGCCTAAGTTATGTGAACTTTACGGCTCTTTGCATTAGCAAAATTACATATAAGATCTTCAAATGTCATTTCCCGCATTAACTGGTTTTCAATTGAAAGTAGCGCAAGGGAAGATAGTCGTCCTTGTCCAATCGTTGACCGCAGATAATTTTTGATAAGCTTGAGTTTCGAAAAAGAACGTTCACCTTCAGAACTTGTTCCAAAAATGGAAAGATAGATTCGAAAAGCAATATTTACATTTGGAAAACATTGTATCACTGCAATTATTCTCTTCAGAACTTCCGTCCAGTATTTGCACAATTTCTCTTTCTCCTTCTGCAGTTCTACATCAATTCTAGTGGACTTCTGGCATTGCAAAATCATTGACAGAGCAGCAATATATGGTCCTTCGATTTCTCATGTGAGCTAATCCTTGCAGTTGCATTTTTCCAGTCATCGAAACCAGTTGTAAACTGATTGTTATATTCATTGGCACTGCCAGCATTGGAACCGAATAGCTTGCACACATAACAAAACACTTTACCATATGAAGGAGCATAAATAAGCCAATCTCTTCTGACAATTTCTCCATTTTTTGTCAATTTTCTCACAAAATGTTCTTTGTGTGCATATCTTATCTTATCACCATATAGTCTACCCTTTAAGAGAAAATCAGATTCCAAATTCTGTGAAGGGATATTATCTGCATAATAAGTTCTGAGATCTGCAGTAATCTACAATTATTGCATCATGACATAGGCTATTATTCTAGGGTTCTCATATAATTTTATGTTAGCGCTAAATTTGCTTGGCATTCCGCCAATTTTTGAACCTTTTAAAAGTAAAATGCGTTAGGGGTGCAAATTACACATGTTTCCCCTATTGCATGAAACCTTATGGATAAAAAGTAAATTGCGATTTAAAATCAAACTGGGTGCACATGTGTTTGTGAATCATGATTAAACATATTATGATGTCAATAAATAATGTGAATGCGTAATTTTGCGCTTAGCTTCAATGCAGAGCTGGGAGTTGGGGCCTACGAATGGAAGAGTGCCTAGGGCCTACGACGACCTTAAAACGGCCCTGCCTGCCACCCTTAGGGAAGTCTCTGATAACTTAAACGAAACAACTACTTCATCCTGAATATGGCTAAGTTAACTACCGATGAAATTAACCAATCTGGGAACCTGATCTCTTGTCTACCTGGTGTCTTCTCTTACTTAACAAGTCATCGGTTGCACTTATCTCCTTCATCTCCCAAGCGATCTTGGTAGATGAATCTGCCTTAAAGCGACTTGGACGGGTAACATAGACGGGTATTACGAGTTTCGAGTCCATCTTTTCCTATAAAAATGAATATAACTAATCTCTTCAGTAAAACGTATTTCAGAGCTTCTGGACAGACCCCGGAGTTAAAGGAACAATATATTAATAATTCTGCTAACGGGTAAGCTATACTGGATAAAGTGTATGCAGCAATAATAGGGTCAATGTCATCAACCCCTTTTGTATTGTATTGTATTGTATCTAAAGATTTATATAGCGCCTCTCTCAGAATAACTATATACTTTGGCTTGAGAATAACGGATGGTGTGACCAAAGCGTATTATATCTTCAGTAGAGGTATCACTAAGTATGAAGGATTCCAGATGAGCTGCGGGCATACATTTCTCAATGAGCAGGATGTAAGTGGAGCCTTTTCTCCAGCGACTGGGCGATACCCGTAACTATTAAACATACTATCAATTTCTCGTGGATCAGTTCTCTTTTTTAAATGATCTTTAGAGAGGTAGGCCTAATGTTGGTATCATGATTAGGCCTATCAGTTGTCCCAATTAAATCTCGTAGAAGGCTCCAGGTTTTCTTCAAATTATTACTATTATGTGTTGAAAAACAGCTTCCTCGCCTGTAACGCTAGCGGAGGCAGCTCTTTTGTCAGCTATTTAGAAAATTCTAGCAGCGCTATAATAAATGTTTAGTTGACTAACTAACTAACCTCGAAGATGCTGGTTCTTCCGACTGATGGCAGTATTAAGACGGAAGTCTCTAGGCTATAAACGACACCTTCTGAGTTTTCGCTTCCGAAAAGGACCCGCTTAACATTTGCTTCAAAGTAAGGTTTATATAGGAACCGACTCCATCAAGGGTATAGGAGATGGGCGGTGAAAGAAATTAAGATAAGTATCCGTGATAAATGCTTCATTTTAGAAATCGTAGGCCTACTGATTGCCTGAAAGATACTTATGCAGAACTAAAAATCTCACAACTTAATAATAATTATAATAAAAATGATAATAATAATAATTATTATCATTATTATTATTATAATTTTTAGGAGACGTAACCGTTCCAGGTGGTCATTTTTTCTGTCTCCGGACAATTTTTGTATCACCTGAGGCCGACGGATCATATCTACCTCGGGTAAAATAATAATAATAATAATCATAATAATAATAATAATAATAATAATGATAATAATAATGATATTAATGAAGATAATGAAGATTCCAGTGCCGCAGGCCTAATTCGTAAGCAGTCGATGAATCGAAGCAGCGATTTAGAAGCACTTTAAGCCTGTCTTATCGCTAATTGCTCTCGCCACGACTGCTGCCTTGTTATCTGCTCAAGTGCGAAACAGCCATTGAATTAATTTCACAGGTGTCGTTTTGAATTTTAAGTAACCACACAATTACAATGGAGAACGCAAATCGGTTTTCTATTGTTTGCACGTAGTTGACCCGCCAGCCCATCTAAAACTTATATGGGCCTATGGGCTTTGGCTAGCCCATATCAGCCCCAGCTAGGCACGAGGTGAGGAGCCCATTGTCCGAATAAAATTTTATGCGGGCGACAAGTAAGCTCATGGACTTGCGCTGCTCACATTGAACCCCCTTGATGCCAGACGCCCATTAACCGACATTTGTGACATCCGAATTTTGGATAGGCGATAAGTGGGCTCATGGGCTTGGGCTGCAAACATCGAGCCCTCTCGGGCCTAATATCAGAAGCCCATAACCCGAATTTGCAGTATCCGATTTCTGGATAGGCGACATGTGGGCTCGTGGGCTTGGGCCGAACCCACTTGGGCAGTTTGGGTCGATGTATGGCGCCCATTAAGCGAAATTTGTGAATCCGATATTTGGAGAGCAACTTCTGGGCTCATCGACTAGTGATACCTACATTGAACCCACTTGACATCAGACGCCCTTTAACCGATATTTGTGACATCCGATTTTTGGGTGGGCGATAACTGGACTTGTGGTGCTGGGAAATGTAAAAAAGAGATTTTCATGTTATGAATGTGAGACCTGTTTCAATGTTTTTTTAACTTAGCACGTTCGACTGTCCTCCAGTTGATTCTGTCGTTAAATTACACTACCTTTCCTCACTTTATGAGACAATTGATACAATGGTACAAAGAGACAGATAGACAGGCAGACAGACAGACCCAGAGACACACGGATACACAGACAGATTGATCATTAATGGATGGATGGATGGATGGATGGATGGATGGATGGATGGATGGATGGATGGATGGATGGATGGATGGATGGATGGATAGATAGATAGATAGATAGATAGATAGATAGATAGATAGATAGATAGATAGATAGATAGATAGATAGATAGATAGATAGATAGATAGATAGATAGATAGATAGATAGATAGATAGATAGATAGATAGATAGATAGATAGATAGATATATAGATAGATAGATAGATAGATAGATAGATAGATAGATAGATAGACAGCTAGGTAGGTAGATAGATAGATAGATAGATAGATAGATAGGTAGGTAGCTACTGGGTAGATAGATAGATAGATAGATAGGTAGGTAGGTAGCTACTGGGTAGATCGATGAATGGATTAATGGATGAATGGATTAATGGATGGATGGACGGACGGAAGGACGGAATGATAGATAGATAGATAGATAGATAGATAGATAGATAGATAGATAGATAGACAGACAGACAGACAGACAGACAGACAGACAGACAGACAGACAGATCGATCGATAGATAGGTAGGTAGGTAGGTAGGTAGGTAGGTAGGTAGGTACGTACGTACGTACGTAGGTAGGTAGGTAGGTAGACAGACAGACAGACAACAGACAGACAGATAGATAGATAGATAGATAGAACTCGTTTATAAGTAGATCAAATGTCAAGACATCTGTCTGTTGACTGTCGTACCTAATATTCCAGTTCAAAACCTGACTCCCCTAACTCGAAGGACGACGTTATAAACTTTGTAATGACGCAGCGTCGTAAAACTGAAAGTACCACAAATCGAGCTTTACTGCAATACTAACAATGAACTAGACAATAACTACGAGCCATTCAGAAAAAAGTTGACTCCAATCTTTAACGACATCTTTTCGCAGCCAGAATTGTTGACGTCCTCCTCCTCCTCGTTGACGTCCTCCTCGTCCTCGTCCTCCTCCTCCTCGTTGACGTCCTCCTCGTCCTCCTCGTTCTCGTCCTCCTCGTCCTCCTCGTCCTCCTCGTCCTCCTCCTTTATCTGTCACAAGAAAACGGCAATATCGAATGTCGTAAGCGGTGTAGGTACAATTCGGAAAAGATTTGTAAGTCAGCAGATTTGGGAGTAAGAAGTCCCAATGCTAAGTTTACGATTACGTGTAAAGGCCAGTATATAGTTTTTACTGAACAAGTGACTAGACTTGCACCTTGATTTGGTCTCTCTGGGTAACCCCATGACACGATGAAGCGCTCTTGAATAAGTTGTGCCCTGCGATCGGCTGTTAAGTAACAATTTAGCAAATTCGTTATTACGATTACGATTACCCTCTATCAGGCACTTTTTAGTATGATATTGGAAGACAGGTGACTCTAGCTGCAATATCGTGACGATGACAGATGCATGTTTTAGGATAATTCAAAATATATAAAGATTTATTTGAAAACTTCTAAATGACTAATGATTGTGGTGCATAAGGTATCTTTACTCTCTTATAACAACAGTTCTTTTAGTAACAGCTTGTTGGACGAAATGTTTTCGACTTTTGCTATTTGCGAATGCCCAGGCACGAGAGAGGTCACAAATAGACACAATAATATGCAGATCTTAAATAGCACATGTTGTTATAATAATATCGCACAGTTGAAACATAATCGATCGCTAGGTGTCGGAACGGCTACCTGTAACATCGCAGTTGAAATAAAAAAAATTATATTAAACCCAACAGTCGTTAGGTGTCGCGCTGGACTTCTGTACTAGAGCGCAGCTAAACATTTAATTGCCTATAAATCGCCAGATGTCGCGGTGACCTCGTGCGTCAATTTTTCTATACATTATACAAGTTCATGCCTCATGCAATATCGCGCAGTTTAAAGATATCAATCGCGAAGTGTCGCCGTGGCCTTAAGGGCGAAATAGCCATTATGTCCGTGTACCATTGCACATACATGTAGACCCTGGTTTCATCGCGCGTGGTCCCTAAGGAGTCGTCCATAAATAATGTCACTTCCAGATGGAGGGAGCGGTTAAACTTGTGTGACGCTATGTGATTATGCAGCAGTTAATTGCCAAGTGCTTAACCCTTTAATGCTTAAACTGTGTAGAGAGGTGGGTGGGAGTCAATTTTGTGTCAGACTAGTGTGACGTCATTTATGGCTGAAAGGTATTAATTATATGTCAAAATAAGGTCTGCAAACATTCTAAATATGTAAACTCCTAAAGCTGTCATTAAACTACTATTGACAATGATGTCGCCACAATCGAACTATTCAATATTTCTTTTACCTTCTGTGTAGGCCCTACATAAAATTATAGGCTTTGATAGTTAACAAGGTCAAATGACAGACTTTCTGGGTCAGTTTTAGATTGTAAGGTCCAGAGTTCTGCCTTACTTACTAAAGTTAAACTTTTATGTTAAAGTTAGTAAATATTAACGTTCTCACTAGATTCCTATGCACCCTTAGACGAGTAGGCTTCCGCTATAGCAATTATCGTCCCTGAAAAGACAACGATTCTTGTTATTGTTAGTATTTTTAATAGTTTTTTTCTGTTACGTGCAGGCCCTGTAGGGCAGAGGCGTACGGAGTTGAAATTCTGGGCCCCTGCATGGTTCAAATGGCAATGCGCCAAAAATGGTCCCAGTTCGACTCTGAGCGACCTGCTAGAATTTCGTACAGTTGAATAATATTAGGCCTATCAATCGATAGGTGTCGCGGTAACCCGCTATCTTGTTCACTTAATGACCACGTTTAGTTTAGTGCGTTTTAGAACGTACTTTGGGCGCGTATAGCAACTTGGCTGGTTGTCGTTTGTAGCCTACAGTATGCTTTCAGCGCTATGTGCCAACGTAATATCTGGGATTTGGGTAGGCCCTCTGTACAATTCGAGGCAAGGTCTTTGGAAGGCGTCGAAAGTCTTTCATGGTGAGGATCTACTGCCAACCGGCTGGCTTCTATAAATGAGTACTTTTATTTCTACGGACAGAGTCACCTGGGGCTATCCATACGCCACGTTTGGGGTCGTCCATTAATTATGTCAACAAATTTTAGGCAGTTTTTGACCCCCTCCCCCTTGTCAACAACTGTCAAACATTGACGGACCCCCTACAAAATTATGTCAACAATCCGAGAACCCCCCCTACAAAAAAGAAACAAAATGGCTCAATACATGTAGAATCATTTTTTAACAATTGTTTACACTAAAAAATGCAATCTCGAATTTCAAAATATATGAGTTTGGTTTATTACCAGCTTTTAAGTAGTATTAAACATTAAGCACTTTATACATTTTTAGCATTTCTTAATGTTTTGCTACCATTTGGAAGGGTCTGTGTTGATTTATTGGAGAAAAATTTGTTGACGTCAACTTTTACCGAACCCCCCTCCCCCTTGTCAACAACTGTCAAACTTTTCCAAACCCCCTCCCCTATTTTGTTGACATAATTAATGGACGACCCCTTTTCTGATACTATGTGCCCATGAAGTGCCAGTCGGTGATTTTGTCCTTTGATCTCTTTGGTTGGCTGTAGAGCCTGTCGTTGTTCAGTGTCCATGGATTGCTTGAGACTTCGTGGTTGCGCTACGCGTGTGGTTGGGTCTGAAAGTGACGACTTTTCCAGTTATTTTGCATTTTTCTTACAGGTTATCCGATATTTTCTAAACGAAAGGGCCGTAAGTTAAATTACCAATTTTTTTGCTACTCACCCGGCCATTTAGAATGTATAAAAAACTTATAACAATAATATTATTGTAAAACAACAGAATCCCAACGTAATCTTTATGGTGTTACCAGGGCCGTATTAAGGCTAGTGCGGGCCCGGTGCTGTGGTAATAGTGTGGGCCCCCCCCTCTGACGAAGGTCCCCTCTGACAACAACCGGTCCACCACGCACATATTTATAGCATGCTTACTAATGAGTAGGCTATATTAACTGCCTAAAGACACAATATACAATTAACGTTACATTACTATCTGCACATCTCGCTCTGTACCATGATCATCAACTCACTTCTGCTACTGTACGGTATAGGCCTACATACTATGATACTAGTAAAGATATTGTCAATTTGATTTGCTGCATTTTTGGATGTAGAGAACGGATGTATGTGGGAACATGGAATGTAAGAACCCTATACGCGACTGGACAACTGGATATATTGCTACACCAGATGAAGGAAATCAACTGGAGTATATTGGGACTGTCGGAGGTGAGATGGACTGGAGAGGGAGTAATAGACAGAGAAGAATATAAGATCATTTACTCTGGAAGAAGGGATGGCAGACACCAGGAGGGGGTGGCATTGGTCATGAAAAGGGAGGCGGCCAAAGCACTGCTCGGATATAGAGCAGTCAGCTCGAGAATAATTAAAGCAAGATTCCGAACAGGGTTTGGAAGAGCGTCGGTGGTGCAGGTATATGCACCGACATCGGACTCGACGGAGGAGGACATTGAGGAATTCTATACCGAACTACAAGAGGTGATGCAGAACATACCGGACAGAGACCTGACAATAGTTATGGGTGACTTCAACGCAAAAGTAGGAAGAGATTGGAGAGAATGGGAAGGAGTAATAGGCAAGTTTGGATATGGAGAGGAAAATGAAAGAGGCGAAAGATTATTAAACTTCTGCCTAAACAACAGGTTAAAGGTAATGAACACAGTATTCCAGCAAAGAAAAGGGAATAGAAAGTGGACATGGGAATCACCAGATGGACGCACAAAGAACATGATCGACTTCGTACTTGTGGGAAATAGGTGGAAAAATGGAGTGACAATGTGTAGAACTTTCTCCAGACCAGATGTCAACTCGGACCATAAACTAGTTTTGGCTGGCTTCAGAATTAGACTGAAGACAGTACAGAAGGAAATGACAAACAGGAGATTTGACACTGAAAGACTGAAAGTGGAAGAAGTGAGACAAGAATACAGCTACATGCTGGACAACAAATGGAGACAAACGAAGGTAGAAAAGCTGCAATCGGTAGAGAGCACCTGGAAAGAAATCAGAGCGATCTATACAGAAACAGCAGAAAAGACAATAGGATACAAAAGAAGCCAACCAAGGAAACCGTGGATCTCCAGAGAAGTTTTAGAATTGAGCGAAAAACGAAGAGACATGAGACCAACAAGAACAATTAGCGAAGAAAACAAGAAAATATACAACAAGATCACCAAAGAAATCAAAAGGAAGGCTAAAGAGTGCAAAGAGAAGTGGATGGAGGAAAAATGTAATGATCTAGAGATGAACGCAAAAACACGACGAACGGATAAACTCTTCCAGGCAGTGAAAGAAATATGCGGTACACCCAGGACAAGGACTATGGCAGTGAGAGACGGTGAAGGACAAATTCTGGAAGATACGGAAGAAATTAAGAAGCGATGGAAGCAATACTATGAAGACTTGTACAACAAACAAAACCCGGTGGATGAGACGGTACTATTGGAAATACCGGCGTGCAATGGAAGTGCAGAGATGGATGATATACTCAAGGAGGAGGTGACATGGGCAATAAGAGGATTAAAGAAGAAGAAAAGCCCGGGAGAAGATAATATCACGGCGGAGATGATACAGGCCAACGAAGGGTGCTCGGTAGAAATGCTACATACAATATGCAACCAAATTTACCATGAAGGGAGCTGCCCAACAGATTGGGGAAAGGCGATCATAATACCGATACACAAGAAAGGAGACAGGTTGGATTGCGGAAACTATAGAGGTATCAGCCTGCTGAGTTGTCCAGGGAAGGTGTATACCAAGGTGCTGCAACAAAGGCTGAGAAAACTGGTAGAGGAGGTGATAGCAGAAGAACAAGCAGGTTTCAGAAGTGGAAGAGGTACGATAGATCAGCTGTTCGTGATAAGGCAGATATCTGAAAAATACTTTGAAAAAAACAAGATACTATATAACAACTTCATAGACTTCAGACAAGCTTTTGACAGCGTCTGGCAGGAGGGGCTATGGCAGGTGTTGAGGCACTTTGGAGTGCCTGAGAAACTGGTGAGATTATTGGAGGACCTGTATAGCAAATCGATCAGCGCAGTGAGAGTGGACGGAGAGCTAACAGAATGGTTTAGAACGGCTGTGGGGGTAAGACAGGGATGCGGATTGTCACCAGATCTCTTCAATCTGATACTGGAAGCAGTAATGAATTTGGCGTTGAATAATGCTGAAGAAGGAATACTTATAGGAGGCAGAAGACTCAATAATCTTAGATTCGCGGATGATATAGACCTTGTGGCGGAAAGCAAAGTACAGCTACAGGAGCTGACCAACAAAGTGGACTCCAGTAGCAAAAGACTAGGGCTCAGGATCAACGCCCAAAAGACTAAAACAATGACAGTGGGGAAAGGACAGGAGGCACTGGACATCAGATTGGGAGGAGAGGAGCTGGAGCAAGTAACCGAGTTTGCATATCTAGGAGGGCTTATTACAGAAGATGCCAGATGCACAAAAGACATCAAACGGAGAAGTACTCTAGCGTGTGCAATGTTCGGTAAACTAAATAAGATCTGGAAAGATAAAAGCATATCAACGAGAACCAAGATGAAGTTATACGAAACCTTTGTCATACCGGTACTACTATATGGCTCGGAATGCTGGTGCCTGAGGAGGGAGGATGAGAGGAGACTCTTGACGACCGAAATGAGCTGGCTGAGAAGAATAAAGGGCAGGAGCAAAAGAGATAGGATTAGAAATGAGGTGACTAGAAGAGAGCTGGGACAGACGGATACAATTGTCGATAGAATAAGGAAGAAAAGGCTAAAGTGGCTGGGACATGTGATGAGAATGGGCAATGACAGATTACCATCAATGGCTTTACACGGATATGTGGAGGGAACTAGGAGTAGAGGAAGACAACAAAAGACATGGATGGATAATATACGAGAGGATCTGGAGAGAATGAAGATGAACATTGCAGAAGCAAAGGAACAAATCAAGGATAGAGAATTCTGGAGACGACAAGTTGAGGACTCATCGTTGGCCTTGGCCTGACGGAGGAGAAACAAAGAAGAATTGTTCGCTTTTTATTAAATTGAAAATGCAAGAATTTGAAGAAGCATCTGTCTCTCGTTTGTATTCCTGACTTTCACTAATCTTTCTTTCCTTATTAGGCTCCACCGCTCCAGAGTTCTTATGATAATTTATCTTCTAAAGTTCTAATTCATCATCAACTTAATGGAATATAATATCAAATAGGTTTATTGCTAATTTGGCATCAATTTTATTATGAAATTTACATCCAGCATTAAGTTAAAGAATTATTCATTTTGATAGCCTAATAACTCAAATTTCAATTAATAAATTTACATCCAGTAAAAAGATCCTATGCCTGCCAGAAAACCAATAGCCGAATCAATTCTAGGCCGTCAATTCTAGAATCACAAAATACTGATAGACACGTTCTTGATTAAATTCAAGTAATTAATAATATAAACGAAGAGAAATCTCTGCAACGAAGCTAACATTCCTGTGACGCTCTCCCCCGCGAAGCGGGGCGAGACCTACCCCTATAGAGGAAGAGTTCTGTCTCTACCTCCCTCACTACCTCCCTCACATCCATCGGCGAAGCCGGTTACCCACCAGAGGGCGAATTCTGTCTCTGTCTCCCTCACTACCTCCCTCCCATCCATCGGCGAAGCCGGTTACCCACCAGAGGGCGAATTCTGTCTCTGTCTCCCTCACTACCTCCCTCGCATCCATCGGCGAAGCCGGTTACCCACCAGAGGGCGAATTCTGTCTCTGCCTCCCTCACTACCTCCCTCCCATCCATCGGCGAAGCCGATTACCCACCAGAGGGCGAATTCTGTCTCTGTCTCCCTCACTACCTCCCTCGCATCCATCGGCGAAGCCGGTTACCCACCAGAGGGCGAATTCTGTCTCTGTCTCCCTCACTACCTCCCTCCCATCCATCGGCGAAGCCGATTACCCACCAGAGGGCGAATTCTGTCTCAGCCTCCCTCACTACCTCCCTCCCATCCATCGGCGAAGCCGGTTACCCACCAGAGGGCGAATTCTGTCTCTGTCTCCCTAACTACCTCCCTCGCATCCATCGGCGAAGCCGGTTACCCACCAGAGGGCGAATTCTGTCTCTGCCTCCCTCACTACCTCCCTCCCATCCATCGGCGAAGCCGATTACCCACCAGAGGGCGAATTCTGTCTCTGTCTCCCTCACTACCTCCCTCGCATCCATCGGCGAAGCCGGTTACCCACCAGAGGGCGAATTCTGTCTCTGTCTCCCTCACTACCTCCCTCCCATCCATCGGCGAAGCCGATTACCCACCAGAGGGCGAATTCTGTCTCAGCCTCCCTCACTACCTCCCTCCCATCCATCGGCGAAGCCGGTTACCCACCAGAGGGCGAATTCTGTCTCTGTCTCCCTCACTACCTCCCTCGCATCCATCGGCGAAGCCGATTACCCACCAGAGGGCGAATTCTGTCTCTGTCTCCCTCACTACCTCCCTCGCATCCATCGGCGAAGCCGATTACCCACCAGAGGGCGAATTCTGTCTCTGTCTCCCTCAGTACCTCCCTCGCATCCATCGGCGAAGCCGATTACCCACCAGAGGGCGAATTCTGTCTCTGTCTCCCTCACTACCTCCCTCGCATCCATCGGCGAAGCCGATTACCCACCAGAGGGCGAATTCTGTGTCTGCTTCCCTCACTCTGCGGTCAATACAGGGCGATATCTGTGTCTGCCTCTTTCACTCCCTGCCACGCCACTGACCCAGCTTGGATAGCCAAATGAGCTGTGTCTTTTGTTCCTCATTATGAAATCCTCCTAAAAGGAATTTCTTGGTCATTTCTGTGGCGATTTTTAGGCCGTTGATGTATGTAAGTAGCACTCGATGTAAACAGTGTCGTCAGCGATACATAACAGGTGAGTAATGCCTGTCTGCCTTCTTATTAACGTAAATACCGTAAACCGAATTCTCAACGAATAATCAAAGAGAGTAGATATTGTAACAAAGCTCTTTGAAAGTGCAAGTGATGACTTGGATACGACCGTTGGACGGAGGTTTGGAGGTATAGTGGGATGGATGGAGGGTCGAAGGGATGGAGGGACGGAGGAAGGGACGGACGGACGGCTAGAGGTAGAAAGGGGAGATGGAGGGAGGGACGAAAGGATGAAGGGACGGAGGAAGGGACAGACGGACGGTTAGAGGTAGGAAGGGACGGATGGAGAGAGGAGAGAGGGAAGTTAGATGTAAGACAGGAGGAATTGAGATAGGGATGGAGGGAGAGAGGAAGGGACGGACTGTTAGAGGTAGGAAGGGGGATGGAGAGAGGGATGGAGGGGTAGAAAGGGACGGACGGTTAGAGGTAGGGAGGGATGGAGTCATGGAGGGAGGGATGGAGTCGTGGAGAGAGGGATGAAGGGTAGAAAGGGACGGACTGTTAGAGGTAAGGAGGGACGGAGGAAGAGAGGAAAGGAGGGATGGTGGAGATTGTATTGTATTTGTATTTGTATTGTATTTGAACACTTGTTATAGCGCCCCAACCAGATTTACCATTCAGAGGCGCTCCCGACTACTGCGCGAACGCTGAATCGGAGTTTCACGCCGAAGCGCATGAGCAATTGCGAGTGAAGGACTTGCCCAGGGTCCCTACGCGGCGACTTTGAGGTGGATCCGAACCCGCAACCCTCCAGCTGCAAGGCACCGAACATACCCCTACACCACCGCGCCCCAGTTGTATTGTGATGTGTTGTATTGTGTGTTGTATTGTACTCCACGTTTATAATGCGACCGAGCCACCCGCAGTAAAGATCCGAGAAATTAATCTCTGATAATCCGACCCGACCGGGAAGCGAACCCGGGGCGCCGGCGTGACGAGCAGGCTACCAACCCACTCGGCCACTCAGGATCCTTGAGATAGTGATGGGAAAAGGACGGTCGGATGCAAGATCTGTCCACTTATTGGAGAAATCTTGGGTCGGACGGATCAAGTCCATGGACGGATGTAGAGATGGATGGAGGGAGGGACGAAGGGATGGAGGAGGGGAAGAGATGGATGGACGGCGAGATGTAGGGGAGGGACGGACGGACGGAGGCATGGATGGAGGTAAGGTGGGATGGATGGAGTGAAGGACGCAGGGAGAGGCAGGGGAGAGGGAGAGGAGTGGCGTCAATCACATATCACGTGATAACGTCTCTCATAAACTTTTCAAACTGTTTGAACCGTCTTAGGACGGGCAAACATCTAGTTCAACTATAATACGACCACGGAAGTTTTGACCGAAATAATCAAAATCGTCTGACAGCCTTTATAACGACGTAGCTAGGATTATCATTTTACCACACAACACATGTATGCCTATGTTACGTGGAACTGTGTATCATGTTTCATGAAGCATCCGTCATAATTATATATGTAGGGCCTACATACTGCATTAGGCTGACTTTCTAAAGCTCCACGGGAAAAAACTCCGAAGAAAAAAACTTCTCTGTGCGCAGCTGTCCAGTGAATTGAGTAATGCGATGAATGCTTGGATTCATAATGTCTCCGAATATTGTACTCTTTAAGCACTGCAATGGTGTCATTACAAACAGCGACATGGATTTTGGCAATATGCATGTCAGAGTACAGCGGTGTTAAAATTTTCAATTTTCCCAATTTAGTTTGTTTCTTCAAGGAGAGTTCCGCGGGCCAGATTAAAGGCCTTAGCGGGCCGGATGTGGCCCGCGGGCCGTACTTTGGAGACCCCTGCATTAGGCCAAAACAAAACCCACAGAATTCTTCAGTTTGAACTATGTTGTAGACATTTCCAGGCCCCTGCCAGGGGCCCCTGCCATAGAAAAGGGCCCCGGGTAGCAACCCCTCACTGACTCCCCGGAGCTCCCCCTCTCATCGGCCCTGGTTCAAGCACATTAATAAAAATTCACTTCCGAAAATGCGGGCCCCTCAAAACTGCGGGCCCGGTGCTGCAGCACCCTTAGCACCCCCTTAATGCGGCCCTGGGTGTTACGACTGGTCGGACTGGTGATTGGTTGTTTTTTAAGCACAGCAGCTTAATACATTGTATTTATTATTAGCCATTTACTGTTGTTGATTACCTTGAATTGATTTGAATTAGGCCTACTTTGAATTGAACTGAATGCATTCATTCATTCATTCATTCATTCATTCATTCATTCATTCATTCATTCATTCATTCATTCAGAGCATTTGTATAGCGCCTCTTCAAGAAGCTACTCAGAAGCGCTCCCGGCCCAGCCACGACTAAAGAAAAAAGACTTGAGGGAATTGCCGTAAAGTGAAATAAGATGCCTTGAGTTAGCCTAGAAGATTGTTGATCAGGGCGTACACAGCGTTTGAAGTAGTCCAAGTAGGCTATAACAAAGAAGCAAACCTGATCCATTCTTATGAGCAAATAATTTGAATTAAATTGAGGATAAACCTTGAGTAGGTTTTTGATAGGTGAAGTACTTTCATTGATAGACCAACAATAAATGTTGAAAGAACGGTTGAATGCTTTAATGAGAGTAGGCCTAATTCCCATTTAAGTTCAGTCATTAACAACAGACAACTTCTGTATATGTGGGCCATTTCTTGGCACACTTTATCTATTGTCGCTTGACTGAAAAGCTGTTGCGTTAACTTTGGCGGCGTAGCAATCTAAGAGATTGCAAAAGGAGAATTCTTGCAATCGACTTCTTTCATACTTTCGCCTATTGAGGTATGACGGTGTGTTTGGACACAGGAGAATCGAGGAGCAAAAAATTCATCGCGGTGGCCAGTGCATGAGGCATCCCTGATTTTTAAACTTTCGTAGGTTTCGAGCTGACGCGCAAAGTTCAGGTTGTTGAATGGATCCCGATGCATGTGCTACATTGATATCGTTCCAGTGACGTTCATGTTTCCGAGTTATGAAAATGCTCAGGTCATCGAGTCCTTTCTTCTTACTCATAGAGAAAGAAAATTGGCTCTAGAGAAGGATCACAGAGAACTTGTAGTTGGCTTTGATGATCCACCTTCCTTGAATAATGGATACTGGGATTCGACTGTTGACAAGACCTTCTGTTTTTTATTCCACGGAAAAGACGTAGAAAAGTATGAGTACGGCGTATACAGTCTATAGTCTCTTCTTGACGGCCTCTTCGGAGTACAAGATCATTACGCTCATCATGTCCACTCTTTCCTGAGGTTCCTCACGGCAGAGTGGACATGATGAGCTTAATTATCTTGTACTCCGAGAAGGCCGTCAAGAAGAGACTATAGAGTATAGACTAGCAAACCGACAGCAGTTTAGCAAACCTCACTTCTAATGGAATCTCTTGAACAACCTAATTTTAGGTCCAGTGGAAGCAGCAAAGATAACAGCACGCAGCGCTAAACGAGCGATCCAGATCAGCTCGATGTCCAAGTCTCGCTTGAACATAGTCTAGGCCCCAATCTGCAGCAGTTCTATAACTTTTGTACTCGCAGCGGCCGTGTCGAGGATCAGGCCTCGAACTTTGCGCTTGATACCATTGAGCAGCAAGCTTTCAGTATGCCTTTGCTTGGGACGCTCCGCGTCAGACAGAAACTATTGGAACTTCAAGATATTCTACTCTCTTCTTTGCAGAGATTTGCGATAAGGTTTGGCACCAGATCAAATCTAGCAGGAAAGGCGTTAATGAAATAAATATCGTCTGTGAATGTATCTGATTTAGCGAAGAAATCTTAGATCTCAAACGTCAATTTCATTCTTTGTTTTCGTTAGAGTCAAATCTAATTATATCGGAAATGAACCATAATCCTGTTTGCTTTCAGACGATGTAGGGATATGTGAGTGCTCGCTGTGCCCTACACATATGATACCTTACCTAAAAGATGCCTACCAATGCTGCTCCCATTACCCGCTGGTGCTCCCACGGTCGTCCACTTTGCCTACTTGAGCTACCTCGATGGCTTGCATTTTTTACATCATTATTAGTTATTTCAAGCGTTTGTTCTTCGCTTGAATTGGCAAATACCTTTAACGTCACTGGCTTTTCTCCAACATGACTCTCTCCTTAGGGTGTATCTGACTTTTGGGGGCTCTGCCGTTGCTACTCCGGTGAAAGGCAATGCTTTCTCCAATTAATTCCAGAAGCAATGCGTAGGCCAATCAGCGTCGTGTCCGCCTGGGTCGAAGTGTGTGTGTGTGTGTGTTTGCGTGTGTATGTGTGTTTGCGTGTGTATGTGTGTTTCCGTGTGTGTGTTTATGCGTGTTCCTAAGGTCCTTTATCGACGTGTCTGCATGGATCCTCGTCTCTTTCTTTTACTGGCTGCTAAATTGGTTCGTCAAATCCGTGCCGTGGTAGATAACAGGTCCAGATTCAATTTCTATGTGGATCTCAATGTGTGATCTGCTGTACATTACCGTACACTTCTCCAGTACCGTAATATTTTTAGAGTTTTGTGACTCTGTCACATGTATTTCCTACACAGGACGGGTTTTTCGCGCAAGATCATACATTCATAAACCACAAATGCTATATTTCGATTAAAAAAGCATTGCATTTAGAAAGACAACTCCATTTTGCCATAAAAACCGCCACCGAGACGATTTATTAAGACTTTTCGGTTTCTCATAGACGATGAACGACAATCATTAATCAATTATTAGTATCCGATTAGATGCGAGCCTCCGTTTTGAAGTCTGTGGTTGTATATCAGCGTGAAGAAGCGTAGACTGAAACTAACGTCCTGCGCTGTTCGGCTCTTTTGGGCAAGTTTTGCAGCAAATGGCCCTTATGGTCCCGTCTGAACAACTAGTCTTCAGCACAGTCGCACACCAAGTAGCCTTGTCTCCGAACGGACAATCTGTTAAGAAATTCAAATAATGCTTAATCGTTAAATCAGTTGCATTAGGTCGCTCCGAAGAAATATAAAAGTTGGTAAGGGTTTATTATATTAAACTCTGATCACGTAATCTTCGTTTCGGGACTACGAAGTAGTCTTAGTCATTAGTCATTAGCTTACCTGGAAAGTCCGTTACTTTGATAAGGAAAATGTCAGGGTTGTAGGTTTTCAGATTCTTATGAAGTCCAGTAACAGATTAGGCTGTGCATTCAAGGATATGACGGTGTACTCTATCAAATCGCTTAATTGCTTATCCCCAGCCTTATTCGTGTCAACATAGCAAAACGAAACTACAAATCCTAACTTGGTCATATTACGAGACACTATAATAGTCCCATTACATCCGTATTGTAAGAAGCATTCTGAGCAGTTGAATCTGCTGATGACATTACTTTTAAATAAAATCATAAGAATCCAAATGTGTAAATCAGCACCATGTTTCATGTTAAGCGTATACTATCAATTTACATAATTGATAACTAGTCATCCAAGACATAAGTTATAAGTAAAGACATATTCAGATTCCTTCTCTTACGCGGAAATCAATTGTTTTAAATTATTTAATAAAGAAATGTGAATCCACATCTTACCTGTATAGCACACTGTTTTCTTGAAATGGGTCACAAGCTGATTAGCAACAACATTCAGGTCTGTCTGTAATCTCCGGAACGTAGGCGACGGTTCCGCTTGGTGTATAAACAGCAGTCAATTTTCCTCTATTCAGATCAGAGATACTGGAAGGTGTAAGCGGAGAAGCAATGCCTACAAGTTCAGTCGAATCCATATCGGACGTGACACCAACTACCAGCATGACGATTCCATCGTTCTGCGCCGCCTTTGCACTAGGAATTGTTAAATCATGATCGAAATTAGATACCCCATCGGTGACGACGACAGCAATATGAGCTGCACGTGGTCTATAGTTCGGATCTTTGGGGTTTAGAAGCTGGGTTCTCATAACGTATATGCCTCCTGATGTATTTGTATTTCTACCTCTGCTTTTATAGTCGAAAAGGTCAATGTTTCTAGAGACCTCATTAATATCGGATTTAAGACCAAATTCCAACGTCCCAGTGTTGCCAAAAGTTACCATTCCAATTTGCACTCTTCCGGGACGAACATTTAGGCCTCCACAAAATGCTTTAAGGAACGGCTTGACGTACTCGTCGAATTTTCCTGGAAATTTTCCATCTCCTTCAATGCTTCCTGATACATCCACGACAAGGGCGACATCAGCAACATCGAAGCAGTCACCAACAAATTCTTCTAAAATGTGAAAGCGCACAAGCATTTCTTTAGAGTTTAGAGATTTGGGCATTAAAAAAATGTACCGAATATTTGATAGCAATTAATAGTTAGCAGGTCCGACAGCAGCATTAGAACTAGAAGTATTCTAGATCTTCAAATTCGACGAATGAAGTAACAGTCTAGCGTTTTTTATTCACATCCCTTTGTTGATTATTCCCGATATTACAATACTTTCCAGTTTTTATTCCGTTGTTGTTTACTTGCTGTGTAGTTTATTCAAGAGTAGGACAATACAACGCATGTAATTAATGTCGTTTACAAAAAACATTGTTTTCACAATTACTAAAGAAAAATTCTCCAGTTTAAGTTGTATGTCTAATGTCTGTGAAACTGTAGTTGGGAAAAGGCATGAAAGAAGTTAGGCCTATAGAATGACGATAGTCATTGGATTCTTGACCTTGATTGCTTGACCTTAGAAAAATGACTAAATAGACTGATAACGATAAGCCGAGCTGTCGTTGATAGATTTTCTAATGATCTACATTGGTTTTATTATTAATTTTTAACATTTTAGATGTCATTGGCTAATGAAAAATTATTAGTTGATGGGACTGAGAGATTTTACGTGAAGGTCTTCGTCAGAGCACTAGGCAACTCATTAATCGTCTCAGAGAAGGTTCAAACCCGCACAGTACACGTTACAATAAAAGCGCTCAACAACTCGCTAAGTAGAAGTACTGTGGACTATCCTCTTGTGTACAACTACTGTCTCACAATTATAATTGCATGATTTTATACCAAATGTTATTAGGTGGCATTTGAGTTGGTCGATTCTTGAATGTGTGCAATGAAACAAATTGCTATTCTAAGAAATTCATTACCTTCATAGCGTATTTCGCATCTTGCTCTCATGCATATGTGTGCGCAGAGCAGAAGAACCAAAGCTGCCTTTGTCAGAAACATGACACTGTAAACGATTTACACACGACAATTTATAATAGCTCCGAGAGTTGGGAATGGATTAATAACGAATAATATGTTTCGTTATGTTAGCTGGTTGTACTTGCAAGGCTATTCCAGTGTTATTTAAGTTTACTAAAATTTAAAGTTACTTTATCGTTAACTGAAAAGTTCCATTTCAGTAAACTGAAACTAAAACTGAAAATGAAAAGTTCTGAAAACTGTAACTAAAACTAAACTGAAAAGTACAAAACTAGAATTAAAACTAAACTTGAAAGTTGAAAACTGAATTAATTTTTCTGTGTGGTGCACAAACGAGTGCTTCAAACTGCAGCTCAGTAACACGAAAGATGAATTTAATCAGATCTGTTGTTCTTGCTAGCCGACATAAATGTCATTAATAAAAAACGACATGTGATTGCTTCTGTTGAATGTTTACAGAATTAAATTAAAACTGAAAAGTTCTGAAGACTGAAACTGAAACTAAAACTGAAAAAGATTTGAAAACTATAACTAAAACTAAACTGGAAAGTTAAAACAAAACTAAACTGCAACTGAAACTTAAAAATAAACTGAAACTTAAACAACACTGGGTTATTCATTGGCAGCCGTAGGCACGCCCACGAATGGCGGGCAGGTGACTGAGCGAGGGAGGGACACAGGATGACCCACGCTCTCTATGTCAGACAGTCCCAGACAGGCAACCCGAGTAGATCAAGTAGGAATATATCCAAAACAAAGCTTATAACATGTTATTCTAAATAGCTGTAGTGTGTAGTAATAAAAGAATTCTCTGTCCAAACGAAAAAGAGACAAGAAAGTTAACGTTCCTACGAGTTTATGTCTCTAGATAACTATTTAGTCTATTTTCCCCGGGTCGATGACCGTTTCCCTTCCCAGGTCTTCCCCTTCCCAAACAATATGTGAGACTCGCCGTTCGTCGACCATTGTCCTTCCGCAGGGAAGCCAGTCTATGGAAAACGTCGAGAGATCTGACCCCTTCGAAGACAACGTGTTCCGTCGTTGAGAGACCTGTCGCGTTCACAGACCGACAGCGTTCTTCCGTCCAAGGACTTGTCGCATTCGAAGTCAGACATTTTGCCTTCGTCCGAAGACCGCCCGTGCGCTTCTGTTGTGTTACCGACGCGTTCCGAGCCCGATCTTCTTCTGTCCAGAGTAACCGGACTCTCCCTTCGACGTTTCGTACACTGACCATCGCTTTGAACCCAACGGTCACCGATTTGTCATCGAACCTCTATATATATATTGTTCCTTAATCTATATTCTAGGTGTTTAAATATATATGTTAGACTTTCTACAAATACTTTTATATTTACAACGCTAGACTATAATTATTCAGGTGTCTAAATATACCGGCTTAGGCCAGCCTATAGATATATATACTGTATATTCGACTGTCAGTTTATCAATCCCTAAAGAAGAAATTATATAGCTGCAAAGGCAATTCCTGACACTTAGACTCTACTAGTTGTTGCATCAAGGACACTTAACATAATTTATATACATTCCTGTTTGAATAGTCTTTAGCCACTTGTAGGCCTAATGCTTGAAAACCCAAACGCCTTATATATTTTGCTCCCCTTGACTTTTTTTACATTCTGCTTCTGTTCCTCTGACGACCACAAGATCACCCGCTATTCCGATCACATCGACCAAATGTTTGGTCCATTTTGTCATGGAACAGACCAACATCTTCACTAACTCTAAGTTTAAAAGAAAGTCGCTTAAATCGGTTTCGGTCGGTCGAAGGTGTATCTTTAGCATGAGCACAATATGCTCACCACAATCAGTGGTGAATGAACGCCAATTAAGGAGCATTAGTTCATATTATAAGTGTTTGCTGTAAGGAATTTTTTTATAATATTGTGAAAGTACAGAGCTCAATCATTACCAGGGGCCCTTAGTGCACCGTAACCCAAACATATTGTATTCAGATTTCTTTACTATTAACTACAAGGTTAGTTCTTAATTGGATTAGTTCATTATTAATATTACGGAACATAGCATAGGCTACTGATAGTCCTATCTAGACATCTTTACAACAAGCGCAGGAGTTCAAAATTCAAAAATAGAATAAAGTTGTTCCTAGTTCATGGGTAAATGAGAAATTCTGATTTATCCGTACTTCTGAAGTAACGGGAATCCGTTTTGTGAAGTTGTTCATCTTAACACGGGAGGGGCTTACCTGTCTCCCTTTGCGAACTTTCCATGATAACGTAAAAGAATCAACTACTTCATCCTGACATCGTTTGGCTAACTATGGATGAACTTAACTAATCTGGAAACTTGATCTCTTGCCCATCCGGCGTCTTCCCTCACTCAGTAAGTCATCGATTGCTCTTATCTCCTCCATCAGGCTTGCCAGATTTCTGAAGTGTTTGGTCGACACATCACGTCAAAAAGTAGCACAAAAGTCTCGAGGTGAACAGATAAATCACTGTAATTATTTATACTGTGGCTAAATGAAGACAATAATAAATGTTTGATTGATACACTAATAACATACTTCATTGGTTTCGTAAGTGGTCAGAAGGGACCGGATGAAACCATTGACGTAAAAATTGAGATGGCAGACTGCTTAGTGTTCACCGTAGAAGTCCGTTCTCCGTAGAGCATATAATTATTTGGAATTAATTAAGCAACATCACATAAGACTAGTAGTTAGTAACGGTAACCTACAGTGACTGCGGTCAATTTATGAGAATTCATAATGTCGCCGTAGCGACCGCGGGACACTTCAAAAGTAGCAAAAGCATTTCGCGAGGTCGCGAGGACGAAATTTCAGTCGCCAGTGTTTGGAAAAGTAGCCAAGTCGCGCTTTTCGCGACGACCTGGCAACCCTGTAAATTCTCCGAAGGAGCCTACCTCAAAGCGACTTGGATGGGTAACATGAGGCGGTATTACCTGTTTCCAATCCGTCTTTTCCTATGAAAATGTTGACCACAGTTATGGCCTAATGTAACTAGTCTCTTCAGTGAAGCTCGTTTCAAAATCGTATCCTAATCTCTGTCCAACGTCAACTACCTGCTCAAGCGCCTTAGTTTCTGGAACCAATCAATAGGCCTATACTGTGCAACTGTTGTTCACTGTCCATAGAATAATACATATATGAAGCATAATACATGAACACTGGGTTATAATATTGTTACTCTGGTTCCTAATTCATCTTTTGAATGTCCGGTGAATAAAAATATTTCAACGAGATTTACTGGTCATTGTTTTTTTTACTTGAATACAACTTTGAAGAAATAAATTTAATTTGAAGTTACATAATGTAATGCTCTGAACCCAGGAGCAATTTTCTTAATTACAAAGCCTTAACTAATTTTCTTAATTACTAAGCCTTAACTAATTTTCTTAATTACTAAGCCTTAACTCTTCATCGGATAGTTATTAGTTACATCTAAAGGCATGTATTGTCGTCTTCTCACTTGATAATAGGCGTAGGCTACTTCAATTAATAATATCTGTGGACTGCATTTGAACTTAGCGAATGCGTAGGCTGGTTTAAAGGCACGGATAAACACAAACGAGGACTGTATGTGAAAGAAACGGAAAACTGGTTTCCTGAATGAAAAATCGCGGATAAGGTGAAACATGGAAGGGAGGAATGAAGGAATGAGTAAAAGGTCGGACAGATAGTCATTGATGTTGACAGACTGCTACTGCGGCTGTAGAACTGATTTCAACTGTACTAGCGCAGACACACACAGAGCAAGTGGTTCAATTCAGCCGGATCTGGGAACCTTGCTAAGCGCATGCAATTTATGCACTTGAAAAAATTGGGTGAGAATATTTGATACTGAGCTCTACCCTTAAATGTTCAGATCTTCCGTTATATATACTGGACTCTTTTCTTAGTCAGTACGCTTCTGTTTCATGTTATCATCGCTGCTTAAACTCAAATAGCACAATGACGAGAGAACGCTCATAAACTGCCTGTTGTTATTCAGTTTCTACATTCTTCCAACTGTCTTGTGCAGTTATTTGAACCAACAGATTCTATTAGATGTGACTTTCTTCTGGATCTACTCTTGAATTTTCATCTAGGGCAGGTTATAGATTTATCTATCGACCAAAAAGCTCACATTAGCATACGTAGCAGGCCTTACTTAAATCTGTTCAACATCTAGATTTCATTTTCAGAAATTTGCTTTGCTCCAAGAAAAAAAGCAATTTCAAACAAAACGCACTTGAAATTTCAACAAGGCTGGAATTTAACGTAAACCAATTGCGCACAAACTTCCCTAATAACGGTACTTCTCAAATATCTATTTTACAAAGTAGCCTATTGTTTTTATTTATTGCTTGAAACATGCCCCATGCCATTATAAGAGTTATAACTGAAAGTCATGAAATTATTGACCAAGTACTGTTAGAGTAGGACATATGTAAGACGAAACAGCGACTTAAAGTAAATAATAAAAGTAGCGCATTAGCATAATTATTAACAATTTCTAGTTAAAGTTTTAGAAAACGAATTGCAATTGTATTTGAACATTTATATAGCACCACTCAAAGATACAGAGGCTCTCCTGACCCAAGTCAACAAATAAGATAGTCTTCAGGATTTCCGAAACAGGGAAACAGAGTAACAGAGAAAGGTTGAAAAGCTCAAGACGCAATTCATTCAGAAGATGGTTCCAACCAGAGAGGCCGCCATAGCAAAGCTTCTTAATTGAGCTGTTGCACCACGCTTGTGGAGGACACCAAGAAGGCCTCTGGCGGCCTAGCGGAGCGCAGAGCGACCAGGGAGTGTAGAGACCGAGGTACCGTACTGTCCGTACATAATTATTAAGGTCTGAAGGTATGAAGGAGCTACCCCGAGCAGAGAGTTGCGCATAAGTGTTAGAATTTTGAACTGGGGCACAGGTAACCAGTTGAGAGTTTCCCGAATGAAGGCAGGTACTGTACATGTATGTGAGCATACTTCGGGAGACCATCAATAAGGCGGGCGGAAGCGTTACGTATTGACTGAAGCTTGGAAAGGTTTAGTGAAGAGAGACCGGTATAGATGGAGTTGCCGAAGTCAACCCTAATAAAATCACTGCATGGACTAGAGTTTTGACTTTCTATTTAAACAAGAATTACAACGGGCGAATACTTTGGGACGCGTAAACGATAGATTACCTTTTACAATAATAAAAATCAAATTTTGTAACATAAAGTACGGTAGCTAAATGGGCTCCATTAGGCTCTAAAATGCGCTTGGGAGCTACTAGACACCAAGTCGTGGCAGAATTTGTCCCAGTAGTCCAAATCCGTTAAAATATGCACTGCCGTAACGGCTATACC